>JAYESA010000008.1:89468894-89628894 GCA_036927795.1 Iris macrosiphon
AATGAAGAACTAGAGAAGGAATTTGTGAAGAATTTGTGGAGAATTGATGAAGGAATAAAGGAAATTGGAAGAAGGAAGAATGTAGATCTAAAGAATTAGGAATTGGTGAAGTAAAATGATTTCTCTCTCCTTCTTAGCATGGCCGGCCATATACCCCTCTTCCAAGCTATATGAAATGTCTTAATTACCCTTGGGACCTATCATAAAGAAATTAATTAGGGAGAAAAGGTTCTAGTCTAATGGTTTCACTAATTAATCCAACCTCCTAATCCATGGGCCTAATTCATGGGCTCAATCTAACTCAATCTAAAATATTGGTTCATGCAACTAATAAAATATGTTAGGTCCACTACACAAGTCTAAAATAAATCTAAAACTAAAAATCAATAAATAACACAATAATTAATTAATCATGCATGCATAATATTTAATTATAAATAATCCTAAATTTTAAAATTATCCATGTCAATTACCAAACTACCCTTGAGTAAAAATATGAGGGTGATAGGAGGTGCCCCGTAGCTTGTCTGATAGGATCTTTCGCTGGCTCCAAGCTATCCATCCCTTATATCTAGTGTACCAGAATAAAGCTCCCATTTTCGTGGAGCCCTACTTGCCTAGTCACTTCGCTCATCAGTTCTGCTAAACTCAGCTCTTACTGGGTCACCCAAGTGCATCTCTTGGGTATAGTGGCAGTTTGCTCGACGGAGCCCGAGCAAGGAGTCACTACAACACTACTGATACCCAGGTTCGATATCAATTGCCAACAGTCGGGGTCATGCCGAGAATACTATATATAGCGACAAAATATTATTGTACGGCGAACGCCCTACCGGCTAAATTTGACCCGGAGAGGGGTTATATTAAAGGCTCCATGGCGATGCCTCTGGATGCAAGAGTGCGTAGGATGCCCAAGAAGGCAAGGGAGTGGCCATGCCTCTGATCGTTGAGCTGGACCCATCGATCGAGGAGGAAGCCACGTATCCTTCTAATGATCCCTCGCCTTCTAAGTGCAAGTTAAATGTCGATACACATCATGCTCGCTACTCTAAGAAGGCAAAGACGAATGTGGTCCCAGAGATAGAACCTGCGGCAAAGTCAAAGTCCCTTGTGAAGGGGACTACGAGCAAAGAGGTAGGGCCCCTTGCACTAGTGGTTTTCGAAGCAGACCCCACTTTAGATTTTATTGCGGTATCTGTAAACCCTCTTAGTTTAATTCTGCCTGGTCATTTATATAAATATCCCAGTTCTAGTTTATTTAAAAATTTGCAAATATATGAGAGATGGGACCGTCCCCGGTGAACAACCGCTTCAGTGGTTTCTTACGCCGAACCGGAAGAGGAAACCTCCCCGGAGTCTGATGTGGGTGCCTCAGAACCAGTTCCTGAGGCCTCCAGAGCTCAGGGCTCGAATGCAGCTTCAGCGGAGCAACCCTATACCCTCTTGGAGAACATATCCATATATGACATAGATGCCATGGGGAAGGCTATGACAACGCTGGATGAGCCATAACATGGGTCGCCTCCCTCGGGTATGTTATTTCTTAACTTCTCAAGAGGTAATATTTTTTGGCTTCGTCTTTCAATTGTTTGGGCGAATTTAATTATCGATTGTTTTGGTTCTACAGACTCCGCATTTCCCTTGAGGACCATGGACGTGGTTGCCGAGGAGGGTATCATAGAAGAAGAGGAAATTAAACTTGTTAGGAAGATGCCTAAGTCTCTCCCTAGATCTGGTAAAGGATCCCCTGCAGTGCCCCCTACGAAGGTTATGGTGGATGAGGTTGTGGTGGATGAGGTTCTTCTAGCGTAGCAGTTGCTCCCCCAATCGTTGCTGCTGGGGACTCCGTAGTTGAAGACTTTCGGAATAACAGGGTGGTAAGCTGTCAAGAGGAGGCCGGTCCCAATATTCTCGGTACTGTGGTGGTTGGGTCGTCATCTGAGGCTACCATAACACAGTCTGGGGTTGGTACACGGTGGGAGCTGATGTAGCAGGGCACTCCGGTACTCATGTCCCTAGTCTTTGTACTACCCCACCATTCGTTGCTTAACTGCCGGGTATCCAGGCATTTCATGCATCTATGAAGGATTGGATCGCAAGCAGGACTAGCGGTCGCTCCTCTGCTGCTACTTTGCCTTCAAGTCCTTTGAGGTCCTTGAGCATCATTACGCAACCTGTTGCCCCCGTAGCTTCTTCCTCTATCCATCCACCTTTGACTTTGGCTACACTGAAAGATATTGAGGAAAATGTTAGACTCTCCATTCAGAGCTTTCACATATTCTTAAAGCAAGAGGTCGAGGGCGTGTTGGAGTGCAATAAATTCTTTGCCTGGGCAAAGCACTTTGTCGAGGGCCAGGTCCATTCTCTGAGGGGTCTCCCCGATTTTGAACAGATGGACGACCTCTTGGGCCAGAAATTGGTAGAGGTGGAGCGATGACTAATAGAATTATAGCAGTAGCAGCAGGCATATATGGGAATGATGATATCCCATGAATGTAATAAGTTCTCGAAGAAGGTGGCGACAGAGAAGGCCTTCTTTGCTTTATCTATGGAATGCTTGCAGCATAATCTCTAAAAATTTTAAGAGAGGCACGATCAGCTGAGTGATCTCAGAGAAGAGTGCCTCTCCCAGCAAAAGGGGCTAACTGAGAATATTAGAAAGCTCCGGGTAGAGCTTGATGCACTGTGGATTAGGTTGCTGGAGGCCCAGCAGGAAAAGAAGGATATCCGAACCCAAGAGAGCCAAGTAGCGCAGAACACGGTTGGCGTTGAGGTTATGGTGCGAAAACTAGAGGACAAATATGAGTCCTATGCTCGTTACAAGGATCCTGAGGTTATGGCCAAAGAAGTCGAGCGTCGGGCCCAGGTGGGCCTGGATAGCCATATTGCCCGTCTCCATGAGTGGATAGCAGAGTTATGCTCAGACCAGTAGCTCTTCCTTTATTTTTTTTAACATCTCTTTTTGTTCCTTTTATTTTGACATTGGGCCGGGGACCCCGGTAATCCCTCAGATGTAGTCCGCTTTCAGTTTCTCTTAGGCGAAAGAAATAAAAGCTATTCCGCTTGTTACAATTGTTTGTTTAAACTTTGCATATCGTACTAGAGGTAATATGGACATAGTACAAAATTATAGTTTATTAAGGATGTCCCACAGGGGACTGGGGTGGACCTATTACTTATTGTGCACTTGGATGCAAGTAATAGATTGGAAACAAGCTTTATCAGAGGTGATATGAATGTGATAGGTTTTGTGGACTTACCACCGTTGGAGTACTTAAATTTAAGTACGGGTGATAAGTTGATATAACAATCGATATCCGAGGTAATGTGGACGTGATAATCGATAGCCAAGCCTGGAAGGTTTGCTCAGAAGTAATATGGACATGACAAACTCTATTGGAGGGGATATGAGGATGATAACTCAGAGGTGACGTGGATGTAAGCTAATCGATAGTCATACCCAAGATTTTTATAGAAGAAAAAGAAAATGAGCCAGAGATAATATGGACATGGCTATTTTCTTTGGATGGAGAACATGGACAGCTCATAGTTCAAAGGTAATATGGACGTGAACTGTTTGCTTCCATCAAAGTTATCCCGCTAGGGTATATTTTGTGGACTTATTACTTCTTCGCACGAGAGTGCAAGTAATAAGTTTAAAATGAAACCCTATCAGAGGTAATATGGACATGACAGGTTTTATGAACCTATTACTTCTTGCATACCTGAGTGAAAGTAATAGGTTCGACATAAGCCCTGCCAGAGGTAATATGGATGTGACCGATTTTGTGGACTTAACATCGCTGGTGTACTTAGAGTTAAGTACAGGTGTTAAGTTAAGATGATAACCGATATCAGAGGTAAATATCGACGTGATAATCGATAGCCAAATCCGGAAGATTTGCTCAGAGGTAATATGGACATGGCAAACTCGGCCAGAGAAAAATATTAGGGCAGTAGTTCAGAGGTAATATGGATATGAACCAATCCGAGAAACTCACTAAGGAGTGGTTTTGCTGAGTTTGGTCTATCCGAGAATGTATATAGACCTGAGGGTTACTCCGCTGGAGAGATCGTTAGGATGATAGCTCAGAAGTAATATGGACGTGAACTAGCTGTTTGTGGTATTAAACGAAAGAATGGAAGTGTATTTCAATGACAGGGTTTATACGAGACCCGTGCCCTTTGGTTTACAAACAAACTTGTACAATTCGATCCTATACGAGGATGCGGGAGTACAATTTATTTAATTTGGGTATAAATTGCTATAGGTGTCTGATCTGCGGTCGATCACTTTAGCCCTTGGACTACACGATGTTGAAGAAGTGTCGTGGAAGACAGGATGCAGCTTCGGAGGTTGCGAAGGAGGGTGGATGCGCGATGCGGAAGGTCGTCGCTCCCTATTCCTTGCCTGAGATCTGTATTCTTCTCTCTCTCTGTCTCTCCCTCTTGATCTCCGGTTCGGTGACCTTGTTCGATCCTTCTTTCAAAGTTTTGAGCTTTGATCTAATATTGGTATTCTTGGCCAAATTTTCTGACCTTGTTCCCCATTGACAGGGGCCTCTATTTATAGAGTCTTTGGTGACAATGACCACTCCGTTGGTATAGCAACCGAGGAGTGGACAGTAGAGCACCCTTTTACACAACGGTTAAAGTAACCAATGCCTGCGTAATAATGACCTTTTGAGTGAGCAAGTGATGCGCGTCCAACTAAGGGGACGAAACACGTATATCTGCTGCGGAGATCACGGCGTAGAAGCCACGTAGGTAGTATCCCTTGTGTAGAAGAGGTTGGCGTAGAAGCCAAATATCTGTCACCTTGGCGTAGAAGCCAAATAGGCATAGAAGCCGAGTAGGCGTGGAAGCAGAGTAGTCGTAGAGACTGAGGGGGCTGGAAGCCGAGCAGACATAGAAGCCGAACAGGCATAGAAGTCGAGTAGGCGTGGAAGCCGAGCAGGCATAGAAGCCGAACAAGCAAAGAAGCCAAGTAGGCGTGGAAGCCGAGCAGTCGTAGAGACTGAGAGGGCGTGGAAGCCGTAGGAGCACAGATCCTGAATGGGCGTAGAAGCCGCTGCGTACCGTGCCAGGGTGCTGATGTGGACGTCTTTAGCCGGAATTACGGCTTTTGGAGATCAAATCTTTGGTAGAGATTTGCCATTATCCTGTGCATTAAATGCGGAGACGTGCCTTGAGGGGAAACTGTCACCGCTCTGTGGGTTTTGACGGAGGGACGTGCCTTGAGGGGACACTGTCACAGCTCTATGCATTTTGACGGAGGGACGTGCCTTGAGGGGATACTGTCACCGCTCTGTGTGCTTTGGCGGAGAGACGTGCCTCGATCCCTGTACGAAGTGCAGCTTTTGACGTGGCAGGCGGTTTATCTTCTGCGGAGCGTAAAACAGCCCATGTTTGCCTGTGTATAACAAGGCAGCGTGTTCTCTTTGCACGCGAAAGAGCGGTTTACGCCGAGGGATTTTAGTAAGCGCCGGTTTAGTGATATTTTAACCAAATCCTCTGCATTAAATGCTGAGATCCGCCATCATACTATGGAGCGCGTCCCGAGGGGTCTGCCCCCGTTCTCAGCCGTCGTTTGGGTAGCTGTGCAGCACTTTTTGTCAGGAGTCAGAGGTCAGGTTTACTGCGTGACTGGACAGTTTTTTTTCGGGAATACGAAGCGTTCCTCGTACGCTTTAACGCTGCTTTGAGAGCGACTGGATTTTACGCCATGGAGGCGATGAAGAACCCTATTTTACGCTGGATGGCTCTGAAGGCCTCTGCTTACGCTGCTCTGTATCAAGACGCTGCATAGATCTTCTAAGCATTTTTTTCATGCTTCTACACTAGCGTCTAACGAGACTGGGTTTTTTTTTGGGTGGTCCCTTCGGGAGTGTGCAAATAGACCTGGGGACTGCTCCGCTAGGGAGCTTGAGAGGATCCATTATCCATTGCATATCTAGGACCCCTGAATACCAATATTGGATTATTGAGGAAGGGTAATGTCATGCATAAACAATCACTGGGGATGAACAACAAAAAATAGGAATCATGTACATCTTTGTTGTCATACTGGGAATAAAGAGCGGTACAAGCCTAGCCTTAGATATAGTACTTTTTTAGGAACTTGTCATTGATGGACATCATGAGAAAGTCACCATTAGATTTTATCAGTCGATAGGCGTCGCTGGAGATACAGATTCTACGACGAATGGACCTTCCTATTTGGGTTGGAACTTGTCGGCCATCTTGTGGGTCATAAACATCGACCTTCTTACTGTCAGGATAAGGTCACCCGCTTGGTAAGTCCTCTTCTTGACCCATTTGTTGAAGGCCCCTGAGAGGCATACTTAGTACAGCTTAATGTGTTGTTAAGCTAAGAGGCATTTCTCGTTGAGTGCTTCTAACTCTTGTAGCCATCGATGGTAATTTTTGTCGACGGTTAGCCGGTTGGAGAGATCCACTCGGAGCGAAGGAATTTGGACCTCAAGGGGGAGGACCGCTTCACTCTCGTAGACCAAGGAGAATGGCGTGCTACCAGTCGATGTTCGGATTATTGTTCGATAAGCCCAGAGACATTCATCCAGCTTCTCATTCCTATCACGCTTATTGGATGATATAAACTTTTTGAGTAGCTTTATGATGGTCTTTTTGAAAGCTGCTGCCAGACCATTTGATGTTGGATTGTAGGCAGTTGAGGCTACATTCTGGATTCAAGTTTTGTCACAAAATTAATAAAAAGTATAACTTGCAAACTGTGGGCCATTGTCATGGATGATCCTTCGTGGCAAGCCAAAATGGTATAGGATGTGATGCTTGACGAAGTTGATCACGTTTGATGTTTTGACTTCAATGAGTGGTACAGCTTTCGCCTACTTGGAGAAGTAGTCGATAATAGCGAGGATAAACCGATGTCCCTTAGACGAAGGTGGACTAATCGGTCCGTTAATGTCCATTCCTAGGCTTCGAAAGGCCAAGACATAATGGTCTGGTGTAGGAACTATGAGGGTTGGTAGATAAAGTCAGCGTATATTTGGCACGCTTGGTACTTTCTTGCATAGTCAACAGCCTCCACTACCATTATCGGTCAATAGTAACCCATTTTCCGGAGACGGTCCTATAGCTTGGGTCCGGGCTGATAGGCACCGCATACCCCTGAGTGAGCCTCGCAAAGAGTCTACTTTACTTCTGTATTTGATAAACATCATAGAAGAAGAACTTCGGAGGAACGATTGTCACTACCACATTTTAGAAAAAAGGGTATTTTAGTAATTTCCTATTTAAATAAATATTATGCATGGTAAATAATTTTTGTTGTATTATTTAATTATTATTAGATGTTAATTAATTATTTTGGACTTATTTTAGTAGACCCAACTAGTTTAGTTTGGACCCATGGACCAACATGAATTAAATAGTTAGACTTGGCCCATTTAGAAAGTCCATGGTTAAGGAGATAGATTAAATTAATTAAGTGATTAGACTAGAAGTTTTCTTCCTTAATTATTTCTTCATGAGAGGCCCCAAGGGGTACATTGGACATTTTACAATTGCTTGGGGAAGGGGGCATGGCCGGCATATATTAGAGGGGTGGGAAATATCTCTCTCCTCTCATTCTCATTCCAAATCTAGATCTAGAATTTCCCACTCCCAAATTCCCTCCATTCCCATTTCAATTCCCTACCAAATCCATTCCAAATTTTTCCCAATTCACCATTAGAGAAGGAGAAAGCAAGGATCTAGAAGAAGAAAGTAAGGATCTACAAAGAGGAGCAAGGATCTACAATTTGGAAGTAAGTTCTTCTCAATTGGAGGTTTCATTGGGAATCCAACTCCCAATAGGTATAATTCAGATTTTCCTATTTAAATAGCTTCTAAATCTGATATTTAATCATATAAAATCAACCTATATGTATGTACTACCCATAGGACTTTGTTTTGTGTTCATAGGAGACCCATGGAGAAAGTTATGGTGCTTTTTGTGTTAATTTTGTTGGAATTCCGAATTTATATTTTGTTGTGTGTATTAATTGATCCTATAGATCAATTGGATATGAGCTTATGTGTTTGGGGCTAGTGTCGTGTCCATAATTTGGTACATGTGGTTCGTATCCCAACTATTTGGTGATACGTGTCATTTTGGGGGGTTTTCCTCCGACACGGGGCTTTGAACATGTCGTATTTTGACACGGACACATAGATCTACTTTTGACACTTTGATTTATTCATAAATATTATTTTTGACTTGTTTGTGTCCTTCGAGGTACATTTGGTTGTGTGTTGGACTCGTGTCACATGCGTATCCTAGATCTAGTGGGATACGGTGTGAAACTTTCCAATTTGGTGTGTTTATGTGTAGATCTAATTATTTATGCTTTAAATTCTTCATTTATAATTAGTAAATATATATAGATATTATATATTATTTTAGTGTATTTATTATGGTATTTATTGTAGCATAGATCTATATATTTCTATGTGTTCTATAGTGATGTATAAATATATATATGTAGCTTCTTGCATGCAATTATATATGTACTTATGTTAATAAAATAATTTATACATAAATATTTTATAAAATATATTTATGTGTTTAAATGTGTAATTATATTATTTATAATTATTATATATTTAATTATTAATTTAATGAATGTATTTTTATGTGTGCTTCTAGCCATGTAAAATACGTACATATGTGCATGTGTTTGGTATTTTAATTTTGTAAGTTTATATGTATGTATATATAAGTATATAGTTATTAAATTGTTTATATATATATATGCATTTTGATTTATATATTGTATATATATATATATATATTTATATATATATTTATATTTATATTTTCTGTTTGGTGACAGTGGTTTAATGACAGTTGAAAACTGTCATTATTCGGTCTGTCACAGCAGCCGCTGTAACAGTGGTTCAGCATTAATGACAGATCTGTCATTAATGCTGCGGGCAGTTTTGAGCGGCAAACCCTTCAGCGACGGTTTCTGTGACAGTTTGAAACTGTCATCAAACGGTATCAGCAGTGGTTTATTATTCGACTTTTCTGTGACAGTTCTTCTGTGACAGTCAGACTGTCACTATAAGTCTATTTTATATATTTGTATTTCAGTTCACTATTTCAGTGATAAATTGGCAGATTTAAATTATATTTTATATATTATTATTGTATATATATATGTATATATATATGTCCTTTTGTGAGGTAAAATACTAGTAGTGATATATTATTTTATTTGTATAAATATTGGTTTGTATATACTTTATATTAGAGTGTATATTATTTATACTTTGTGTGGGTACCAATTGGGATCAAGACCTTGATTCCTAATTGTTGCATTATTTATATAGATTTCTTGAGAGGTTGACCTTGGTTTGACCATGTTTGACTTTAGTTGACTTTAGAGTTGACCATAGTTGACTTTTAACTTAGAATTGATTTATTGACCTAGAAGTTGACTAGTTTGACTTGTTCTCTTTCCGGGACCTTGTATTAATATGGTATTCCATATCTAGGTCTTCGAGGCACCGAGTCAGACATCTGTGAGATTGTTCTTTGGATTTCAGGCGAGTACATTCTCTGATAGTTTCTCATTTATGATATCCTCTATGTTCGTTGTATCTAGTGTAGATTTACATGTTTCTCTCGACACAATGGTTACACGGATTGGTATATCCGGATCTCGTTATGAGATGTTATTCCTTGGTATATGGTGTATATGGTGCAAGTATTGTTTCATTGGTTATCTTGTACATGTACAGACACCGATTCTCGGGGAGACTAGCTATCTTCTTGGAAAATCTAGTGCCATAGCATACCGTGGTTGGATCTATTATACCAGTTGGGGGTGGGGAGTATTAGTATAGATATGTGATCAAATCTCTATTGAATAAAGTATTGGTAAGCGAATAGTGTTGATCATGCACCGCACGTATGATTAGCCAGGCCGCATTGTATCTTGCCCAAGCCGATCACATGTTAAACTAGTACTCACACACTTAGTCATTAGTATTATTGTTTCATTGGCATATTGTTCATTATTGTATTTCTTTCCAGTATTTCCTTATTGTCTATATATCTCTTGTATCTATTTTGTGCATCTTGTTTATCCACAGCTATTTACTGTTACATAGTTTTTATCATGGATTAGAACTGCTGTTAGAGATGTACTCTGCTCCTTTCCTGACTGGATATATTTTTCCAGATGACACTGAGGAGTACCCTACCTATTATGGACCCCAGGATATTGTGGGTTTAGATTCGGAGACCCTGGCTCAAAAGGGACTTATCCCAACTGAGACAGTTGACCCTGGAGTGTAGCTTGTAGTATGATAGTATTCTTTTGTACTGGATTTGTCTCCAGCTTATTTTTGTTACTCTTCAGACTCATTGATGTATTATTTTAAACTCATGAGTTGATGACTATTCTATTCTTATCTGATCCGTGTTCATTCTATCTTAGTTCTGTGATTGAGTACACTATCTTTTGGTGGTTCATTATATTAGATAGACTTTCTAGACAGCGTTCTACCTCCGATTCTGCGGCGTAGGCTGGGCGTTGTTTCCGACTAGTACCCTTACCCCGGGTGCGGGTCGTGACACATTTTTGGTGGTGGCCCATGCAGGTCTAGCTTCACAAGTATGTGATGTCGTGGTAGTGCGACAACTTAGTTGTACTACTGCGAGCCTGCAATAGGATATAGGATATAGGCTGAGATACTCAATCACATCTAGGAAAATTCTTTTGATTCAACTATTCTCCTTTGATATTGATACTTGATCTCTTAAACTGTCCTTTCCTTGATGTCTTATATCTTGTGACATATTGATTCTTTCTTTTGCTTTGTCTCAGGATGCCGCCTAAGACTAGATCACAGCAGGGGAGAGCAGCTTCTGAGAGGTCTGCGACATCCCGAGGGCCTGCACCAGTCACTTCTCCGGTGATTGTAGTGTCAGCTGCTCTCGGAGGTCCACCACCTACTCAGAGGACTGTGCCAGCTGTATCTGAGGGGCTTCCACCTCCATCTCCAGTGCCAGCAGAGGCGTCACAGATGTTTACACTATTTTGTGAGATGCTCAAGGCACAGAGGGCTCAGTCAGAGGCACATCAGAGGCAGACCGACATTCTACGGCAGGGCATCGAGAGTGCTCATCAGCTTGCTCGTGCTGTAGTTGAGAGAGGAGTTTTGATCCAGCAGCAGGTTGTTCCTCAAGTTGCTCAGCTTCGGCCAGGCAACATTCAGGACTTCAAGAAACTGGAGCCTAGGGTTTTCAAAAGGACGGAGGGCATCGTCTATGCTGATGATTGGCTCGAGGACATTGAGCGTCTTATGAGGGTGTCCCGTCTTTCTAAAAATCTGAAGGTTGAGGCGGTAGGACTTCAACTGTTCGATGTCGCTCGCACTTGGTTCAGGAATGAGCCGGTTCTAGTTGATGCAGGACAATCTTGGGAGGTATTCAAGGACCTTTTCAAGAAGAAGTTTTTCGCTCGGATAGACAGGCTTGACTTGGGGAGACAATTTGAGAGTCTCATTCAGGAAAGCATGTCTGTGGAGGAATACGCTGCGGAGTTCGGTAGGTTGAGCCGATTTGCAGAGTACTTGGTGAGGGAGCCGGAGGTTCGAGCTATTCGTTTTCGAGAGGGTCTAAACTGGGAGGTGAAGATTCTCATTCTGTCTTTTTATGAGACATACTCGGAGATACTTGCGGAGGCACGCAAGGTTGAGCGGGATCTGGGTTTGAAGACCAAGAGAGACCGTAATTCTTTTCTGGGGGTCAACGGCAGTGCAATATCTGCCAAACGTTCTCATTTCCAGTCCAGACCTTTCCAGCAGCCACAGCAGAACCAGACTCCAGCTAGAGCGCCTTTTCACCAGGCACCTCAGCAGCAGAGGCAGTTACGGCAGGCCCCATGCAACTTCTGCAAGAAGCCCGGCCACATCTGGGAAGTTTGCAGGAGGCTAGGAGTTTGTTTGTATTGTGGTACTGAAGGGCATCAATCGAGGGAGTGTCCTCGTCGTGTAGTTCAAGGAGCAGCTCCAGCTCCGAGGACACAGACGAGACCACCTGCAGCACAGCCGAGGGGACCGCTTCCGATACAGCAGCAGCGTTTTATCCAGCATCAACAGCAGGGAGGTGCTCGACAGGGACAAGCGTTTGCTATGACCGTCGAAGAGGAGGAACCCACCGGAGATGTTATCGTAGGTTCTATTCTTCTTGATTCCATTCCAGCTTTAGCTTTGTTTGATAGTGGTGCTTTCCATAGTTTTGTATCTATTTCTTTTGCTCTGAAGCATGGTTTGGTAGCTGAGTCTTTGCTTAGGACTTGCAAGATCATGACCGGGGGAGGCATTATCCTGGTTAATGATATTTGCAAGGATCGGAGAGTTACTCTGGGAGGCCGGAAGTTGAGTGTGTGTCTACTTGTAATGCCACTTCCGAGCTACGACATTGTACTTGGGATGGATTGGTTAAGTAGGCACCGTGCTAGCATAGACTGTAGAGGAGGTAGAGTTTTGTTTGGTCCGCCAGGAGAGCCAGAGTTCGAGTTTACTTGAGGAGCTGCGGAGCAGGGAGAAGGCATTATTTGTGGAGCTATGGTAGAAGACAAGGAGTTGCCACATCCGTTGATAGCAGAATTCTTGGATGTATTTCCTGAGGAATTGTCAGGATTGCCACCAGATCGAGATGTTGAATTTTCTATAGACTTGGTGCCAGGTGCAGAACCAATTTTGCAGCATGTCTATAGAGTAAACAACAGCGAGCTGGTCGAGTTGAAGAAGCAGGTGGACGAATTGCAGGATAAGGGGTTTATCAGATCGAGTTCTTCACCATGGGGAGCCCCGGTATTGTTTGTACCGAAGAAGGATGGATCGGTGCGCATGTGCATTGATTACAGGGCTTTGAATAATCTCACTATCAAGAATAAGTATCCTTTGCCATGGATTGATGATCTGTTTGATCAGTTGAGTGGTGCGAAAGTGTTTTCTAAGATAGATTTGAGATCAGGCTACCATCAAGTGAAGGTAAAGCCGGAGGACATACCGAAGACTGCTTTTAGAACTCGGTATGGTCAGTACGAGTTTATGGTGATGCCGTTTGGTTTGACTAATGCACCGGCGGTATTTATGAACTTGATAAACAAGGTGTTCCACCAGTACCTTGACAAGTTCGTGGTGGTGTTCATCGACGACATACTCATATACTCGAGGACACCGGAGGAGCATGAGGAGCATTTGAAGATTGTGTTGGATATGCTGAGGAAGGAGAAGCTGTATGGGAAGTTGTCCAAATGTGAGTTTTTCTTGGACAAAGTAGAATTCTTGGGGCATGTTGTGACTGGTGATGGTATTTCAGTGGATCCGAAGAAGATTTCAGCAGTGGAATCTTGGAAGACTCCGAGTTCAGTAGCAGAGATCAGGAGTTTCTTGGGATTGGCAGGCTATTACAGAAAGTTTGTACAAGATTTTTCGAGGATTGCCGAGCCGATGACCAGACTCACAAGGAAGGATGTTGAGTTTGTTTGGACGGAGGATTGTCAGGTTGCTTTTGAAGAGTTGAAGAAGAGGTTGACGTCTGCTCCTATTTTGATATTGCCATCAGGGTCCAGAGGTTTCACTATTTATAGTGATGTATCGGGAAAGGGTTTAGGTTGTGTTCTTCAGCAGCATGGAAAAGTGATTGCCTATGCATCCAGGCAATTGCATCCTCATGAAAAGAACTATCCTACCCATGATTTGGAGTTGGCAGCTGTCATATTCGCCCTGAAGTTGTGGAAACATTATTTGTATGGAGAGCGTGTGGAGATCTTCACAGACCACAAAAGCTTGAAGTACGTTTTCACGCAGAAGGAGTTAAACATGAGGCAGCGTCGGTGGTTGGAACTGATGAAGGATTTTGATATCTCTTTGCAATATCATCCTGGGAAAGCTAATGTAGTTGCCGATGCTTTGAACAGGTATCCGGTAGCTATGTTCTTGACGCAGGATCGATATTTGTTGGAGGACTTGGAGAGCTTGGGCATTGAGATGATTGTTCCTGGTGGTGCTATGCAGATGTGGGGACTGCAGATACACTCAGATTTGATGGACAGGATCAAGGCAGCACAGTATGATGATGTATCTTTGAGGAGTATCAGAGCTCAGGTGAGAGCAGGATTGGAGGATGATTTCACTATTGCAGAGGATGGATCTTTGAGGCATGGAGTTAGATTGTGTGTACCTAGTGGGGAGTTACGCGAGGAGGTGTTGCAGGAAGCGCATCACTCTCAGTATTCCATACATCCAGGTGCTAACAAAATATATCGGGATATGATAGAGAGTGTGTGGTGGTATGGCATAAAGAGGGAACTGGCACAGTTTGTATCCGGATGCTTAGTGTGCCAGCAGGTGAAAGCCGAGAGGCAGAGGCCAGGAGGGTTACTTCAGCCATTACCCATTCCAGAGTGGAAGTGGGAACACATTACAATGGATTTTGTGTCCGGACTTCCACGATCTCCAGGAGGGAAAGACACGATTTGGGTCATTGTTGATAGGTTGACCAAGTCGGTCCACTTTTTGCCTTTCAAGGTGGGTTTGTCTACGGAGAAGCTGGCAGAGATGTTTGTGAGGCAGATCGTTAGGATACATGGAGTTCCCGTCAGCATAGTCTCAGATCGGGATAGTCGTTTCACTTCTCATTTCTGGAGGAGTTTGCAGGAGAGTTTGGGCACTCAGCTCAAGTTCAGTACTGCATATCATCCCCAGACAGATGGGCAGTCAAAGAGGACTATCCAGACTCTCGAGGATATGTTGCGCACTTGTGTACTAGATTTCGGGGGTTCTTGGGAGGACCATCTCCATTTGGTAGAGTTTGCTTACAACAACAGTTGCCAGGCCAGTATAGAGATGTCACCTTTTGAAGCTCTATATGGTCGGAGGTGTCGTACTCCTTTGTCTTGGGACGATGTTGGAGAGAGAGTTTTGCTTGGGCCAGAGATGGTTGTGGATGCAGCAGAGAAGGTTCAGTTGATCAGAGACAGACTTCGAGTGGCGCAGGACAGACAGCGGCATTGGGCCGATAGCCATCGGAGACCTTTGGAGTTTGAGGTATAGTTTAGATTTTGTTTGTGCTTGTTCTTGTTTGTTATAGAATAAGTTCTTAAGATGGTGTTTTGTTCTAGGTGGGTGGTTTGGTGTTTCTGAGGATTTCTCCGATATGAGGCACGATTCGCTTCGGTGGAGGCGGAAAACTTAGTCCGCGATTCATCGGACCTTTTATTATTCTAGAGAGGGTCGGTGCAGTTGCTTATAGACTAGACTTGCCACCTGCATTGGAGGGAGTGCACAACGTGTTTCATGTGTCACAGTTGAGACGATACGTGGCAGATCCTAGTCATGTATTGGATCACTCAGAGATAAAGGTGGGCCCTACTTTTAGCTATCCAGAGCAGCCAGTTGAGATTCTGGATCGGAGAAAGAAGGTGCTAAGGAACCAGACTATTCCTTTGGTATGCGTCGCATGGAGGCATCACTCTCCGGGAGAGTCTACCTGGGAGAGAGAGGATGACATGCGAGAGCGTTATCCATATTTGTTTGTACCTTGAGGTATGCTATTTTCTAGTTATGTTCTGTTCATTAGTTAATTGTGATTCTTTAGTTCTATTCTATGATTTTTTGGGGGTAGTTTTCATCTTTAAATTTCGAGGACACAATTATTTTAAGGAGGGTAGACTTGTCACTACCACATTTTAGGAAAAAGGGTATTTTAGTAATTTCCTATTTAAATAAATATTATGCATGGTAAATAATTTTTGTTGTATTATTTAATTATTGTTAGATGTTAATTAATTATTTTGGACTTATTTTAGTAGACCCAACTAGTTTAGTTTGGACCCATGGACCAACATGAATTAAATAGTTAGACTTGGCCCATTTAGAAAGCCCATGGTTAAGGAGATGGATTAAATTAATTAAGTGATTAGACTAGAAGCTTCCTTCCTTAATTATTTCTTAATGAGAGGCCCCAAGGGGTACATTGGACATTTTACAATTGCTTGGGGAAGGGGGCATGGCCGGCCTATATTAGAGGGGGGAGGAAATTTCTCTCTCCTCTCATTCTCATTCCAAATCTAGATCTAGAATTTCTCACTCCCAAATTCCCTCCATTCCCATTCCAATTCCCTACCAAATTCATTCCAAATTCTTCCCAATTCACCATTAGAGAAGGAGGAAGCAAGGATCTAGAAGAAGGAAGCAAGGATCTACAAAGAGGAGCAAAGATCTACAATTTGGAAGCAAGTTCTTCTCAATTGGAGGTTTCATTAGGAATCCATCTCCCAATAGGTATAATTCAGATTTTTCCATTTAAATAGCTTTTAAATCTGAGATTTAATCATGTAAAATCAACCTATATGTATGTACTACCCATAGGACTTTATTTTGTGTTCATAGGAGACCCATGGAGAAAGTTATGGTACTTTTTGTGTTAATTTTGTTGGAATTCCGAATTTACATTTTGTTGTGTGTATTAATTGATCCTATAGATCAATTGGATATGAGCTTATGTGTTTGGGGCTAGTGTCGTGTCCATAATTTGGTACATGTGGTTCGTATCCCAACTATTTGGTGATACGTGTTATTTTGGGGGTTTTCCCTCCGACACGGAACTTTGAACATGTCGTATTTTGACACGGACACATAGATCTACTTTTGATACTTTGATTTATTCATAAATATTATTTGTGACTTGTTTGTGTCCTTCGGGGTATATTTGGTTGTGTGTTGGACTCGTGTCACATGCGTATCCTAGATCTAGTGGGATACGGTGTAAAACTTTCCAATTTGGTGTGTTTATGTGTAGATCTGATTATTTATGCTTTAAATTCTTCATTTATAATTAGTAAATATATATAGATATTATATATTATTTTAGTGTATTTATTATGGTATTTATTGTAGCATAGATCTATATATTTCTATGTGTTCTATAGTGATGTATAAATATATATATGTAGCTTCTTGCATGCAATTATATATGTACTTATGTTAATAAAATAATTTATACATAAATATTTTATAAAATATATTTATGTGTTTAAATGTGTAATTATATTATTTATAATTATTATATATTTAATTGTTAATTTAATGAATGTATTTTTATGTGTGCTTCTAGCCATGTAAAATACGTACATATGTGCATGTGTTTGGTATTTTAATTTTGTAAGTTTATATGTATGTATATATAAGTATATAGTTATTAAATTGTTTATATATATATATATATGCATTTTGATTTATATATTGTATATATATATATATTTATATATATATATATATATATTTATATTTTCTGTTTGGTGACGGTGGTTTAATGACAGTTGAAAACTGTCATTATTCGGTCTGTCACAGCAGCCGCGGTAACAGTGGTTCAGCATTAATGACAGATCTGTCATTAATGCTGCGGGCAGTTTTGAGCGGCAAACCCTTCAGCGACGGTTTCTGTGACAGTTTGAAACTGTCATCAAACGGTATCAGCAGTGGTTTATTATGCGACTTTTCTGTGACAGTTCTTCTGTGACAGTCAGACTGTCACTATAAGTCTATTTTATATATTTGTATTTCAGTTCACTATTTCAGTGATAAATTGGCAGATTTAAATTATATTTTATATATTATTATTGTATATATATATATGTATATATATGTGTGCTTTTGTGAGGTAAAATACTTGTAGTGATATATTATTTTATTTGTATAAATATTGGTTTGTATATACTTTATATTAGAGTGTATATTATTTATACTTTGTGTGGGTACCAATTGGGATCAAGACCTTGATTCCTAATTGTTGCATTATTTATATAGATGTCTTGAGAGGTTGACCTTGGTTTGACCATGTTTGACTTTAGTTGACTTTAGAGTTGACCATAGTTGACTTTTAACTTAGAATTGATTTATTGACCTAGAAGTTGACTAGTTTGACTTGTTCTCTTTCCGGGACCTTGTATTAATATGGTATTCCATATCTAGGTCTTCGAGGCACCGAGTCAGACATCTGTGAGACTGTTCTTTGGATTTCAGGCGAGTACATTCTCTGATAGTTTCTCATTTATGATATCCTCTATGTTCGTTGTATCTAGTGTAGATTTACATATTTCTCTGGACACTATGGTTACACGGATTGGTATATCCGGATCTCATCATGAGATGTTATTCCTTGGTATATGGTGTATATGGTGCAAGTATTGTTTCATTGGTTATCTTGTACATGTACAGACACCGATTCTTGGGGAGACTAGCTATCTTCTTGGGGAATCTAGTGCCATAGTATACCGTGGTTGGATCTATTATACCAGTTGGGGGTGGGGAGTATTAGTATAGATATGTGATCAAATCCCTATTGAATAAAGTATTGGTAAGCGAATAGTATTGATCATGCACCGCACGTATGATTAGCCAGGCCGCATTGTATCTTGCCCAAGCCGATCACATGTTAAGCTAGTACTCACACACTTAGTCATTAGTATTATTGTTTCATTGGCATATTGTTCATTATTGTATTTCTTTCCAGTATTTTTTTATTGTCTATATATCTCTTGTATCTATTTTGTGCATCTTGTTTATCCACAGCTATTTACTGTTACATAGTTTTTATCATGGATTAGAACTGCTGTTAGAGATGTACTCTGCTTCTTTCCTGACTGGATATATTTTTCCAGATGACACTGAGGAGTACCCTACCTATTATGGACCCCAGGATGTTGTGGGTTTAGATTCGGAGACCCTGGCTCAAGAGGGACTTATCCCAACTGAGACAGTTGACCCTGGAGTGTAGCTTGTAGTATGATAGTATTCTTTTGTACTGGATTTATCTTCAGCTTATTTTTGTTACTCTTCAGACTCATTGATGTATTATTTTAAACTCATGAGTTGATGACTATTCTATTCTTATCTGATCCATGTTCATTCTATCTTAGTTCTGTGATTGAGTACACTATCTTTTGGTGGTTCACTATATTAGATAGACTTTCTAGACAGCGTTCTACCGCCGATTCTGTGGCGTAGGCTGGGCGTTGTTTCCGACTAGTACCCTTACCCCGGGTACGGGTCGTGACAACGATGATACAATATTTTGGAATACGTATCATAATAGAACCGGAGGGAACGTCTTCTGATAAAAGTGGCTTTCTTTGGGTTCTCAGGAAGAATTCTATAAACTGCGTAGTCAATGAATAGGAGTCTCCAGCCTTGGGAGTTGGTGATTGTCTCTACTGAGTAGATTAGGCATAGATAGAGGTTATTCTTCGGGCAGACCAGCTCTTGACGGACCACGGTGATCAGTTCATGAGTATTGACTAGAACAGCTAAAGAGGCTGCGAAGCCAGCCAGGGAGTTAGCCTAGATATTTTACAGTCGAGGGACGTGCTCTATAAAGAACCCCTCGAAGGTGGAGATTATTCCAAGCGCGGATCGGTGGTAGAGAATGAAGTCTTTATTCTGGACTTCGTACTCGCCTCAGACTTAACTGACTATCAATTTGGAGTTGTCGTAGGCCTCTAGGTAGTCTACTCCCACTTGTTTAGCAAGTTGGAGCCCAACGACGAGAGCGTTATACTCTGTCATGTAGTTGGAGCATGGCTCTGTGAGGGAGTAAGCGCGATTGATGACTGGATCATGTGGGAAGGTCAGTACTATCCCGACGCCAGCGACAATATCGCCTTTGGGCCCTATTCTTGAAGCACAATCGATGAACATTCGCTAAACGGCTTCTACGCTTGTGGTCATGATTGATTCCTCTACTTCATCTAGGATCTCCTCCTAGAGCTTCAAGATTTTTATATAGGGTGGGCTGTAAGAAAATCTTCCAATGCTTGGCCTTTGACCTCCTTTTACGGGACAAATACCTTATTGTATGGTGACAGCAGTATTGCCCATGTCGCTAGGCGCGAGTTGAGCGCTCTTGGTTTAGTCATAAGGACCCTGAGAGGATTGACTCGCGAGATCATATGGATAGTTTATCATGCCACGTAATGTCGAGTCTTCTAAATGGCGAAGACAAAAGCGAAGCACTTATTCTCAATGGGGTTGTACATGTACTCTACGTCGGCCATTATTTTACTAAGATAATATATGGCATGTTCGTGACCTGTATCGCTTTTCTGGGCTAGCAGAGCCCTGAGAGAGTGATCCATTGCTCGTATATATAGCAAGAAGGATCTTCCTACAATAGGGGCCACAACACTGGGGGATTCATGAGATACTCCTTGATATTGTCGAAGGCACGCTGGCATTCTTTATTCTAAACAAAGGAGACTCCCTTATTCATAAGCTGAGTAAACAGCTGATAAGATCCAAAGAGGTTTGATATGAACCTCCTGATGTATGCCAGTCTTCCTTTAAGGCCAAGAAGTTCTCTAAGGTTCTTCGGTGGGCGCATTTCAAGGATTGCTTTAGTCTTGTCGGGTTCTATGTGGATACCCTTCAAAGTTATGACAAAACCCAAAAACTTGCCACTGGAGACTCCCCGAAAGGACTTCGTAGGATTCATCTTAAGATGGTGCATACGCATGAAGTCGAACACAACCTTCAAGTCTCAGAGGTGATCCTCTTTAGAGCGACTCTTGACAGCGATGTCATCAACGTAACACTCCATCCTCTTGGGTAGATATATCAGGGAAGATTATGCTCATAGCTCACTGGTATGTAGCACCGACGTTCTTCAGACTGAAGGGCATGACTGTGTAGCAGTATACTCCTATCGGTGTTCAAAACGATGTTTGATTCTCGTTATCAGGAAATATCTTGATTAATTTTAGCCTGAGAATTCGTCTATGAAGAACATGCGCTTGAAGCCACAAGTATTGTTGATTATTATATCTTGTCCTTAGGGTATGCCATGTTTAGATCACGAAAGTCAATACAAATCTGGATCTTTTCATTCTTTTTGACGACGGGCACGATATTGGCTACCAAATTCGGATGTTATTCTTTGCAAATAAAGCTATTAGCTATCAGTTTGTTGACTTTAACTTCGATGGTGTTCATGATGTCCGGCCGAAACCGCCATTGATGTTGTTTGACTAGCTTAGCATTCGGCAAGATATTGAGTTTGTGGACCATAATTTTGGGGTCCAGTCACGGCATATCTTCGTAACTCCAGGCAAAGACATCGATATATTCTCTAACAAGCTGTAGCAGGGATTCCTGATACATATCAGACTGACTCTTGCTGATGAATATCGGTATAGGGGAGGATTCGTCACCCAGATCGATTTGTATCACTTTGTCCTCAGTGGAAGGTTCTCTTTGTTCGAACCGCATCTTCCATTGTGCATATAGGCGTTGAGACCACGGTTCTACTTTAAAGAGTCAAGGTGGATCCTCGTCATCTTCCTCAAGGTCAACTGATACCATGTTGATAGACAATGTTTGTTTGAGCATCTCCCTGATAATTTTGTTAGAGTCCCAAGAGGAAGATTATAAAGAATGAGAGTGTAACTCATCTTCTTTATCCAAACCTTTGGGGGTTATGGGAGGCGTGACGTACCCTAAGCCATGTTTGGTCTTATGGTAGTAATCCTCGAACTTGCCTATAGGAGCTTGTAGACTCAGAGGAAGCCGTCGGCCATTGCTATAGTTCAAGCCCCTAGAGGATTTTAGATCGTATTATATCTTCTGGATGAGGTGCTTGGCTCGAGAGCTGTACCGATGAAGTTGTATTTTTCTGGTATATGATTCTTGCTCCATTTCCTCTGGGTCGAAGGATTGGGAACTTTTTATTCTGCCGAAGATGATGAGTTTGTCTCCCCTCTTCTTTGCTGAAACTATGAAGTAGAAGTTTTGACTGGGGAGAATTTTGTTTGCTGTATAGGTGGTAGCCACATGTGTATGCAAGTGTAGGCCCAGACAGTGCTCAAGGAAATATAGCGTATTGAGATGAGCAATATCTGAGTAGTTCAAATATAGCCCTTTATTGATAAAATAAGGTATCTCGTCTTCCAGAATTACATCTTCGAGAGAAGAGATGTTAGCATGAGCGGGTACGTACTTCTCCAGTTCATCATTCCCGAGATCTACCCCCAGTACGAGCGACGACTTTGGAGGTCTCCTGTGTAGCTTTACCACTAGAGGTTCAGAAGTCATAGTAGGTGCTGGATATTCCTTCGGTGGTCGACTCGGTTTACGGAGTGTTCACTATTAAATTCAAAAGTCTTTAAGAAAGAACTTGATTAAATTAACAAACAAACAAAAAAGTACAAAGAGGTCCTAGAAGACAATCTAAGTACAGATTTGTTTTCTGTGGGGTGATGATGGAGGGTTAGAAGTGTAGTGGCCGCATACGTGCTGGCCGAGAGCCGCATAACGTTATGGCCGCATAGCGTTATGGCCGCAGATGTGCCCTCGCTTGGCCTTAGTCGGATGGACACTCTGATTGCATAGCATTTTGGCTGCATACATGCTCTCGTTTGGCCTTGGTCGGATGGACACTCTGGCCGTATGGCATTGTGGCCGCATACGTGCTCTCGTTTGGCCTTAATCAGATGGACACTCTGGGTGCATGATAACGAGGCTGCATGGGTAAGTAGCCGCATATGAGTGAGAACGTGGCGTGGCACGTCTGACTAGGCCATCAATGAGTTGATGTAACTTTTTATCTTTTTTTGAGTCGCCATCTTCACGAGTCTCAAAGCGTCTTAGTGTGATGAGTGATGTGTCAGAGAGTCTGACAAACATCGAATGTTGTGTCAGGTGGGTCTTATGCGGCTCCATGCTTTGTGTTCGTTCAGGCCACATGTGATTCCTATGCGATTAGGTTGATCAAGCTGCATGCAGCTTCTCTGCGGCATATTTTCGTTCTTTTGAGGGACATGACATTTATGCGGCATGCATGATTTTTTATGCTTCTATAATTGGCAAGATTTATTTGCCTAAACCCACTACTAAACTAATACTACCACTAAAGCGAAAGGGGATGCCGGCCTCAGGCTGCTCTCAGCTAGGACTAGGGTTCGGCCAAGGAGATGAGAGGGAGAAGAAAATGAAGAAAGAGAAGGTAAAGAAGAAGAATAAGGAGGAGAGAGAAAGGGAAGGCTATCTATATCAAACGGTGACTAGTACTATTCACAATTCTATAAATTATATAAAAGCAGCTAGCAAATCCATAAATTATACGGGAAGCAATATACAGCTATAACACACATATACCAGATAAAATATAATATAGTAAAATAGTGAGACGGGTCTCACACAAAGTGCGCTATCAAAGCGCTACTTTGCGCCCTTTAACCCGAGAGCTCCTAAGAAAAAAAATTTCCAAGAGAATGACGAAAAGAATAAATGCTTTCATTGAGGAGTTTAACCTTAATCCTCCTAGAAAAATACCCCCACATGGCACCCACATATGCCCCACCACAACTCATGTGCACACCTCAACAACAAATAAAGTTTTATATTGATATACCCACTTTAAATTGTAGTTAATGTGGAACTATCTTTACTAGTCAACAGAAAAATAAATTCAAAACATCTCTATGATAGTTGTCTCATCGTTATCGTTATCATCATCGTCATCGTCAACACAAGTCATTTTGCTTTCATGCTTTGTAGTACCATTTTTCATGATAGTTCTCGACATCAAGGAAACTAATTTTTTGAATTGGATACTAGAAAATATCAATAAAAAAGGATAGAACATATGTGATAAGAGATTACGAAATTAAGGATGTGAATCAGTAAAAGGAAGATTTTATATATCAGACACACTACGTTGACCAAATCTACTGTTCCATGTATGATTTTCAGAGCGTCAAGACCAAACACAAGAGCCATACCATATACCATGTATCATTAGGACTGGTCTTGAGGTAAGTCAGGCAAACCATTGGGCTTGGACAATCCTCTTCCTCCTATTGTTAGAAAAATCTCTCAAGACCCTAAGATCCTACCTCTCTGTCAATATAGTCTCTGTGGTCCACCCCAATACCTCTCTGTCAGTTGAAATCGAATAGCTCAAGAAGAGAGAACTCGAAATCTGAGCTCCACGACATCGTCATAATCGGAGACTTCAACGTCTCTGCCAATCCCACTGGCCATCAATTTTTTAATATATTCTTTTGAAGTCAATAACAAAGGACAATCAAATTTAGTTCTGCTAGGATAATCCAACCTCCTGGATCGGTCATGTGTATCATGTATCAAGACCAAACATTAGCTGAAGTACATTTGGAAAGAAGGAAAAGACTTGCATATCAATCATCGACGATGTATGGATCTCGGGTTCCAAGTTAGGGTTGGCTCTCACATACGACGACAGACCGACTTGGATACTAACAATTTGGTGACATCATATATATATATATATATATATATATATATATATATATATATATATATATATATATATATATATATATATATATACTCTAAGTGTTTCAGGCCTAATGGCTCTTTTCTTAAATAAAAAGAGTTGAATTTTAATTTTCTTGGATATTGAAAAACTCATAGCCGATCATGATCAATTGTCAAGCACAAATTATATTTTGCAGTGACGTTAACCTCAAACCTACAAGTAATAGTTTTTCCGGTGTTTAAAAAAATGAATCGGAATAGCCGGTTGAATCGGTCAAACCGTAAATCAGTAAATTTTTCTTGCTGTTTAATAACGATCCACTATTTTTTTCTAAAATTGACTTATTTTGTATAACCCGGTCGATCCGGCCGATTAGACCATCAAACCATCTGACCCAGGTGAATTTTAAACCGATTTGAACCTAACTTTTTCAGTTCCATTTTTTTGGGTTAACTTTTGAATTTTAATTTGGACTTTACATGCAATAAAAATTTATATATCTGATTCTTGACTAATTTTAGCATAAATAGTATATTTGTAATTTTGTACTATAGAATATATTCAAATAAAATTATAAGTCTATATAACTATTTTAATCCGAATTAAATTATTGGTTAAACTGATTTGATCCAACTCAGGGTCCAAACACGTCGATTTTCGGTTCAATTTTTAAAATATTAATTTTTTTTCCACATGTGATATGCATGTTTCGCTAGATGAAACTGAGCAAATCAATAAAGTCATCGTTTCCTATCCCAAGACGATAATCTACAACACGAGAGGATGAATTTCTCATTAGCAATGAGCATGCGGCTTCACTAATTTATTGGTGAAGATGAATTGAATAAAGCATAGTTTCCCTCAAGGGATCAAGAGGAGATCAGATTAGATTAGTGTGCATCTCTAACAACGCTGCATTGGAGAAGAAATTATAAGAAGGAATGGATTGTCATAGCATTTCTAACCCTGTTGTAGTTTTGAAAAAAATGGTTGCCATATAGAAATGACAAAGATTTTACTTCAAAATCCTTCTCCAATGCAGATGTAGGTTATCTTGTGAAGTTGAGGAGGCGATGATATGGTAGAGAGAATATAAAGTCTGTTGTCTAGATCTAGACAAAAAAATTTATAATAAATTTATTTTTACATCATCAATGGACGAGACTATGGTGTCGGCAATGGCGAGGAACGCGGCGGCAATGGCGTCTGTTCGTTGCTTTCTTCAGTGTTGACGAGCATGACGAGGCAGAGAGCGAGGTACTCCTCCTCGGTCGGAGGATGGTCGAAGAAAGGTCGGAGGATGGTCGAAGAAAGGATGGGGGAGGGGAGGGGCTAGCGCGGCGGCGAGAATCGAGAACGCTGTCGTTGGCGAGCATGACGAGACAGAGGACGAGGTACTCCTCCTCGTCGGAGGGTGGTCTAGAACCACCCAAAGATCTTCTCTCTCCTCCCCCGCCTCTGCGACCCTGACTCTTCCGTCTGTGCCGCCCTCCTCGACGCCGTCTACTCCCTCTCCCTCTCCCTCTCCGACCCCACCTAATTCGCCTCCTCCTCCCTCTTCCGCCCCCTCTCCGACGACCTCAAACGCCAGTCCGGGCCTCCTCCAGCAGATCCAGCGCCTGCTTCCAAGAAAAAAAAGTTGAAAACGACGGTGGTGGATTGGAGACCGCTTCTCTGCCATTGTGTTTTGGAAATAAAAAGTTTTCCATGTAAATACCATATTTTCTTGTGGTCCATGCCACAAAGGATCCACGGGACACAAACTAACAATTGTGGTATCCCGTTTCCCCTATTCGGAGAGCGCGGCTAAGAAATGCAAGACGGTATTGTTCGATCGGGATAGATTGAAACAAGAACCCATCCTCGTTATGGATTTGCTTATTCAGAATCGATTTCCATATTCAGTGGACTGTGCCCCCAGGATCGACTTAGCGGCAGAGTCAGGAGGGACCTATCCGCTGCAAGTTTTCTTGCCTCAGTTTTTGCTGTCGCTTTGTGTCCCGACCCACACCCGGATATTCGGGCACGAGTATATGGTTACGCCCAACCTACGCCACAGAATCGGTGGTAGAACGCTGTATGGGTTATTTCTAACTATCTAGCATCTCAATAATATAATATGGTACCTGTCAATCATCTCAACTCCAAAGGAACAAAATAGTATCTCACAATATAACTAAACTCAATCACAATGCAAACTAAGGAAGCTAAGCACAAATGGAATAGCGAAGGAAAGAATAAAATATAACTAGACCTCCTCGGGCTCTGCAACTAAGTCCTCCTGGTCTACCAAAGAATACCGTAGAATGTGGGACACTGCTCTATAAGCCAATCATCTGAAAAAATATATCCAGTTAGGATTGGAGCAAAGTACATACCTTTGAAAGCAGTTTTAATAACATAATCGAGCATATAAATAGATATAGAAATAAAATACAAGATTACTAAACATATGAATGATGAACAAGATATACAGGTAATGTACGAGAATATAGATCAACAATATGAATATCACAATATGATGAAATAAACTGCAAGTAACTATCTAAATGTGCCTCAGAATACGAGTTTATTATGTGATCGGGTTGGGTGAACATGATCAGGTAAGACGGATTACAAGTGAGGTATGTAACCAGAATGTACACGATTTGTAACAATGGCTTTGATCACATAATCAACTCCTCCTTTCCCACCCCCAACTAATACCGATGGATCCAATCACGACACGCTACGAACACGAAAATATAACCACTGTCACGAGTAGTGGGTGTACACGAATATCATAACCACCGAACACGAGCGGTGGGTGTACACGAATAAGCACACTGAACACGAACAGTGTATAAACACGAAGTATCATCAATACCTAGTATACATGATGAGATACAATGTACATGAGTACCCGCTGAACACGGTAGGGGATAACAACTCATAACGGGATCCATATAGCACCAGTCCGTAAAATCACTGTGTCAGGATCAATGTAAACAATTCTAGAACATGCATATATACAATATTATAAATTGAAAACAATCAGAAAAATATACTCGCCTGAAGTCCTGAGCAAGGTGTGTCTCTCGATGCCCAAGCTGGTGTCACACAACCTATATATGGTATATTGCATCAATACAAGGTTCTAAAATAAAAATAAGTTAAGTTGAATTCAAAGTCATAAAGCCATTTCTAGATCAAACCGATGAAATCTAGGTCGCAAGAGTCTAAAACTAAGTCACTAAGTCGAAATACTATGAAACTATGCTATACAATCCAAGTTAAGATACTAAAAGGCATTCAAAAAGTCGTATCCTAAGATACGCAAGTTCATTTATATGAAAATAGTATTTTAGATATATATATATATACAAGTCATTATACTTAATAATATATTAAAATAAGGAATTTAGGATACCTTGGCCTTGCACCAATGTGTATCGTACCTATCTCGATACCCAAACTCAATACCTTGAGTATCGACCCAATACCTTGGTAATTCCTTGGTATCTCGAGGTAACCCAAAACTCAACATATAACTAATACCAATAGATATATAAAACCCCAAACTAATATTAGTTATAACTATCACTAATATATACATCTCAATATAACATAGAACTAACTATAATACTAACATACATAGATATGTATAGTTAATATAACTAACTATCAAGATACACTACCTATTAGTATATGAGACTAACTATCAATCATAACATATATATACTAGTTTATATATCTAACTATCTACATAATCAAACATATACAACTAACTAACTACTATAGTAACAAACTAGACTAAACCAACCCATTACCCAATATCTTGAGTATCCCTCAATACCTTGACATTACCTTGGTATCCCAAGGTAATTCAAATCCTAATACATATAGTTAATATATATAGCTAACCCCCCATATACTAAACTATACTAACATAACTAAACTATTAAAACTATTAACTACTAACATATAATACATACCAATATATAGATACATATACCTACATAATAACTTACTACATATCTAACAAGTATATATATTTCTCTCACAACTATATATATAGATATATATAATCACATACATATAAATAACTATATATATATATATATATATATATATATATATATATATATATATATATATATATATATATATATATATATATATATATATTCACACATATATATAAACCAACACACATATATATAAACCAACACACATATATATACATATAAATCTATATATAACTATATACACTAGTATATACACACATTATAGTATCATATATATATATATATATAGTATCATATATATATATATATATATATATATATATATATATATATATATATATATATATATATATATATATATATATATATATATATATATGATACTATATATATATATATATCATATATATATATATATATATATATATATATATATATATATCATATATATATATATATATATATATGCATATGGGTTGACACAAAAAGTACCATAACTTTCTCAATATGCCTCATATGAACACAAAACTAAATCCTATAGGTAGCCTATGCATATGGGTTGATTTCTCATAGTTAAATCTCAGATTTATAACCTAAATTAAGGAGAAAACTGAATGTTACCTATTAGGAGATGGATTTCCAATGAAACCTCCAAAAATTGGTGAAATGAGTCTTCATGTAGATCCATGCTCCTCTTTGTAGATCCATGCTTCCTCCTTATAGATTCTTGCTCTACTAGTCGCCAATGGTGATTTGGGAAGGAATTTGGTGGAAATTTGGTAGGGATTTGATGGAATTTGGTTGAGAAAATTCTAGATCTAGATTTGGAATGAAAAATAAAGAGGGAAAGTTTTTATCCCCTTTATATAGGCCTCACTTACCCCTTCCTCAAGCTATTATGTAAAGTCTAAAATATCCCTTGAGGCCTCTCATGAAGAAATAATTAAGGAGGGAAGCTTCTAGTCTAATGGGTTTAACATAATTAATCATCCTCCTATTATTGGGCTTCTAATTATTGGGCTCAATTCTAACTAGAATTAAATATTGGTCCATGAGTCTAAACTAAACTAGTTAGGTCCACTAACACAAGTCCAAAAATAAATCTAACATGCTAACAATAAATAAATATTCAACATGCACAATATTTAATTAACTACCAAATGACAAATATCCTTTCCTAGGAAATGTGGTAGGGATAAATCTACCCTCCTTAGAAGACTTTTGTCCTCGAAATTAAAAATCTTACCCCTCTCTCTTAGGCCAGTCATATACTATTCATACAAATTTTACTATGGTCAAACCCCGTCAATCACAGTCTAAAATAGTCTTATCATACAATTCTACCATTCTGCTGAAAGAGAAATTAGACTCTAACTATCATGAATTCAGTCTCTGCCCTGTTGGGATGTCTTCCTTTACTGGTGAGATAATCTGCTATGCCACCTGTGGCCTATTCCATCACACACTATTAATCATCAATCTTGTCAAGATATTCTTAATACTGAGGGTTACCAAAAACTCATGATATACTCTAATTCTAGATCATGGACATGCTTAACTCACTCCCACTTGCTACTTAGGATATTATATAAAATACTGCTAAGATACTACCTCCTTGTTCTGTTTCAATCACCAAAATTTCTCAATCATTCATCTTGCAAGAAATACTTGTATACCTTTTCAATCATGTGTTTTATTAGCACACACTCGTCAAACTTTAATACTTCCAATAGGATGCCTTACTTAAATCTTGTTACTATCTACACAAGGCACCAGCTCTCATATGTATTTTAGATGATATCCTCATACCAAGTTACTCATGTCTCTCCTCTATATCATTATATTAGTTATTAAAATGCTTATGCCTAAACTTTCATAATACTTGAGGTACTCCGACTCTTGTTACTAGGGTACCTCTTTCTATCTGGTATTTGGTGTAACTCATCATCTAACATTTGTTAATCATCCTAAGGTTCTTATCTATACATTAGTATCATAATACATACACAATTTCCTTCTAGCCATTACAATACCATGATATCTCACTGGTATCCTTATACCCCTCGGACTATTCTCTGATACATACGACTTCTATACTCAAAATTAGCAAGGTAGTATACCTACCAAACTTACTCCTATATATATATATATATATATATATATATATATATATATATATTGTCTTCTTCCTCTACTGCTTGGATCACTTGTACTATTACTCCCAAATATTTTCCTATCCATTAACTGATACACCAATCCAATTATCTCACAAGGTGCTTACTGTTAATACCACATTACTCAACTAATCCCTGATATAGAAATACTAGCACTCTTGATATAGTAATACTAGCTTCCTAACTACACAATAATTGAGTTTAAGGTTCTAGGACACTAGCTTCATCATTAGATCACCTCATCACACTCACTAGAACTCATGATCACTTGCACTAGTTATTAACTTCTATAATACACATGTTTTACTTCACTCTCAAAGGCAGACATATATTCCATATCTCTATTGATATAAACATATCTCTCCTCAAACTTTTTATAAACGGATACACAAATCAGTGATACATATCTTTCTTGACAAATCTTGATATTTCTCAACCCATGACATAATATTAACACTCAAGCTTCCACTTTTTTATACTCATGAACTTCCACAGTGACACTTATCACCCACTGTGCATCATGCACACAATTTTTAGACACTCTTCCACATATTACTTCCAATACATCACTAGCCTCAATTTCAGGTGATATACCCATCACTAGTCATATACTGGTATACTCCTATCTACTCACATCAACATGTATCACCAGTCCTATTACTTTAGCATAATGTATTATTATTCTTTCACACTCTCCCATCCCATACACTTACGGGTACCTTTCTACCATGGCAGACTCACTAATACCCTTGATGCATATATATTTCTCTACTCTTGACACACCCAAGTATCAACCACCTAATTGAATATCATGCTCCATTGATTTCCAACACAATTTTCTTGATATTTACATGGCTCACCCAACTACATAAATTCATGACTATCCAGAACTGATATGCTGACTCTGATGCTAACTCCTAGAACCACCACTGATAGTACCCATACTATTTATAATGATACCTATTATAGAACTATTGTTATAAGGTACTACGCTATGGGTTATCTCTAGATTTATGCCTATTGCTTACCTGCCCAACCAAGAACCACTTACAGACTCATAAGCCACACTCCCAACAGTCAATACTAATACTCAAGACACAGACCTAATTGCAATTTACCAATTATTATACTAACAAGGAACCCTAATGGAATAAAGCTCTATGAGAAACTGGACTACAGAACTGAAAGTATCTATACTGCTAAGCTAAAAAAAATGATGGAACAAAGTCCTATAATAACAAAAGTGGAAAAATATTGAGATGATACTTTAAGAACCAATTTAAGATACAATCTGATAATCATACATGTCTATCCAAAATCATGACACTCAGAATCCTTGCCACACCAGCAAGCATAGCTGCGATAAACGATAGATTCTATAACATAGGTATGCACCTCTATAATCATGTCGTTTAGAATCCTCGCTGTGCCGACTAGTATAGCTGCGAGAAATTCTAAATTTTATAACTAAGATATGTACATCCGAAGTCAGGTACCTACGTTTCTGCCATGCCAGTTAATATGGCTGCGATAAATTCTACGCTCCATAACCAAAGCAGACGTTTTACCTTTTTTACTGTCCTTATCAACATATGTCATCAGATAATACCATAATTTAGTCCATAAAATTTATCTCGATATAAAATCAACATCAACAACAAACACCAAAAATTAAATTCAACAACCGATTACCAAGAATCAAATTCAATAAAATAAGATAAAAAATAACAAGTGGGAACGGACGAAAACAAGAAAAAAGATTTGAATTAGAATTTATAATAAGATTCTCAAGGGTCATCCCAGGAATCTCTCAAGAATTTATGATTGAGTATCCTCTCATCATAATATCTTATATCCTATATCCTATATCCTATCGCAGGCTCGCAGTAGTACAACTAAGTCATCGCACTACCACGATATTGCACAACTTGTGAAGCCTGACCTGCATGGGCCACCACTAAAAATGTGTCACGACCCGCACCCAGATATTCGGACACGAGTACGTGGTTACGCCCAGCCTACGCCGCAGAATCAACGGTAGACGCTGTCTGGGTCATTTCTAACTATCTAGCATCTCAATAATATAATATGGTACTTGTCAATCATCTCAACTCCAAACGGAGAAACAAAATAGTATCTCACAATATAACTAAACTCAATCACAATGCAAACTAAGGAAGATAAGAATGAATGGAATAGCGAAGGAAAGAATAAGATATAAACCATAATCTAAAATAATATACAACCCAAAGAATCTCAATAATATAATATAATACAAGTCCAACACAAATAAATTAGACCTCCTCGGGCTCTGCAACTAAGTCCTCCTGGTCTACCAAAGGATCCTCTAAAGATACACCATCTTGTGGACCGTAGAATGTGGGACACTGCTCTATAAGCCAATCATCTGAAAATATATATCCAGTCAGAATTTGAGCGAAGTACATACCTCTGAAAGCAGTTTTAATAGCATAATCGAGCATATAAACAGATATAGAAATAAAATACAAGATTACTAATGTCACGACCCGCACCCGAAAATCGGGCATGAGCCGTGGGTACGTCCAGCCTACGCCGCAGAATCGGCGGTAGAACGCTGTAAAGGTCCGTTCTAGGTCAACCATATCTATCTATATCTCACAGAAAAATCTGGCATGACCTCTCCAAAAGGAGGGCAAAACCACGCAATATATATATATAATCCTCTCCCAAAGGAGGCAACCACGCAATATATATATATGAACTCTCAATCACAAAATCTAGGGAAAGAAATAAAGCACGATATGATATAAACAAGGAAACAGAACCAAGAGAGCAAGACAATCCAAAATAATACAGTCCAAGCCAAAATAGCTACAACATCACACAGCATCAAAAGAATAAGTACAGTCATCCAAAATACAAACCACTGGAAACAACCCAGGAAACCCACCTAGCTAACTAGGGTGCTATCGGCGTCTCCTCGGCGCACTCCTCCTCGATCACGGGATCACAACAGTCGTCAACACCCGGCCCGTAGAACGTCGGGCAATAGTCCTCAGGATCCTCTGGAAAAAAATATGCCCAGTCAGGACTGGAGCGAAGTACATAACTCTGAAACCAACTCCAAATGCATGATAAGGTGTATATGACGAGCAATAGAAAAGTAATCAAGATGCACAGGAAATAAATATATGCTGGAGCACAATAAGTAGCTGCAATATAAACTGGAGAACAATACAAGTACTGGAAAAGTAACTGCAGGTGAGAAACATGAATACTAGCTAAGTGCCTTGAGCACAAGTTCATTATGTGATCGGCTTAGGATGCACATGAAAAATACTAAGATAACTCCGTTATGCGTGAGTTGCATAACCGACATACACATGAATACTGTTTGGCTTTGATCACATAACCAACTCACTACTCCCCTCCCCCACTAATACCATTGGATCCAACCACAACACGCTACGTACATGATAATAGCTTGTGCACACGAAGGCGAGAGCACAATAAGCACATGATAGCACATGAGAATCAATACCCGAAGCACATGATGAAATACACGTGATAGAGTACCCGCTGAACACGGTAAGGGGGATAGCATCTCATGACGGGATCCACTAGTACCAGCTCGTGTAACAATGTGTCAGAATCAAGTATTACAGTTCTAGAACAGGTGATATAAACGCTATCATGAAATGGAAACTATCAGAGGTAGGTACTCGCCTGATGTCCTGAGCAACTGATGAGGATCGAGATCCGGACCGGTGTCGCAAGGACCTAATGCGAAAAGCAAGGATTAAACAGGGTTCTAAGCATTTAAACTGATATAAAATAATTAAAAACAGACTTCTAGGGCTATTCTAGGTCGAACGGGTCAAACCGGTGAAAATCGGGTCAAAAAGTCAACCCGGGGGTCCAAAAAATCAACTCTAGGTCAAAACTAGGTCAAACGTTGACTTTTACGGTCAACGGGGACAATTATGGTCAACGCTAGGTCAAACTAGGGTGCCCCTGAAATTCTAGGTCAAACTGAGCTCATTAAGCTACTAAACTCACAAACTCGCCTAATCGAGATACCGGGATACCCTCGGTATCTGATACCTCGCCCTAGGCCACGCACCCCGCCTAAACCCGCTAAAACCTATGCTAGCACGCGTAATTATATATATATAAACATACAAAAATCATTCCAAGACATCTCCTAGGCTAATGCTCAAATACCCCACTCGAAACTCAATACCTTGAATATCTCAAGGTATCGAGATACCTCGGTATCTCAAGGTATTGAGGTTTCGCTCTAAAACCCCTCTAGCTAGCTGTCTAGCTACTAATTATACACCTAGTTATAAATCTAGGCTAGGTAATATATATATCTATCATATTTATATATATCTAAGTAGGTATCTACCTATATACATATATATCCACATACACATATACCCAATACCCATTATCTTACCTAACATAACATATATATATATATATATATAACTTATAGGTATATAGATATCTATATTCTAGATAGGTATATCTATGTATCTAGCTATCTACCTATCTAAGTATCTATCTATCTAAATACCTAGCTATCTATCTATTAATCTAGCCATCTATCTATGTATTTATCTTATCTACCTAACTATCTATCTATTGATATATCTACTTAGCTATCTACTTATCTATATATCAATCTATCTCCTTATCTATTCCTCACCCTCTCCCTGCTATTCTAGCTGCTGCTGGGGCTTACCTGGGCTGCTACTGCTGCTCCATGCTACTGCTGATGCTGCTGCTCTTGCTGATGATGCTGCTGCTACTGCAGCCTTGCTGCTGCCACTGCAGCCTTGCTGCTGCTGCTGCAGCTTCCTGCTGCTGCTGCTGCTGCAGCTCCCTGCTGCTGCTGCCTTTGCTGCTGGCTTGCTGCCCCCCCCCCCCCCCCAAACCACAACACACACACACACCTACATATATATGCATATATATATCATCCTATATATATATACATACATATATATATATATATATATATATATATATATAACTAGATACATATATATACACACACCTATATATCTATATACTAACACACACTAACACACACACCTCCACACTCACAAACACACTAATACACACACACTCACACACAATAACACACACACACATAAATATATATACATAGCTATATATATATATATACACTTAATATATATATATCTACACACACTCTCAACTATATATATATATATACATACACCCAAAATATATATATACATATACACACACACAAGCACACTTACACATATACATATATATATATATATATATATACACATAGACATATACACACACAAGCACATAGATCTAAATACACACATACATATATAAATATATATATATAAACACACATACATATATATAAATATATATATATATATACATATATACTAACACAACACAACACACAACAACACCCAAACCACACGCCCCACTCACGCCCAACGACCCCGACACTCACCAATATCCTAGAATATATAAAATATAACTCAAAAACTCTAGCACACACTCTCCAATACTAACCCAACGCGCGCACAAAGCCGAAACGAGGAAACCAAGTCGAAATGGCCGTTCGGTCATTTCGACGAACACGTGGTGCGCGGCTCGGAAAACCTCCTGAAACGCACACCAAACGAACTCGGAATCGGCCCAAAATTTACCCACGCGCTCTAAACGATGTCTAGATCCTAGAAAAAGTAGTCCTGCGTCGATTCTAGGTCCGTGGCAGAAACGCACACGCACTTAGAATCGGCGACGATGAAAAGCCCCAATTTTGCCCGAAACGCCCGTTTCTCTGCGACGCGGCTTTCCGTGTCCGAACGGAGACACGCACTCACCCTCTAGACACCCGACAATATCTACCTAGGTCCATCTAACCTAGGACATCACCCAAAATTGGGCCAAATTCGGATTCCACCCGAATTTGACACAAAACCTAATGTCAAAGTCTCTAAACTCACCCAAACTAGTTCCAACTTCCTCCTACGGGTAGGGTTAGGGTCTATGAAGGTTCTACAACACTAATTACACTACACAAAAATAATTAGGAAGGGAAAAGTTAGGTTTTACCTCTTGGGAGTTGGAATCCCAAGGCCAAAGTCTCACAACCCCTAGAAATCACCTCCCTCAAGCTCCAAGCCACCAAAACTAGCCTCCACACAAAGTCTAGGCTCCACACATCTAGGTTAGAGAAAATATAAGGTTAGGGTTAGCTTAAGGAAGAAGGAATGAAAGAAGAAAGAAGAAAAATGGAAGAGGAACTTACTTTGAAGAAGAAGGAAGAAGAAAGAAGAAGTGGAGAAGATGAAGAAGTGAAGAAGAAGAAGAATACAAAGGGAATGGGGGCTGCTGCTGTGTTTGGTCGGATGTGGGTAGGAAATAGGGCCGGCCATGCTAATAAAGGGGTTCCACTAAGTCCAAATGACCAAAATGCCCTCCCGTAACTCGGTTTTGGGTTTCGGGTTCCAAAAGCACTCAAACTAGCTCCAAATCTCTCCAACTAACCTCCTAAAAATAAAATAAATATTTCTAAGCCCCAAAATAATTCTCACAAGGGTGTGGGCTGGGTCGGACATGGGTCCACTAGGGTCTGACATGGGTCCAGGCTAGCCAAAACCCTAAAACAATCATTAAAAAAATAATACAAGCACTATTTAAATATAAATATAATTAATTAAATACAATCCACTATTTATCAAATAAAAAATAAAAAAAATACCCTATTTTCTAGAATTGGGTAGTGACAACTAAATATATGAATGATGAACAAGATATACAGGTAATGTACGAGAATATAGATCAACAATATGAATATCACAATATGATAAAGTAAACTGTAAGTAACTATCTAAATGTGCCTCAGAATACCAGTTTATTATGTGATCGGGTTAGGTGAACATGATCAGGTAAGACGAATTATAAGTAAGGTATGTAACCAGAATGTACACGATTTATAACAATGGCTTTGATCACATAATCAACTCCTACTCTCCCATCCCCAACTAATACCGATGGATCCAATCATGACATGCTATGAACACTAAAATATAACCACTGTCATGAGCAATGGGTGTACACGAATATCATAACCACAGAACATGAGCGGTGGGTGTACACGAATAAGCACACTGAATACGAGCAATGTGTGAACACGAAGTATCATCAATACCCAGTATACACGATGAGATACAATGTACACGAGTACCCGCTGAACAAGTAGGGGATAACATCTCATGACGGGATCCATATAGCACTAATTCGTAAAATTACTGTATCAGAATCAATGTATATAATTCTAGAACATGCATATATACAATATTATGAATTGAAAACAATCAGAGAAATATACTCGCCTGAAGTCTTGAGCAAGGTGTGTCTCTCGATGTCCAAGCTGGTGTCACACAACCTATATATGGTATGTTGTATCAATACAAGGTTTTAAAATGAAAATAAGTTAAGTTGATATAATTTGAAGTCATAAAGCCATTTCTAGGTCAAACCGATGAAATCTAGGTCGCAAGAGTCTAAATCTAAGTCACTAAGTCGAAACACTATGAAACTATGCTATACAATCCAAGCTAAGATACTAAAAGGCATTCAGAAGGTCGTATCCTAAGATACGCAAGTTCATTTATACGAAAATAGTGTTTTAGATATATATACAAGTCATTATACTTAATATTATATTAAAATAAGGAATTTAGGATACCTTAGCCTTGTACCAATGCGTATCGTACCTATCTCGATACCCAAACTCAATACCTTGAGTATTGACCCAATACCTTGGTAATACCTTGGTATCCCGAGGTAACCCAAAACTTAACATATAACTAATACCAATAGATATATAAAACCCCATACTAATACTAGTTATAACTAACTCTAAAATATACATCTCAATATAACATAGAACTAACTATAATACTAACATACATAGATATGTATAGTTAATATAACTAACTATCAAGATACACTACCTATTAGTATATGAGACTAACAATCAATCATAACAAATATATACTAGTTTATATATCTAACTATCTACATAATCAAACATATACAACTAACTAACTACTATAGTAACTAACTAGACTAAACCAGCCCATTACCCAATACCTTGAGTATCTCTCAATACCTTGACATTACTTTGGTATCCCAAGGTAATTCAAATCCTAATACATATAGCTAATATATATAGCTACCCCTATATACAAAACTATACTAACATAACTAAACTATTAAAACTATTAACTACTAACATATAATACATACCAATACATAGATACATATACCTACATAATAACTTACTACATATCTAACAAGTATATACATTCCTCTCACAACTATATATATATATATATATATATATATATATATATATATATATATATATATATATATATATAAATGCATATATATAAACCAACACATATATATATATATACATATACATATAGATCTATATATAACTATATACACTAGTATATACACACATTATAGTATCATATATATATATATATATATATATATATATATATATATATATATATATATATATATATATATATATATATATATATATATATGCATATACATATAAATTATATAAATACACTACTATAATTAATAGCTATTACATATATAAAAATATAGCTACATATATACATAATACATAGGTACATAAATACTAACACAAATATATATATATATATATATATATATATATATATATATATATATATATATATATATATATATATATTATAATAACTAAAAATAATGGAATAAAATACACAAACACGTTGAGTGCATCGCTCCCGCATCCCACTAGATCTATGATACGCTTGCGACACGAGTCCACCACACATCCAAACGTACCCCGAAGGACACGAGCAAGTCTAATATCTTTTTTATGAACAATACGAAGAGTGAAACACAATTCTACGTGTCTGTGTTAAATATGACATGCACAAAGTCCCGTGTCGGAGAAAAAATCCTAAAATTAACACGTATTACCAAATTATTGTGATACGACCTACACGTACCCAATTGTGGACACGATACTAGCCCCAAACACAAGCACATGCCAAATTGATATATAGGACCAATTGACACACACAACAAATGTCAATATCAGAATTCCTCTAAAATTGACACAAAAAGTACCATAACTTTCTTAATATGCCTCATATGAACACAAAACCAAATCCTATAGGTAGCCTATGCATATGGATTAATTTCTCATGGTTAAATCTCAGATTTAGAACCTAAATTAAGGAGAAAACTGAATGTTACCTATTGGGAGATGGATTCCCAATAAAACCTCCAAAAATTGGTAAAATGAGTCTTCAACTTGTAGATCCATGCTCCTCTTTGTAGATCCATGCTTCCTCCTTGTAGATTCTTGCTCTACTAGTCTCCGATGGTGATTTGGAAAATAATTTGGTAGAAATTTGGTAGAGATTTGATGGAATTTGGTTGAGGAAAATTCTAGATCTAGATTTGGAATAAAAAATGAAGAGAAAGAAAGTTTCCATCCCCTTTATATTGGCCTCACTTGCCCCCTCTCTCAAGCTACTATATAAAGTCTAAAATATCCCTTGAGGCCTCTCATGAAGAAATAATTAAGGAGAGAAGCGTCTAATCTAATGGGTTTAACATAATTAATCATCCTCCTAATGATTGGGCTTCTAATTATTGGGCTCAATTCTAACTAGAATTAAATGTTGGTCCATGAGTCTAAACTAAACTAGTTAGGTCCACTAACACAAATCCAAAAATAAATCTAATATACTAACAATAAATAATATAATCAATAAATATTCAACATATATAATATTTAATTAACTACCAAATGACTAAAATATTATTTCCTATAAAATGTGGTAGTGATACTTTGTTGCTTTCGTGCTTTGAGTTAGTTTTTAGATTTTCTTGCATTTTCTTGAACGGTTTCGATGGATTTTATTATTTTCGTTCGTTGAACTATACTTCAATTCTGAGATGGGAAAGAGTGGAAGAGGTATTGATCAGCTGTTCGTGGCAATGCAGGTGAACGAGCAGTAGGCGACGCGCGAGCGGAGTCCTGAAGCACCTCTTTCCTTCTTCCATCCAACCAACTTGTGAGTGGCTTATATTCGATTCAGTTGACCCTTCTTCCAAGTCTTCACAAGTAAAAAAATTTATTCTTGCTTGCCCCGATCAAACGATACCAAGTAATAACTAAAAGATGTCAAGATAAAAAAGAATAGACTTGGATTATTATGCTTGTCAAACAACTTGTGAACGGTTATCCTATTACATACTAGTTCGTTCAGAATATTCTATACATGTTTCAATTTTATTTAGAATTGCATACTTCTTCTATAAATTGTGCTGAGTATGGAACATGCCCTGCTATACAACAAACTGATTAGGAAGACTATACAAAATAAATCATGCCATGTCACTTGTCTTGTACTCATGTTGTCTTAACTGCATCAAATGATAACTCAATATGAATATCGTTTGATCACAGGCAACTTATGCACAAGGTAAATGGTTCTTGCGGACGGTTGTTGGGGCACTAGCACCGATCTGATCCGGGCGAAACCCAACATTTAGTCTCACGTGATTGACGGGGTGCTTGCAGCACACCACGTGGTTTCGTTGCATACCATCCTCGTCAATAACTATTGTCCTTTATGGTATCATGCTAGTGATCCTCTCGTATATTTAAACATGTTATAAGCTATTATGCAGGGAAGGACATGGTAAGTATTATGCAGGTGGTTCAGACGGGCAGGTAAAAGTCACCGAACGGTGGCAAGTTTATTTTAGTAAATTCTATATATTGTTTGCTTGTAAAATAAACTAAGGCAAGATAGAAAGACCACAAATAATATGCATGTTTCATCTAAACAACGTATTGGTTGGTATAGTTGGGTTAGCTCGCCTTCACCAGTACATTTCGATGTACTGACCCTCATTGAAACAGGTTCCCCACACTAAGGAGATCCGAGCGATGAGCTGAAGTCATCTTTCCAATCTAGTCCAGTTGTTGGCACGTCCAGATCGTGCCATCTATTGAAGTATTTTGAAACCAAGAGCTAGTAACCTAAACGAGATGCAACTCGGAGGAAAAGCCATCATCCCGCCTGGAGGTCTCTTATTTTGAAGTTTAGTAAAGGGATATAATGTACATGACTGCTATCTCATTTTGTGTTAATATTTTGTAAGCCCGTGTGGCAACCTTATGACTCGTTCAAGAGTTTGTAACTATATGTTCATAATCAATAAAGAGAACTTTTCCATGTTTCAACTTGTGTTTCTATTTATCTGCGTACTCTGAATATATGCTCGCTATGCAAAAAATATCTTAGCCTTGTGCGGTGCGCAACCTAGTCCGCACGGCGTCACACTCGAGGAAAGACTATCGATTCCATGGAATCGGGGCATGACATATTGGTATCAGAGCACAGCTTCAAGTTTCTTTGACCCTCATATTGGAAAAGTTTCTTTAACGATCAAATCTATGTGCGAACTCTTAAACTCGTTAGACCAAAATAAGATACATTCATACAATTAGTCCATAATATATTATAATCCTGATATAATTTACCTTCTTTTGAAGGAATAGAACAAGCGCAATCATCAGCGCTAGCACCGGGCGAGATGCAAGCCCAAGAAAGCAGTTACGGCACATCGGGAAGTTCTCAGAGCCAGCGAGCTATGTCCCGTGTAGATCTCATTCAGCAGATGATGAGGATGTTATAGGCTAACCAACAAAGGGAGGAGGCTCGTTATGAACGGGCCGAGAAACGAGCGGAAGAAAGGCAAATCCAGTTCCAAGACAATATAGAAGCCCGATTCTCAGTCCAACAGAAGTAGGTAGATACCCTACAGCAGATTGTGCAGATTTTGGCCTCCAACCAGTCTGCGGCAACAGCAGCGACACCGGTTGAGCAACCCGCACTTGAAGTTGAGATGCCTTATACTCCAAGGAAGAAGGACATGACTGCCTTCGACTTTGGCGACTTCAAGAAAGTCTACAACATATCGTTTAAAGGGACTGAGGATCCAATCATGGCTCTAGATTGGTTGGCCGAACTGGAAGACCACTTCAAACTCCTGGAGGTACCCGAGCAGAAGCGTGTTGCGTGTGCCCAACTTCATCTCCGTTTGAACGCGCACGACTGGTGGGACGTGCATCGGAGATCTCTTCCAATTGCTGATAATGAAGAGACGATCGCATGGTCTACTTTCTGTGGCACATTTGAAGAGTTTATACCCCCTCCCATATATCGTCAGAAAGAGAACGAGTTCATACAACTACGACAAGGCAGCATGACAGTCAAACAGTATTCCGCCGAATTTAACCGGCTCGCCAAATTTACAAGCTCCTATTTACCTGATACGGCGAGTCATGCCAGACGATTTAAAGGTGGTCTGCGTCCTGCCATCCATGCGCACATGGTCGTTCCTCAATATCAGACTATACGAGAAGTCCTAAATCATGCTCTTTCTCTTGAACTGCAGTATCCTTCCGTTCCTGTCTGTGCTGTGCATACCGCCAATCACAAATGCCATAGCAACGAAAGAGAAAACAACGTTGCAAAGCGTCCAAACAACGACGGCAAGCAAAAAGCAAACTCAAACCAAGTATGTCTCTTCTGTAACAGACCAGGGCACGCCGTCAACCAATGTCGCAAGAAGCTCGGGTTATGCCTCATTTGTGGTGATCCAAATCACAAAATGCAAGACTATCCGCTCTACTCTGCTAGCCACCCTCAACATCTGAATCCTGCCCCTGCACCCCAGGCCAATCGAGCTGCACCTCAGCCAGAGCATCGCCAAGCTCAAGGTCGGGTCTACACTATGACACGGAAGGAAGCTCTGGCCTTAGACACCGTTGTGTCAGGTATTTTGCTTTTTAATGACATACCTGCACGTGTGCTATTTGATTCTGGTGCAACTCATAGTTTTATATCCATCAATTTTGCCGTGGAAAATAATATAGAAATGACACCGTTGTATTTAGACCTTAGTGTTAGCACCCCCTCCGGCACGAAAATACCTGTCTGTTCAGTATGCCAAGGTGGTTATGTCTGTATTGGAGGAAAGAAGCTATCACTAGATATTTTAGTTCTAGATGTTCGGGATTATGATATCATTTTAGAGATGGATTGGCTCGGCGCCTGCTCGACAACTATCGAATGTGCAAAGAAACGAGTCATCTTTTGCCTGCCTGAAGAAGCCAAATTCTACGACACGAGTAGTCCAGCAGCTGATGCGTCCAGGGCTTGCATGGTGATTTCGGCGATATCTGCTCGGCGAATGCTACACTCAGGCTGCGAGGGATACCTAGCGTCAGTTTGGGACACACAGTTGGATTACGCAAACATTAAGTCTTCTTCCGTTGTGGCGGAGTTCCCTGATGTATTTTTGAGCGAACTACCTAGCATGCCACCTGACCGAGAAATTGAGTTCACCATTGCCAAATTCCCGAATACACAACCGATTTCTAAGCCTCCATACAGAATGGCCCCTTCTGGATTGAAGGAGTTAAAGTGCCAACTACAAGGCTTGCTGGATCGTGGTTTCATCCGTCTGAGCGTGTCTCCTTGGGGCGCACCTGTACTCTTCGTAAAGAAGAAAGACGGAACATTAAGACTCTGCATCGATTACCGAGAGCTGAATAAGGTCACCATCAGAAACAAGTATCCTCTGCCCAGGATAGATGACTTCTTTTATCAGCTGCAAGGGGCAACGGTGTTCTTGAAAATTGATCTTCGCTCGGGCTACCACCAGTTGAAGATTAATCCAGAAGACATGTCTAAGTCTGCATTCCGAACCCGCTATGGACACTATGAGTTTTCTGTCATGTCGTTTGGTCTAATGAATGCCCCTGCTGCTTTTATGGATTTTATGAATCGAGTGTTCTGACCGTTCCTCAAAAAATTCGTGGTCGTTTTTATAGACGACATCTTGGTGTACTCGAAGAATAGGGATGAACACGCAGGACACCTGCGGATGGTGCTTCAAACCCTTCAAGACAACAAGTTGTATGCCAAGCTTAGTAAATACAAGTTCTGGTTGGACAGCATATCCTTCCTCGGGTATATTATTTTTGCAATGGGGATCTCAGTTGACCCTAAGAAGATCGAAGCCATCGTGAACTGGAAATGGCCTGAGTCAGTTAGCGATATTCAAAATTTTCTTGGTCTGGCGGGCTACTACCGCAGATTTATTAAAGATTTTGCTAGAATCACCTCGCCTCTAACTCAGCTTACTCGGAAGGGAGTGACGTTTGCATGGACGGACGACTGTGAAGCTTTATTTATGGAGTTAAAGCAGCGCCTCATCTCAGCGTCGATTCTTACCCTTCCAGACGGACCTGATGACTTCAAAATATACAATGATGCCTCAGACAAGGGATTGGGATGTGTCCTTATGCAACAGGACAAAGTGATAGCCTTCGCGTCGAGGCAGTTAAAGCCTCACGAGAAGAATTATCCAACCCATGATTTGGAACTCGCCGCGGTGGTGTTCGTGCTGAAGCTGTGGCGCCACTACCTTTACGGTGTACCATGCGAGATCTATACAGATCATAAGAGCCTAAAATATCTTTACACCCAAAAGGATTTGAATCTTCATCAATGGCGTTGGCTTGAACTTCTTAGCGATTTTGACTTAATGATCAGATAAACCCCGGACAAGGGAAATATTGTAGCTGATGCACTGAGTCGAGTATTTGTTGGAAGCCTGGCTATTGATAAACAAGCCGCGTTGGGATATAGAAGCTTTGGGCATTACACTTGTAATCAGATATAAAAAGGGGGCACAAGTAGCACAACTGCGCCTCGAACCTGACTTGTTACAAAAAGTCAAGTCCGCTCAAAAGGATGACATGTTCCTGCAAAAGATGCAAGGTCTTATCTCAGCAGGAAAGGCAACCGACTTTGCGGTAGGCGCGGACGGGATGATCCGAGTAAAGGGAAGATTGTGCGTTCCAAACGATGCAGCCCTCAGAAAGGAGATACTCACTGAAGCCCATTATGCTAGTTATACTTCTCATCCGGGTAGCATAAAGATATTTTGAGATCTCCGTAAAACGTTTTGGTGGCACGGTATAAAACTAGATGTGGCATTGTTCGTGTCGCATTGTATGGCTTGTCAGAGGGTAAAGGCCGAGCACCAGAAGCTGGGCGGAGAGATATAGAATCTCGCTATTCTAGAGTGGAAATGGGAACATATAACAATGGATTTCATTATTGGCTTATCAAAAATGCAATGGGGGAATGATGCTGTCTGGGTTATCGTCGATCACCTCACCAAGTTAGCTCACTTTCTGCCTATCAAAAGTACTTAGAGTACCGACCGCCTGGCTCAGATCTACCTCAACGAAATCGTTCGGCTCCACTGCGTGCCCGTATCCATTATCTCCGATAGAGATGGTCGATTCATATCGCATTTCTGGAAAAGCCTGCAGTCAGCAATGGGGACGAAGTTGAAGTTCAGCTTCGCCTATAATCCACAGACATACGGTCAAATAGAATGTGTCAACCAAATCCTCGAAGATATGCTACGACTCCGCGCTTTGGACTTGAAGACAAGTTGGGGTATGCATCTACCGTTAGCAGAATTTGCATACAACAATAGCTTTCAATCCAGCATTCAGATGGCGCCGTATGAGGTATTATATGGGCGAAAGTGCAGATCTTCGATCTGTTGGGATAAAGTTGGCAAACGATAAATTCTTGGCCCGGAGCTCGTGGAGCAAACTATCCAAAAGATTCGTTTAATACGGGAACGACTAAAGGTAGCTCAGAGTCACCAGAAAAGCTACTCAGACATGCATCAACGTCTACTTGAATTCCTTGAAGGCGATTGGGTGTTTCTTAAAGTCTCGTCCATACGAGGAGTCACCAGATTCAGAGCAAAAGGAAAGCTAAGCCCAAGATTTGTCCGTCCGTTCGAGATACTAAAGCGAGTCGCCTCAGTTGCATATCAGATTGCCCTACCACCATCACTATCTGAAGTGCACGATATCTTCCATGTTTCTCAACTTAGGAATTACATGTACGACCCGAGTCATGTGGTAGATCTTGATCAACTGGATCTTAAGGCAGACTTGACATATGTCGAACAACCTATGCAAATTTTGGCTCGTAAGGAAAAGATGCTTTGAAGTCGTTCGGTTTCTCTTGTTCGCGTGCTTTGGCGAAACCATCCAGTCGAAGAATCCACTTGGGAGCTTGAATCTGAGATGAGAAAAAGGTTTTCTTCATTATTTTCTAGTGTTAGGTTATATTCCTAAGTTTCGTGGACGAAACTTTCAATTAGTTGGTTATGATGTAGTGTCCCGTTCCCCCTATTCGGGGAGCGCGACTAAGAAATATAAGACGGTATCGTTCAATCGGGATAGATTAAAACAAGAACCCATCCTCATTATGGATTTGCTTCTTCGGAATCGATTCCAATATTCAATGACCGTGCCCCCAGGATCGACTTAGTGGCAGAATCATGAGGGACCTCTCTGCTATAAGTTTTCTTGCCTCAGTTTTTGCTGTTGCTTTCGTACTTTGAGTTAATTTTTGGATTTGCTTGCATTTTCTTGAACGGTTTCGATGGATTTTATTATTTTCGTTCGTTGAACTGTACTTCAATTCCGAGATTGGAAAGAGTGGAAGAGGTATTGATCAGCTGTTCATAGCAATGTAGGTGAACGAGCAGTAGGCGACGCACGAGCGGAGTCCTGAAGCACCTTTTTCCTTCTTCCTTCCAACCAACTTGTGAGTGGCTTATATTCGATTCAGTTGACCCTTCTTCCAAGTCTTCACATCTAAAAATCTTGTATTCTTGCTTGCCCCGATCAAACGATACCAAGTAATAACTAAAAGATGTCAAGATAAAAAAAAATATAATTGGATTATTATGCTTGTCAATCAACTTGTGAATGGTTATCCTATTGCATACTAGTTCGTTCAGAATATTCTATACATGTTTCAATTTTAGTTAAAATTGCATACTTACTTCTATAAATTGTGCTGAGTATGGAACATGCCTTGCTATACAACAAACTGATCAGGAAGACTATGCAAAATGAATCATGCCATGTCACTTGTCTTGTACTCATGTTGCCTTAACTACATCAAATGATAACTCAATATGAACGTCGTTTGATCACGGACAACTTATGCACAAGGTAAATGGTTCCTGCGGACGGTTGCTGGGGCACTAGCACCGATTCGATCCTGGCGGAACCCAACGTTTACTCTCACATGATTGACGGGGTGCTTGCAACGCACCACGTGCTTTCGTTACATACTATCCTCGTCAATGACTATTGTCCTTTATGGCATCATGCCAGTGATCCCCTCGTATATTTAAACCTGTTATAAGCTAACTTGTCTTCGTGGTAGGAAAGGACATGGTAAGTATTGTGCAGGTGGTTCAGACGGGCAGGTAAAAGTCACCGAAAGATGGCAAGTTCATTTCAATAAATTATATATACTGCTTGCTTGTAAAATGAACTAAGGCAAGATAGAAAGACCACAAATAATATGCATGCTTCATCTAAACAACGTGTTGATTGGTATAGTTGGGTTAGCTCGCCTTCACCAGTATATTTTGATGTACTGACCCTCGTTGAAACAGGTTGCCCGCACTAAGGAGATCCGAGCGATGAGCTGAAGTCGTCTTCCCAATCCAGTCCAGCTGTCGGCGTGTCCAGATCGTGCCATCTTTTGAAGCATTTTGAAACCAAGAGCTAGCAACCTAAACGAGATGCAGCTCAGAGAAAAATTCAGCATCCCGCTTAGAGGTCTCTTATTTTAAAGTTTAGTAAAGGGATGTAATGTACAGGACTGCTATCTCATTTTGTGTCAACATTTTGTAAGCCCGTGCGGCAACCTTATGACTCGTTCAAGAGTTTGTAACTATATGTTCATAATCAATAAAGAAAACTTTTCCATGTTTCAACTTGTGTTTCAATTTATCTGCGTACTCTGAATATGTGCTCGCTATGCAAAAAATACCATAGTCTTGTGTGGTGCACAACCTAGACCAGTACGACGTCACGTCCGGAGGACGACTATCGATTCCACGAAATCGAAATGTGATAACAATAGCGTTGGAAATGCTATGAGAGACAAGCTAATATAACACCTTTCTTAATCAGCAATAATTCTTGGATTGAGTTGTCACGAGGGACCATCTTGATGAGATGCAAGTGATGGTCACGAGCAAAATAATAATGTTGATGATCCAAGGACAGCTAAGAGAGCTATACAGTTGTATTAGGAAATCATTGGCAATTGATTGGACAAGCATACCAATAAGCATATGATATTGGAATTCAAAAATAATAATAATAATAATAAGCATAAGATATACAAACTTTGAGTTCTCAAAATCTACAAAGTTCCTTCTTGTTCATGGTGTGAGAATTTGTAGACGGGGGCAATATATCGACTCTTTGGGAGCAATAGTGCATTTGTCAATCAAGAATTCTTCTAAACACAACATTAGTCTTTGGTATTACTAGAAACATGAGATATTACTAGAGATTCTTTTGTACAAAAGCAAAAATAGACGCAACCCATTTAGAAGCTAAAAAAACTTAATTAAAAAAAATATTTGAATAAATTAAAATACTAGACTTTCTTCTTCTATAAATCATTTAGATACAACAAACGTTTCCTCACGCAGAAGCAGACACCTCAAACAATTTTTTATTACATTAATATATGTAACAATGTGTAAAACTTAAAATAAATCAATTTCAACACCCATACTCCCCTCTCTTCCACTTAATCTTTACACATTTTTACATATATTAATGTAACATCATTTGTGTAGAAGAACTTGGAGTCATCACCCCACACTCCACTCTCTCATTTCTTTGTCACTTTCCATAACGATTATAGCATATTTCAGAAAACAAATGATGTCCTTTGAAACCATTTGACTTCATCGTTGCCCATGGTTTTAGATAACTCTTCTTGAACAGAATCACACAAGTTTTGGTGGATGAACAAAATTGAACTCCTCCATAAAAGGCTGATTGAGTAATGATTGTTCTAAGACTGCCATCTGGGTCCTTCTTGCCTACTTTTGCACAATCAACTATCAAATGTATTATCCCAATCAAGTACATAATTCAGCTACTACAGGCCAATGACATCCAGATTATCAACTTGCTCTATTTTCAGTTGGGTCAGAAGACTGAATCTCTCCCTTGTCTTGCCTATTCGCAGGTGGTTGACTAAGTAAAATCAATCAGCTCTAATTAATTGCAAATAAAACCACTAAATATACATAACAACTCTCAGTAACCAATCATGCACCTCTTCTTAATGCTTGCTTTGTTTTGTTGCCTACATTAACCAAGGTACAAAATACTAACAAAATCATAAGCTACCTAATCTTCAAAAAAGTCTTCAGTTGAATGAGCATCTATTATATCATCCATATTGATGTGAGCAATGAGAATATATGGGCATTGCACCCCCCCCCCCCCCCCCCCCCCCCCCTCTTCATCCCCAACCAACCTCCCTTGCTAATGACCACCAAGGAAGTTGACCGAAGATTCCACCATGTGTATAAATAAATACCAGGCACATCAGCTGAACTAGCAGCCACGGCTATCATAATTGTATATAGCTTCACCTCCCAACTAAAAAGGAATGAAAATGGACTGAGAAAAAAAATGAAAAAAATTAGAGCGATGAAGATTGCTAGAAACAATAATGGATATTAAATAGATATGTAGGTCCCTAACATAAGAGGCACTCAATGCAATCATAATGAAGTGGACAAGTTGATGCTTAACATAGACCAATAATATGATAATATGCAATAGAAAGACAGTTGTAAGGAGAGGGGGGAAAAATACCAGGACTGCAGTTGCAACATGCCAAATGTAATTCTTGATCAAGTGATCTGCCAGGCTTTCTAGTCTGAGCAAGAAAGATTCAATGGGAAAGCCCAAGGATCAATGGCAGTCCATTTGTAAAAGTAGGAAAAAGATGGTTCGCGAATACAATAAAATCATTGAGGAAAAATAGATGAGCTTCTTCACACAGTTTCTCCAAGGTATGGGGAAATCTTCATATTGGCTTGTAGAGGACAGTGCTCAAAGATAACCATGGCTAACTGAGAATGTAGTTTTATACATAGAAAAGGTAGAGGCGCAGTTGTCCAGATTCGCCAGTTTCTTTCTAGCCATTAATCGACCAAGATCATGACAAAACAAGAGCTTCACAAGTACTTCCCTAAAGGTATCGTGAAATCCTCTCTGGATCATTTCATAGGTTCCACAGAGAGAAATATATTCTTCAAAGAATTGGCATACTGCCTGAAGAAATTTAGTATAGAACTAGTTATTTGAAGAGGAAATGAAAGCATGGAATAGTTCCATATACCATGACCAAGTAGGAAACTTGGCAATCCAAATGCTTAGAGATCCCCCATAATTAACTATCAACTTCAAGTGGAGGAATGTCCTCCAGATGCATAGCATAGGCCAGTTGAACATAAAAAAGAAGAGTTATTTGTATTTACCCTCCCAATTGCTAGTCATATCTCCAACAATACTTTTCTCAAGTCTTCACTATGCTGCCCTTGACGCTCAAGTCCACTCTAATACCTCTCTCTCCTACAACCTCTATTGCCTAACTTACAGTAACTACATCTGCAAACAGGTATCAACCAACAAAAATCATATTGCCTTCACAAAATTAAGTAGAAATCTGTGTATCCTGCTTCATTTATCCTCTACTCGTGCTACCCAAACATCATAACGTGATCTTACATCAATGTCAACCAATTATGTACCTCATTCTCTATGACAATGTATAATAGGCATATCATACAACATTTGGTGCTTAGAAAGGCCCACCTCTGCATCCACCCACAGAGCCTTTACCCACTTCTGCTACATGTACCACCACCCAATCCAAAACCCATAATCTCCTCTCACAACCACCCCTTCATTCTATCTCACTCGTGTTGCTCATAATCAGAACAACATTGTGCATGATTTCTTCCAAATAAGAGGTTAGAGGAAGATGAGTAGTATAGGTATGGTCCAAAAGTACATGTGGAGAAATAAATGTTTGAGGCCCCAAATCCATCTCATCAATTGCCCGCTTTCTTGGCTTTCATTTTCACCTCTCTCTCTCCCTCTCTCAATAATACAACTAGGTCCTTCATTCAGTTTTGCTTAAGTTGTAAGACCAGTACCCATGTTTCGTCTAATAAAGCCCAACATGGCATGACAACAGATGCCAATTCCAGTGGTGAAATTCAAAAGAAAAAATTATAAGTTCAAACAGATGGGCTTTTAATCTTATCCAACACCATGATAAGCGGGTTAAACAGTTAAATTTGAAACTAACCAGGGGAGAATGAATGACAGGAGCAAGGAACTGAAACAAATGCTAAAAATTAGTTCATATATAGGTACACCTAATCATCTAAAAACACCATCTATGACAACTGAACTAGAAGCCAGCAGCCTTCCAAACACATGGAGGAACTTTGAATTCAAAATCTTTCAGTTGTATTATGCCAATCAAACACATGGATTTTGAATTGCATTTTCATGATTGTCAGTACGATGATTTCTATCATTTCATTCAATTCCAATCACATCAACAAGCAGGCTCTACAATTCATCCCATTTCAAATTGGAAACATGTTGCTTACACAGGGATCCAAAACCATCAGAGGCATCTTAGCTATGTTGAATGGACACGAATATGACAGGACACTGTCTGGACACGTGATAAAGATTCAGCACCTATTTAGACTCTGTGTTGCATCTGACAGGCGTCAAACAAGATATGGAAACTGCATGGCTTTTGGAGTATCAATGCTTGCTAGCATGACAGTAGCATCATAGCTTTTGTTTCCCATGTAGAAATTTCTATGTACATACAATTTTTCACATTCTCCCCAACAGTTCTAGTTGCTTGCTTAGAGATTATTGTATTTTTAAGAACACAGACGGTACACACAAGAAGGAAGAGTGAAAATCAGTTGAGGCAGAAGGTAACAGATATATAGTCCATAACCTTTTAGAGTATATAGCCCTTTCCAGAAAAAGGAGGAGAAAAAGTCGACCAATGAACACTGTTGCTAACCCCTTATTAGTTCTCATGAGTGACTGAGATTAGCTCCTTCCATGTACATAGATTCTAAAAGATAAAAGCATTTCTTCCATGAACTAAACAGTGTTTCCGGTAAATAATATCCATACGATTTACATCACCACCCAGAAGGAAGCAAGGTTCAAAAACTCGGTATCGGTATCGGACAGTTCGTATGAGTATCCGTATCGACAGTATCGGCGGTATCAGCGGTATCGGATCGGAGTATCGGATTTTTTGGTATCGACTTTATCGACAATATTTAAATAATTATTAATAAATTAGTAAAAAAAATAGACAATAATTTTTGGTATCGGCAATATCTGCTGTATCGACAATTTTTTTGGTATCGGTTGTATCGACAAACCTCTCCGTCTTGGTCTTTATCGGTCCGTATCGGGTCCGTATTGGCCGATACAGAGCGATACCAAATATTTCCTTCACGAATCGGCCGATACCGATTATTTTGGGTTGTATCAGATCAATAGTGACCAAACCCGATCCGATACGGCCGATACGTATCGGTATCAGCCGATACTTTAAACCTTGGAAAGAAGTCAGAGCACTCAAGGACACCATTTATGACTCCTCGAAGGTTTTCACGGAATTATGAAAGACGATCCTTCCATCACAGCACAGATTATGAATGATGTCCTCTTGTTTATTAGAACATTCAAAACAATAATTAATCATTATCTTATGCTAAACACACCACAACTAAATGATTCAATTAATTCCATAATGAGATTCACTCTATGTAATTTTTACCAGGAAGTTCTCAGAACCTAAGAATGGCTAAAATTTCAATAAGAACTAATCGAGAGCAAGTTTAATACTTTGCTCCAAAACAATGAGATCTCTATTCACTTCAAGTCTTCAGTATTCCCTAAGTTTTGTTTGAAAGTTGTTGCTTCAATTACTCTATAACGGACATTCACTATTCTTCTTTCAAAACTCAAAGAAGTTAAATAGACAAAAAAACAACAACTAGCACCTAATCAAAAAATGCTGCCTATATAGGTGCCCATGCTCGAAAGCTGTAATCCTTGAACTAAGTGCAGCTATTCCTTTAAAAAAAATTAGAAAGGCAATTCTGCCAGGTGATCTTGGATTTGTTACAAGATATGTCAAGTACATATTTGAAAAGGATGATCGACCCTACAGAAGGCGTCTTGGTGGCAGTGGCACAAGTCTCCCACTATTGCAGAATGAGGTCTTTGTGATACGAAGTTCCCACCAATGCAAAGTCAAGGGAGTGCCATGAAGTAGACTGCCTTAACCACAGTTGCATGAGGTTGTTTGTGAGATTTGCACCATATACTTCAGGAAGCAGAATACCAAAGAGCATCATCTAAGAAATTTCCAAAGAAGATAAGTAGAGGAATTTTCAATTTATTATGATACTATTACTATAGTAACTAGCAGGTTTTGATACATAAAGAGAACAACCTTCAAGATGTGGATAAAACCATCTAGGTTACAGTTCGTTATGCTCCTAAATGTACAATCAGCAAACATAAACCAACATAAACCTTCAAAGCACAGATCCCACCACACTATAGGATAACCTAGATATCGCCAGTTTACTTTATCTTGCATAATTTCATGGGGCTAAGACTACAGCCAAATTCAACATTAGATTTGACAAACATCAAACACAATCAACACATGCATATTGCTTGTCAACATAAAGATTGTAGTATAAAGAGATGCTTATGACAAAGTTCAATTGACCAAACATATCCAAAAATACTTGCCAATGGAGCACAATCATAACTCCTAGAAACACTACCATTAGGATGAAGACTACAATCTACATTTAGAGACTGTTTTTTATATGAAATTCCCTCATGAATAACAAAAACAGAAACCCCTGAGACACACCAATCATTTTAATAGTTAAAAAAATAACAGTTAAAGAAGGTGTGACACGTGAAAGAACATGTAAAAATAAATAAATAAATAAATTTCGGGCTCAGAAAATGCCGGGTCATCATGTCTTCGGACGTTCGTGTAATCCTTGTTAAGACGGACAGCTCCATCATCGCCATGGACGTCCGCAAGCAGGCTCTTGTCGCCCACAAGCGGATCTTGTCGACACCGGTACCCATCAACATGTAAAAATTATAATGAAGTAGAACAATCAAAGTGTAAAAAGCTGGGATTTGCATTTATAGAAAACATTTCAAGGCAAGTACAGCTACCAAGGAAAACAATGGTACACATTTCTTTGCTACCACTAAAGTCACTGAAACCAATAAAAGAAGGCAATCCTATGGGTAAACAAATGAATACAACAGAAAACGAATTTGTGATATAATCATTTAAGTCTGTGAGTTTGCAATCAGTTACCGATCACCACCACTGATGAACAAGAACACCGCTGTCCCTCAGCGAAGTAAACAGCTCCAAGCACTGCCCGTAAGTATTCTCATACTTCGGCGACCTCACTCCTGGGCAACACCTCTGCCACCGGTTGTAATGGCATTCCAAGAACAGCTCGTCGATCAAACAAATAGCTCCCGTCTCAAACAACCTCGGAATCAAATCAAACTCCGTCCCCTCCACGTCCATCTTCATCGCCACAAAGTCATCCTCCGACACAGTGCTCTTAACCCACTCAGCGAAATCGAACCCGGGAATCGTGTGCAGGTCACCGGACGACTTCCCGTCCATCGGCTGCCCGGAGGGCCGAATCCGGCCCATTCCTTTCCCCGATGCCTCGTCGCTCTTTGGATCAGAGTTGTGACTCACCTCAAAAGACAAGGATTCGTTCCGGACCCACGCGGCGTAAGGCAGCAAATTGATCCCTTTTCTTGTCACATAATCCTTGTGGAACTCCTTATCGGCCTCAATGGCGAAGATTTCGAAAGTATGGTTCTGTTTCGGGTACTGCTTCTTGAACCAGCTCCCAATACTCGAACCGTAGCTCCGAGCGCCGACATCGATGTAGATATATCTCCTCTTGAAAGTTATTTCTGCCACGGATGGAAGATACTTGATGTTCTTGATGTTCTTCTTCAGAGTGATCCACGGCTTCAGCGGCTCCTCAGGGATCAGGGGCTCAGCAGATCGGACTAGATGGAGCTTGTGCTCCGGAACCGTGCACTTATTTACGGAACTGCCAGCCTGCTCCTCCTCTCTCTGCACCTCCTTCTGGAACACGATCTCGCGGAGAGGACCAGAGGAATCCGGACCGTTGATCTCTCTCGACCGGACCTTCCGGCAGTGGGGAAAGAGGTGCTGGAGCGAGCCCAGGCTGTAGGGGTCCGCGGCGGAGGCGGTGAGAACGACGAGGAAGCCGTCCGTCCTCAGAACGCGCGCGAATTCCGAAGCGAGGTCCGACGGTTGGTTCGATGCGTCGATGCTCCTTCCGACGAAGACGAAGTCGAAGGTGCCGCTGGCGAACCGGAGACGGAAGGGGCCGGTGGCGGCGGCGGAGACGACGAGGGGAGGGGAAGGTTTTTTCGAGACGCCGATCGAGTCGGAGACGCCGATCTCCTTTAGAGCGAGGACCTCCTGGCCGGAGGCTGTTTCGGAACATAGCGACTTCGAGCTCGGGGAGAGGAAGCCGTCGACGACGAGGTCTTGGAAGATGGAGGAGTAGTAGTCAACGGCCTTGCGCCACTCGCGGCTCCGCCAGGCTGCGGGGACGGAGGAGTCGCGACGGAGGGAGGCGTAGCCGGAGGCGCCGGCGGGGGGAACGGAGGAGAAGAAGCAGAAGGCGGTGCTGGAGCAGGACCCGCCATTGAGCGAGACTATGTATGCGAAACGGAAGGCTAAGATGAGGACGCCGAGGAGGAGGAGGCGGCGGCGGAGGAGGAGTCCCGGCTTAGCAGGAGGGTCCATGGGGGAGGGGGAAGGAAACCCTAACCCTAAATTTGGAGGGGCAGTTTAGTAATTTGGTTTAGCGGGAGCAGAAGCGGGCGGAGGTATGGTTGGCTCCGACGAGTGGGTTGGGGGTGGGACGGAAATAGAGGTGACGGAGATGGGCGAAATTGGAATCCATAAATTTAGGATTTGGTGCCGATGATTTCTCTCATGGAAGCAAGCAGCTATACGTATTTTTCTCTTTTTCCTTCTTCTTCCCGTTGAAATGTGACGGAATTTATATGGACTACACCGCGTTATTGCCGAAGAGGAAGGATCCGGGAATGGGTTTACCATTTGCTTTGGTGTGAATTACGGGTGTACCATTGCGGATTAGGTAGCCTAGCTGGGAGAAATTAATGGGGTTAGATTAAATTTGTTCTATGGATTAGTAAAATTAGTATAAAAGAAAGGCTAAATTGCAACTTGATACTCTCAACTATCCAAGTTTTATAATTTGATATTCTAAATTTTTAAAATAGCCAACTTGATACCATCAACAATTCAACAGTCAACTTCGTAACCTAAAAAAATAAAATACCCTAAAATACCCCTACCACTTCATTCTCTTCCTCTCCCTCTCTCAGGTGAATCCTTCCCCCCTCTCTCTGGCGAACCCCCCCTCTCTCTGTGGCGAGGAACACGGACGAGGACGCCGCATGGACGCGGACGAGGGCGCCGCGGGGGAGAGGGTGCCTCACGGACGCGGGCAAGGGCACCGCGCAGGCAAGGGCGGCGTGCGGACGCCGGCAGCGCGCAGGTGCTGGCGCCGCAAGGGCAAGGGTGGAGCGCGGACGCGAGCAGCGCGCAGATGTCGGCGGGTGGGCGGGCGGCGGGCGGCCGAACGGCGCGCACGGGGACGAGGCAGGAGAGGGGGTGGTGAGCGGCAGGAAAAGGGTGGCGACGGGGGGGGGGAGGAGGGGCTAAGGAAGATGGTGGGTATTTTTGGAAGTTTATTTTTCAGGGTATCAAGGTGACTATTTTGAAATGTTAGGATTGTTTGCGATAAAAAGTTTATACGAAACTTTTGTGTTACAAACTGTTGAAAAGAAAAAAAAGTACAAAAAAGATCATAAACAAGAATCTAAGTACAATTAATTTTGGAAAAGTATAGCTGTAGAGATCTGATCTGCGGACGATCACTTTACTCCTTGGACCACTCGAGGATGAAGAAATGCACACGACGACGGAGAACTACACACGAAGACGAAGAAATATAGGTAATGTTGCAAACAACTTGGAGAGCTGAACAATAAGAAAGCTCTAGCAAAACAATACGAGAAGCTTCTATTTTTTTCACTCTGTTCTTGAATTTTAAAGACTTAAAAATTCTCTGCGAACAACTTGGAGAGTTGAACAATAAGAAAGCTTTGGCACAACGGCACAAGAAGCTTCTATTTCTCTCACTCTGCTCTTGAATTTCAAAGACTTAAAAATTCTAGTCAAATTCTCTCTTTGTTTGTATGTGCTCCTCTCTGTGTGTGTTATGTAGGTAGCTGGGGGTTTTGTCCTGTGAATCCCTTAATGGTTACACAGAACCTGTATTTATAGAGTTTAGGAACGGTTATGAGAGTATGCGCCCACTTTGGACAGTCAATATTATTTTACTATTGTGCGCGCACTTTTGGTGGATTAACACCCTATGTTCTGCATGAGTGTGTGCACAACTTACTGCATGCTTGACACGTAGCTTCCTATACGAGAAAAGCATAGGTCATGGGGACAATTATTTTTATACTTTTTATGAGAAGTACGGCATGTAAGATACACACTCATAACTACTCACAGTTGGTTAGGATAGTATGCGCACTTTAGAAGTCGTTTGGAGACTGACACGTTTTTGGTAAGATTGGCACCGCGGCGCATTTTTGAGGGAGTTGGCACTACAACGTACTTTTGAAGGAGTAGACACTACGGCGCATTTTGAAGAAGATGGCACTACAACGCACTTTTGAAGAGAATGGCATTGCGGTGCACTTTTGAAGAGAAATGGCACTACGATGTGTTTTGGATAATAAACGAGAAAAGATTTGATGAATGCGGGAAACGAGATCTTGGACGAAGACCCGCCCTTCTTTTATGTTTACAAACAAGATTGTATAAATTTGATCCTACACGAGGATGTCTAAGTACAATTTATTTAATCTGGGTGAATATTGCTATAGGTGTCTGATCTGCAGTCGATCACTTTAGCCCTTGGACCACACGATGTTGAAAAAGTGTCGTGGAAGACAGGTAGCAGCTTCAATGGTTGCTAAAGAGGGTGGATGCCCAATGCTAAAGTCGTCGATCCCTTCTCTTTACCTGAGCTCTGGATTCTCCTCTCTCTCTCCCTCTCGACCCTCCAATTTGTCGACCCCCTCCAATTTGTCGACCTTGTTACTCATTGATAGAGGTCTCTATTTATAGAGTTTTAGTGACAGTGACCACTCAATCGGTGTAAAAACCGAGTAGTGGAAAGTACAGCACCCTTTTACACAATAGTTAAAATAACCAAAGCCTGCGTATAGATGATCCTTTGAATGAGCGTGTGACGCGGGTCCAACTAAGGGACAAAACGCGTATAATCGCTACGAAGATCATGGCTTAAAAGCCACGTAGGTAGGTATCCCTCGTGTAGAAGAGGTTGGCATAGAAGCCAATGTCTGTCACCATGGCATAGAAGCCAAATAGTTATCAAACCGGCATAGAAGCCGAATAGGCGTAGAAGCTGAGTGGTCATAAAGGCCGAGTAGGCGTAGAAGTCGAGTGGTCATAAAGGCCGAGTAGGCGTAGAAGCCGAGTGGTCATAAAGGCCGAGTAGGCACAGAAGGCCGAGCAGGCACCAAAGCTGAATGGACGTAGAAGCCGAGCAGGCACCGAAGCTGAAGGGGCGTAGAAGCCGAGCGTAACGTGCCAGAGTGATGATGTGGACATTTTAGTCAGAATTACGGCTCTTGGAGATAATCAGATCTCTTGCATTAAATGCAGAGATCTGCCCCCATCCTGTGCATTAAATGCAGATGCTTGTCTTTAAGATTTGCCATTATTCTGCGTATTAAATGCAGATACGCACCTTGAACTTTGTGCGAAGAGTAACCGCTGCCGTGGCAGTCTATTCGTCTTCTGCGGAGCGTAAGGAGCTCATGTTTGCCTGTGTAAAACTAGGCAGCGTATTCCCTTGTATGCGTAGGAGCAGCTCTCGCAAAGGGGATGTCACTAAACGACGGTTCGGTGACATTTAATCAAATCTCCTGCATTAAATATGGAGATCCGCCATCATCCTGTGCATTAAATGCAGAGGCGTATTTTGAAGGTCTGCCACCCTTCTTTACATCAAACGCAGAGACGTGCCTCAGGCATCTGTCAGTATTCGGCGCATTAATTGCAGAGACGTGCCTTGAGGGCCTGTCACCGCCCTGTGCATTAAATGCAGAGACGCGCCTCGAGTCCCATACGGAGTGCAGCTTTTGACGTGGCAGGCAGTTTGTCTTTTGCGGAGCGTAAGGAGCTCTCATCTGCCCGTGTAAAACTAGGCAGTATATTCCTCCGTGTACGTAAAAGCGGTTTACGCAAGGGAAATGAAAGTAAATGACAGCATGGGTTGCAGTGCCTCGCCATCATTATAGCCGTCGCCTGGGTAGTCGAGCAGTATCCCTTTGTCAGAAGTCGAGATGTCAGGTTCATTGCAGGATCTGACAGGTTCATTGCAGGCCCTGACAGGTTCACTTCAGAGAATACGAAGCGTCCCTTGTACACTTTAATGCTGCATGAAGAGAGGATAAGTTTTACGCCATAAAGGCGATGTCGATCCATGTTTACGTTGAAGCAGCCTGGACATACTGCCTTACACGGATGGTCTTTGAGCCTATATTTCTCACTGTGCTTTGGTGGAGAAGCTCTGTTTGCAGGTTGAAGGCTCTGAAGTCCTCTGTTTACGCTGCTTTGCATCAATATGCAGCGTAGAGCTTCCCAGCATATTTTTTATGCTTCTACAAGTCCCCCTTCAAAGCTTTTAAATTTCTCGTAATTTGAAATGCTTTGAATGAAGCATGAACTTTGAATCGACCCATGAAGAAGAGTAATTTTTTCAATATTGAACTCTGTATGCTTCGGGTACTTGGGATATCTTGAGGTCAAGAAGGAGTATCTTCTGTGTGAACTCCTGTAATTGACCGCCTTGAGAACCATTCAGATGTACGCGTACTCTGGCCTGCATATCTTTCAGATGTGAGGGAGGTCATGGAGCACGAAATCATAAGTTGGCAGCCTCTGAGCATAAACTAAACACCATCGAGCGTGAAATCATAGACTTATAGTTTATGAGCATAAAGTCGTAGGTTTGTAGCCTCTCGAGCATAAAAGCTACCGAGCACAAAGGCATCCGGGCATAAAACCTGACTTGTAGCTGTCGAACGTAAAGCCGTAGATTCGTAGCTGTCGAGCGTAGAAAGCTCCTTAGCGTAGAACTGTAGATTTGTTGCTTCTGGAAAAAAAAATTTGAGCGTGAAGTCGTGGATCCGTCGCCTCTGAGCGTAAATTAAGCCCCACCGAGCGTGAGATCATCGATTTGGTATCTGCTAAGCGTAAAGTCGTAGGTTTGTAGCCTCTCGAGCATAAAAGCTACCGAGCACAAGGGCATCCGGGCGTAAAACCATAGACTTATAGCCTACGAGCGTAAAACCGTAGATCTGTAGCTGTTGAGCGTAGAAAGCTCCTTAACGTAGAAACCACGAACCTGCTTTGTGCAAAAACTTTTCGAATTCGCTGACTGTCCGCCTTCTCTGAATAAATAGGCTGATGTAGGAACCAATCATAACCGAATATTAATTAGGGAATTTGGTTCGGGGTCTGAGGTGTCCATCCGAACTCTATATATACCCCTGTCGTCTTGAGTGAAAGTGATATTTGGGATCACCTCCATCACACTGTGGCATTGAGGACACGCCACGGGTTCTTCGTCAGACCTATTATTCGTTGCGCACGAGAGTGCAAATAATAGGTTCGGGACAAGCCCTGCCAGAGGTAATATGGACATGGCAGTTTTTATGGACCTAACACCACTAGCGTACTTAGAGTTAAGTACGGGCGCTAAGTTGAGATGACAACCGATGTGATAGTCGATAGCCAAAAACTCGGAGAGTTTGTTCAGAGGTAATATGAACATGACAAACTTCTGGGATGCAATTCCGTCGGGGATGGAGGTGCATATCTGCTCAGAGGTAATATGGATATGGCAGTTTTTGTTGACCTAACACCACTGGCGTACTTAGAGTTAAGTACGGGCGCTAAGTTGAGAAGACAACCGATGTGATAGTCGATAGCCAAAACCAAGAAGGTTTGTTCAGAGGTAATATGAACATGACAAACTTCTGGGATGCAATTCCATCGGGGATGGAGGTGCATATCTGCTCAGAGGTAATATGGACATGGCAGTTTTTGTGGACCTAACACCACTGGCGTACTTAGAGTTAAGTACGGGCGCTAAGTTGAGATGACAACCGATGTGATAATCGATAGCCAAAACCAAGAAGGTTTGTTCAGAGGTAATATGAACATGACAAACTTCTGGGATACAATTCCATCGGGGATGGAGGTGCATATATGCTCAGAGGTAATATGGACATGGCAGTTTTTGTGGACCTAACACCACTGGCGTACTTAAAGTTAAGTACGGGCGCTAAGTTGAGATGACAACCGATGTGATAGTCGATAGCCAAAAACTCGGAGAGTTTGTTCAGAGGTAATATGAACATGACAAACTTTGTGGACCTAACACCACTGGCGTACTTAGAGTTAAGTACGGGCGCTAAGTTGAGATAACAACCGATGTGATAGTCGATAGCCAAAAACTTGGAGAGTTTGTTCAGAGGTAATATGAACATGACAAACTTCTGGGATGCAATTCCTTCGGGGATGGAGGTGCATAGCCGCTCAGAGATAATATGGACATGGCAGTTTTTGTGGACCTAACACCACTGGCGTACTTAGAGTTAAGTACGGGCGCTAAGTTGAGATGACAACCGATATGATAATCGATAGCCAAAACCAAGAAGGTTTGTTCAGAGGTAACATGAATATGACAAACTTCTGGGATGCAATTCCGTCGGGGATGGAGGTGCATATCTGCTCTGGTTGGCGTAAAGCTGAGGATGTCCTCAGTCGGCCATCAGCATCTCGCATAATCCGGAGGGCAGGCATATTGTTCCCTTACTGGCGTAAAGGTAGTGAAGTTGAGTAGTCCGCCGCATGCTTTCCCTTGCGTAGATTGCAGGGATCATCTGCTTTTCCCCGGAAGACAGATGCATTTTTTACGCGCGGAGCGCATTTGTGATTCCTGATTTGGCGCTGAGGCATCATCAAAAATTTTGTCTATTCTGCCAGGGACGGAAGACTGAAATTTACGCGCAAAGCGCTGTTTAGGCTCCTGGACTAGCGCTAAGGCATTGTCAGAAGTTTCGTCTGTTCCGCCAGGGACGGGAGACTGAAATTTACGCGCAGAGCGCGGATTATACTTTTGGGTTAGCGCTGAGGCTTTGCCAGAAGTTTTGCCGGTCCTGCCAGAGACAGGCGACTGAATTTTACGCGCAAGGCGCAGAGGGAGCAAAGCTACAACCTCATTGGTCCGAGAGATCGGAGAGATCGAAGAGATCGGAGAGTCTACAGGAATGGCAGAGGATGTCTTGGGCACCCAGACCTTGCACAGCTTCCTGTTGCTTTGGACGGAGAGGGAGTGAGAGCTACCCCCTGCTCGAAACATGTCTTCGTAGGCCGACTGGTCGAACTGGACGACCAGTGTCCTCTTTACGGATCGCACAAATACCGTATCGTGTTGAGCGATAGCTTCCTCATCAGAAGAGAAAGATGTCCCCAACAGAGTTGCCATCTTGTTTTGGAAAATAAACAAGAAAAGATTTGATGAATGCGGGAAACGAGGTCTTGTACGAAGACCCGCCCTTCTTTTATGTTTACAAACAAGATTGTACAAATTTGATCCTACACGAGGATGTCTAAGTATAATTTATTTAATCTGGGTGAATATTGCTATAGGTGACTGATCTGCAGTCGATCACTTTAGCCCTTGGACCACACGATATTGAAGAAGTATCGTGGAAGACAGGTAGCAGCTTCGAAGGTTGCTAAAGAGGGTAGATGTCCGATGCCAAAGTCGTCGATCCTTTTTTCTTTGCCTGAGCTCTGGATTCTCCTCTCTCTCTCCCTTTCAACCCTCCAATTTGTCGACCCCCTCCAATTTGTCGACCTTGTTCCTCATTGATAGAGGTCTCTATTTATAGAGTTTTAGTGACAGTGACCACTCAATCGGTGTAAAAACCGAGTAGTGGAAAGTACAGCACCCTTTTACACAACGGTTAAAATAACCAAAGCCTGCGTATAGATGATCCTTTGAATGAGCGTGTGACGCGAGTCCAACTAAGGGACAAAACGCGTATAATTGCTACGAAGATCACGGCGTAAAAGCCACGTAGGTAGGTATCCCTCATGTAGAAGAGGTTGGCATAGAAGCCAATGTCTGTCTCCATGGCATAGAAGCCAAATAGTTATCAAACCGGCATAGAAGCCGAATAGGCGTAGAAGCCGAGTGGTCATAAAGGCCGAGTAGGCGTAGAAGCCGAGTGGTCATAAAGGCTGAGTAGGCACATAAGGCCGAGTAGGCACCGAAGCTGAATGGGCGTAGAAGCCGAGCAGGCGCCGAAGCTGAAAGGGCGTAGAAGCCGAGCGTAACGTGCCAGAGTGATGATGTGGACATTTTAGCCGAAATTATGGCTCTTGGAGATAATCAGATCTCTTGCATTAAATGCAGAGATCTGCCCCCATCCTGTGCATTAAATGCAGATGCTTGTCTTTAAGATTTGCCATTATTCTGCGCATTAAATGCAGATACGCACCTTGAACCTTGTGCGAAGAGTAACCGTTGTCGTGGCAGTCTGTTCGTCTTCTGCAGAGCGTAAGGAGCTCATGTTTGCCTGTGTAAAACTAGGCAGCGTATTCCCTTGTATGCGTAGGAGCAGCTCTCGCAAAGGGGATGTCACTAAACGACGGTTCGGTAACATTTAATCAAATCTCCTGCATTAAATATGGAGATTCGCCATCATCATGTGCATTAAATACAGAGGCATGTTTTGAAGGTCTGCCACCCTTATGTGCATCAAACGCAGAGACGTGCCTCAGGCATCTGTCAGTATTTGGTGCATTAATTGCAGAGACGTGCCTTGAGGGCCTGTCACCGCCCTGTGTATTAAATGTAGAGACGCGCCTCGAGTCCCGTACGGAGTGCATCTTTTGACGTGGCAAGCAGTTTGTCTTTCGCGGAGCGTAAGGAGCTCTCATCTGCCTGTGTAAAACTAGGCAGTGTATTCCTCCGTGTACGTAAAAGCGGTTTACGCAAGGGAAATGGCAGTAAATGACAGCCTGGGTTGCAGTGCCGCGCCATCATTATAGCCGTCGCCTGGGTAGTCGAGCAGTATCCCTTTGTCAGAAGTCGAGATGTCAGGTTCATTGCAGGATCTGACAGGTTCATTGCAGGCTCTGACAGGTTCACTTCGGAGAATACGAAGCGTCCCTTGTACACTTTAATGCTGCATGAAGAGAGGATGAGTTTTACGCCATAAAGGCGATGTCGATCCCTGTTTACGCTGAAGCAGCCTGGACATACTGCCTTATGCGGATGTTCTTTGAGCTTGTATTTCTTACAGTGCTTTGGCAGAGAAGCTCTGTTTGCACGTTGAAGGCTCTGAAGTCCTCTGTTTATGCTGCTTTGCATCAATATGCTGCGTAAAGCTTCCCAGCATATTTTTTATGCTTCTACACGATGCACTTTTGAAGAGAACTGCACCGCGGCACACTTTTGAAGAGAAATGGCATTGTGACACACTTTTGAAGAGTTTGGCACTAAGGCGCACTTTTGAAGAGAAATTGCACTGTGGCGCACTTTTGAAGAGAATGGCACTGCGGCGCACTTTTGAAAAGAAATGGCACTGTAACACACTTTTGAAGAGTTTGGCACTATGGCGCACTTTTGAAGAGAAATGGCACTATGGCCCACTTTTGAAGAGAAATTGCACTACGGCACACTTTTGAAGAGAATGGCACTACGGTGCACTTTTGAAGAGAAATGGCACTACGGCACAATTTTGAAGAGAATGGTACTATGGTGCACTTTTGAAGAGAAATGGCATTGTGGCACACTTTTGAAGAGTTTGGCACAGCGGCTGGGTCGCTAAACGATAACTTGGGTATGCGTACCGCAGCTCCGTTGTAAAGATGACTCCTGACTCTTCGATTTTTGCATATGTCAGATGTTAGTCTGCTGCATTAAATGTTGAGAGAGGGAAGATCATTTATGCGCCAGCTTTTGTAACATTGAGAAAGTGCGCCACTTTACTGATCTCTAAATAGTGCACCATCCTCTAAAACTAATAAAAAGTGCGCCGAAGTAAGAAAGTGTACGTCTTTCTGTAGAAAGTGCGTCATTCTTCTACTTGTTGGATTTATTTGTAGAAAACTGCATCATCTATCTGAGGCATATTTTTTATGCTTCTACAATGCCCCCTTCAAAGTTTTTGAATTCGTTCAAATGAATTCAAAATTACTTTGAATTAGAAGCATAAAAGTTGTTGAGATGTTTGTGCGCGCACTCTGGACAGAATCCTAACGGATTTGCTGACGTGGCTGACATGCACGTATCTTTGGCTTACTTTTTTGGTTTTGACGCGGTCTTTGAGGAGACGCAAGAGACTTTTTCGGAGATACGTGCAGCTTTTCAGGAACAATTTTTGAGAGCTATGCCATACTTGGTATGTATTTTCCTAGAAATAGGAGCAAAACTTTGCCAACATTCTCAAACTTGTCTCTTTCTTGCTATGAGACTTGAGCATGGCCATTGTTAAGTGTGAGCTTACGAAGATAATCGTAGCAGTATGGCTCCATCGACTTTGTTGTCCTCCGAGAAGACGCAAGAGGAGACGCTTCTCAACGATGGGTGAAAGGCTCGTCTGGAGATCGTTGTCGTTAAGATCTTTGTGTGATAGAGCATGGAAGGATATCATAGGCTTTATCGTTATTGTTGAACAAACGAATTACCTAGAAGACTATTCATTGTCTTCATATCTAGCTCGCTGGAATCACTCTCTTAATATGGTCCATGTGCTGATTACAGGCTTGGGATTAGAATCTCAACCGGGGCTTCTAGTGGTGGCGCTGGATGGCGATAGTGGAAAAGCTTTCGTTCGAATCGCCGTGTATGTTTTTATTTAATATCAAAATAAGAACTAGGAGAACTAGATTTGATTAACAAACTAAGAGAGTACAAAGAAGAGTTCTAGGAGACAATCTAAGTACAAATTTGTTTTCTGGAGGGTGATGATGGAGGGTTAGGAGTGTAGCAACTCTCTTTACTCCGTGGACGATCCGATGCGGAAGCGCTTCTCTCTCCCTTGAGTGTTGATTCGCAGATAGCCAACCAGCCACTTCTCCGGGTCTGGTACCCTACTATTTATAGTCATATTTGTGGCTGCATGGATGTCAGGCCGCATAGATGGCGGGGTATGCCACGTGTCCCTTCTCAACGGAATGGTGCTACATCTATGCACAGGAATTCGGGCTCCGCTGTCACATAAACATTTGTTGGTATTTTGTTGTTTGTTGAGTATCTGGGCGGTTCTTAGCTGTGCAGGCACGACTTGATCAAATGGACACATGGCCGCTATTTGGTTGGAGAGGACCACTCAGTTGTAATAGCAAAACTTGGTCGTTGTAGAATCTGGGATACATATGGCCAAAAACACACGGGACATACGGAGTCTAGAATGTACGGGGCCAGAGACGCATGGACCGTATGGAGTCTGGAATGCATTGGCCAGAGTCGCATGGGATGCATGGAGTCTGGGACGCGTGGGCCAGAGACGCATGGACCACATGGAGTCTGGAACGCATGGGCCGGAGTCGCATGGACCGCATGGATCGCATGGAGTCTGGAACGTGTGGGCCAGAGCCGCATGGTATCTTTTGTCGTATTGTACACGTGGCTCTGCACTATCCTTGGTACTTCTGTCTCTTAGTGTCTTCTCGTCCTTCGAAGCGATCAAAAAAATTTGTTTTGTCAAGATTCTGTGTTAGGCGCCATCTTTGCTGTCAGGATGTCATGTCAGGTCAATCTACGGCCAGTTGTCAAGAAGCTTCTTTAGATCATATAGGTATCCCTTTTCTGGGTTGCATGATGTCCACGCGGTCCATCATCTGTTGAGTTTTATTTGGGGCACATGGACGTTTGGTGCATGGATACGTCTTTTTCATGCTTCTATAAGACCCCCTTTAAAGTTTTCAAACTGATAAGTTTGAAATATTTTGAATAAGAAGCATGGATGGGGTACGTCTGGGCCGCATGGGCATTGAGCCACATGGGCGAATGCTGCCAGGCTGTCCCTTATTCATTAACTGCCAGATTTTTTTTTGACCCTTGGGTGGATTTTATTCGAATTCTGCACCTCCTTCTGACGCGGGGCTCTAGGTGATAGTTTCCAAGGAGATAAAAGTGGCACACAAAAATTGAGGCATCTGGTTCATCGCCATAATTGCCCCGTTCATCATCTCGATCTCTTCACGCGTCTCTTGGAGCCTATAAGTAGGCGACTTGGGGATGAAAGAGAATTTTGTCTTCCGTTCCTCCTCCTTCGTGAAGATATTGGATGTTGTTGTCTCTCTCACCGAGGAATCGGTCGAGAGCAGGATTTATCTGTGGCCCCTGATCCAGGGCTTCTACTCTGAGGTAAGGGGGTACCATGTCTCTCGTATTGGGCTGCTAGGGTCACAGAGCCACCAGTACACAGATGTACTTTGTGGGTAGGAAGTCTTCCCCAATGTAAGCCGACCCTTAACAAAGTACTACCACATAGATGAAGGCTTCCCTTGGACATGTACAAACTCTTCACAGAGCTCTGTCATGTGGGTGAGCACTTCTTCATGGCATGCGTGCAGGATCTGTCTGACATGTGCGTCGAGCTTTGGCAAGGCCGCATGGATGAGGACTCATTTGTTTTATGTGTACAGAGCCTATATGTAGCTTGGCCACATGGGTGAGGTCTCATCTTGCTCGTCCGTATAAAGTTAACTGCACGTGGCTGCGGCCTGGCAGCGATATGCGACGGTGATACCTTTTTATAATCTTCGTTGAGGCTGATGCATCTTCTTTATGCAGGTTTTGTCTTCGCCCGTGTTACCTATGATGGGGCATGGAAGGATATCATAACACCAGTTGTTTGGGATGAAAAACAACCTTATGCGGCATTTCTGCAGGAGACGCGGTCAGTTTGGCAAGAACTAATCCAGGAGACGAGGATGAACATCCCGCGTCATACGCTGAGATGACCTTGTTCATGCAAAACGTCATCTGCTTTTCTCCCTTTTATGTGGTTCTTTATTGGCTGGGAGACTACGGGGTCGATGACAGGATTTGTATTAATTATCATTATTATTGTCGATCTTTTCGCATGGTTGTAGAGCGTATGCACCTCCTCTTCCCTTGCTATCCATCAATATGGATTTTCCATATATTAAGGTTTTCACTATGGAGTAGTGAGCGAGAAAGCATTGAGTTTTGTCGTGGGCTCGACCTGTGTTAGTAGTGACGACAACACGGATAGGCGCTTCTAATAAAAAAGTTTTGTATCAGCGAGGCTTCATGGAAAACCCTTTAAAATAGGTTTCCATCATATGTACTCATAATCTTGAATACTAATGAGAACCCTTGAATGTAATGGATTTCCATCATATGTACTCATGATCTTGAATATTAATTAATGAAGTCTCTCCTTTTTTAGAATTTTTTTTATATTGTGGGCTTTTGGGTATTGTACTGGAGATAATATGAATGTAGTACCAAACTGTAGCTTTTTAAGGATATTCCACTGGAAGATTTTGGTGGACCTATTACTATTTTGTGCACTTGGGGTGCGAGTAATAGATTCGAAACAAACTCTATCAGAGGTAATATAGACGTGATAGGTTTTGTGGATTTTAAGGACATTTCGCTGAAGGATTTTGGTGGACCTATTATCCTTTTGCACACTTAGGGGGGGAATAATAGGTTCAAAATAAATCCTATCAGAGGTAATATGGACGTGATAGATTTGTGGACCCATTACTTTTTGCGCACGTTAGTGCAAGTAATAGGTTTGAGACAAATCCTGCTAGAGGTAATATGGACGTGGCAGTTTTTGTGGACTTAACACCGCGGGCATACTCCAGATTGGGTATGGGTGATAAGTTGGAAGACAATCGATATCAAAGGTAATATGGACGTGATGATAGATGGTCAAGGCCAAAAAATTTGCTCAGAGGTAATATAGACATGGTAGACTCCGCCGAAGTAGTGTATTAGAGCGACAGTCCAGAGGTCCTGTAGACATGAACCAACGTCCAGGAAGATACGATGTAGTTTGGTAATAGAGGAGTACTAGTCTAATTTAGACGTAGTACTTTTTGAGGAACTTGTCGTTGATAGGCATCAAGAGCAAGTCGCCATTGGGTTTTGCTAGCCGGTATGCGTCATTGGAAAATACGGTTTCCATAACGAACGGGCCTTCCCATTTAGGATAGAATTTGTCGGCCGTCTTGTGAGTCATAACTATCGGTCTTCTTACTTAGGACGAGGTCACCTACTTGAAACGTTCTTTGTTTTACCCGCTTGTTGAAGGCTCCAGAGAGATGCGCTTGATACAACTCTATGCGTTGTTGAGCTAAGAGTCGTTTCTCATCGAGTGCTTCCAACTACTGTAACCGTCGGCGGTAGTTGTCGTCTGTGGTTAGTTGGTTGGAGAGAGCTACTCGTAGCGAAGGGATTTGGATCTCCAGCGGGAGTACTGCCTCACTTCCGTAGACCAAAGAGAATGGCATGTTCCCAGTAACTGTCTGGACTGTTGTACGGTAGGCCCAGAGACATTCACCCAGCTTCTCATTCCAGTCGCGTTTGTTGGAAGACACGAATTTTTTCAGGAGCTTGATGATAGTTTTGTTGAACGCTTCTGCCAGACCGTTTGATGCAGAATTGTATGCCGTGGAGGCTATGTTTTGAATTCGGTTCTTGTCATAAAACCAATAGAATGCGTGACTTACGAACTGTGGAGCATTGTCGTGGACGATCCTACGCAATAAGCCGAAGCGATATATGACGTGATGCTTGACGAAGTTAATCACATTTACTGTTTTGACTTCAGCGAGCGGAACAGCTTTCGCCCATTTGGAGAAGTAGTCGGTGATCGCCAAGATGAACCGATGTCCTTTTGATGAAGGCGGACTGATTGGCCCGATGATATCCATTCCCCACACCTCAAACGGCCAAGATACTACCGTTAGGTGTAGGAAATCAGATGGCTGGTAGATGAATTCTGCGTAGATTTGGTATGCTTGGCACTTTCTTACATAATCAACAACGTTTGCTACCATCGTCGGCCATTAGTAGCCCATTCTTAGAAGACGATCTTGAAGCTTTGGACCCGGTTGATGCGCCCCGTAGACACCGTCGTGAGATTCGCGGAGGGCTTGTTTTTCCTCTGCGTTCGACAAGCATCGGAGCAGAAGGCCATCGTAGGACCGACGGTACAACATTTTGGTTTTCGTATCGTAATAGAAATGGAGGGAGCGTCTTCTGATTGAAGTAGCTTCCTTTGGATTTTGCAGGGAGAATTCTATAGATTGCGTAGTCGATGAATAGAAGCCTCCAATCTTGAGTATCAGTTTCGACCTCAGCTTCATAGCTGAGGCATAAGCATAGGTTGCTTTTGAGACAGACCAACTCTTGACCGATCACCGTGATTAACTGATGGGTGTTGTTTGGGATTGCCAAGGAAGCAACGAGGTCGGCTAAAGTATTCGTCTCAATATTTTGTAACCGAGGGACATGCTCAATAAAGAATATCTCAAAAGTCACGATGATGTTGTGTGCAGCTTGGTAGTAGGGGATCAAGTCTTCGTTTTGGACTTCATATACTCCCCGAACTTGATTGACGATAAGGTGAGAATCTTCATAGGCTTCCAAGTGCTCTACTCCGACTTGTTTAGCGAGTTGGAGTCCGATGATTAGGGCATTGTACTCTACCACATTATTGGAGCATGGCTCCATGAGAGAGTATGCGCGATTGATGATGAGGCCGTATGGGGATGGGAATACTATCCCAACCCAGCGATGATGTTGCCTTTGGGTCCTGCTCTTGAAGCACCGTCAAAGAATATTCGCCAAACCGCTTCGTGTAAAGTGACGTTGGCGTGCCACTTCGTCTAGAATCTCTTCATAGAGCTTTGAGGTTTCTGACCCCGGATAGGCTGCCAAAAAGTCAGCCAATGCCTGACGCTTGACAGCCTTCTGTGGGCTTAGGAAGTGCCATTTCTTGGGCTGCCCACCAATCTCGGGCAAGATCTGATAATTGGAGCTTTATGACTATTATCTTCTCATCATCTGGGGTCTTAGTTGCATCCAAGATGGCCTCAAAGTCCTTGAGCCAAGAATCTGCTTAAACTGCATCTTCCGTGCCAAGGAACTTGGTCGGTCGCATGCGACTAACATTGGTCACCGAGTTATGAGTAATACCCATGTTGTTCTCGAGTGCTACTCTAATTCCCTGGTAAAGAGTAGTGTTGGTCTGTTCTTATCCTTGCTGAAACTGCTGGCAGAGTTGGACCACTTGTTGCTGGAGCTGGAGTTGCTGTTGCTGTTGTTGTTGTACCATTATCATAGCTTAGATCATCTCTAACATAGCCTGCGAGCCTACCTGCCCTGATTTTACCGAAAGAACTGGTGGTATTGTCTGGGCTGGTATGAATGACGGAGCGGGCTGAACTGGTTGTTCTGCTAAGACTAGTGGAGCTGATTGTGCTGGCCGGGCATGTGCGTCTTGCAGAGATAACTGATGAAAAGCTATTGGCGCTTGCCCTTATGTCACGCCACAGTCCCAAAATACGTAGGACTAGGAATACGTAAGCATGTCAGCCATATGTATATGGAAACTCTAATATATGGAAACCATAACACATACGTACACTGTATTATGAATAATAATTTACAAGTGGTATATAATTGTCACAAGTCACATGGCATAACTAAATCTCATCCACAGAAATCATAAAAAAATAAATGATCAAAATATGTCAATGAACCAAATATAAACTAGTCGAGAAGAACTAATAGTTGGATGGAGACAAATTCACTACCAAACTAGAATATAAAAGTAGATATAACAAGTACATCATCTAATGATCAGAGAGGCTCGAAGGGAAGACCTCCTCAAAAGAGAACGAAGTAGCAAGTCCTGATTCGTGCTCCTGCGAATAGTCATGATCGTCTACACCTGAAAAGGGACCAAGTCCTCAGAGGGATATAATAAGATACATAGAAGTATGCCAATAAAGTACTGAAAATAAACATCCAAAGGGTCGCCTAACAGTCTATGTGAATGCACTTTTGAGAATAACTTTTCAACACGTGGGCTATCTGGCTAATTATTTATCGCAAGCGTATCATAGAATGAGTGTGATACGGGTGCGGTGCACTCCACGTATTTGTTTCATTACCCTTAATTCTATGTGTGCTTGTGTATATATAGATGTATGAAATATATATATATATATATATATATATATATATATATATATATATATATATATATATATATTATGTATGCAATTATAGTATATAGTATACATAAGTGTATATAGCTATATGTGTATCTATATATATAGGTATGATTGAATATATATATATATATATATATATATATATATATATATATATATATATATATGTGTGTGTGTGTGTGTGTGTGTGTGTGTGTGTGTGTGTATATATATATCTATATATGTATAGGAGAGAGTGTATACATAAATATAGAGATTGATATATATATATATATATATATATATATATATATATATATATATATATATATATATATATATATATATATTGGTATCTATGTATATGCATGTGAGTGTGTGTGTGTGTGTGTGTGTGTGTGTGTGGCTTGTTGTGTGTGAGTGTGTGTCAGTGAGTGAGAGGGCTCATGTACAGCAACTAGGCAGCATAGTGTAGCATAGCATTCAGCTAGCACTGAGATGCTCGGGTCAGGGAGCAACAGGTGTCACGACCCACATCCAAAATTTGGGGCACGAGTACATGGGTACGTCAAGCCTACGCCGCAACATCGGCGGTAGATCGTTGTCTAGGTCACAATGCTATCTAATCAACCTCACATGAGTATCCAACTCCATAAGGAGACACAGATATCACAATATAATATAAAAATACTCAATCACAGAACTAAAGCACGATAAGATATCGGAGAAAATAAATAAAATACAAGACAAGTCTAAATAACAAAAATAGTCTAACCTGCAAACAATAATATCCAAGTCTCCAAGTATGCCGGAAACAAGTCCTTTAAGTCACAGTCTGTAAAAATATTTTCAGTCAGGATGGAACAAAGTACATCTCTAATAGTAGTTCTAAATCAATGATATAAACTTTATAGCAGTAAATAGATATAAATATACAAGATGCATATACATGTACAAGAGATACACAATAAAGAAAATACTGGAAATAAATGTAGGAATAAACAATATGACAATGAACAAGAATACTAATGACTAAGTGAGTAAGTATTAGCTTTAACATGTGATCGGCTTAGAAACTTGTACATGAATAATGGCCTGGTTAGTCATACATGCGGTGTATGACCAACACTAACATGAAAACAAGACTTGTACATGAAGGGTATGATCACATATCTACACTAAAATACTTCCCACCCCGACTGGTATAGTGGATCCAACCATGGTACGCTATGGCACGGGATTCCCCAAGAAGATAGCGACTCTTTCTGAGAATCAGTGTCTGTACATGCACAAGATAAACAATGAAACAAGACTTGCACAAGATACACCATATACAAGGAATAACATCTCATGACGAGATCCGAATGTACCAATCCGTGTAACCATCGTGTCAAAAATTATTAATATCTATACTAAATACAATGAACATAGAGGATATCATAAATAAGAAACTATCAGAGAATGTACTCGTCTGTGGTCCTTAGCTGGAATGAATCAGAATCCAAGTCACAGTCCAAATAGCCTATGTATTACAAATTTACCATGTCAAAAGATAATTTATTTTAATTTATTTAATTTTGAAATAATTACTCTAAAATCCTATTTTAATCTTATTATTCTAATTTTTAGGTCAATTCTTAAATTTTGTCTAAAGAAACTAAAATTTATCAACTCGAGACTTATGACACGCAAATCGAGGCGATCAGTTGACCAAAAAGTCAACCGACACAAACTCGACTTTCATGCATATTTTTTGTATATTTCAGCATCAAAATATGCTAGAATTTATGGCTTGTTCGAATTCAAATTCGTTTGAAAATTATTGCACATACCTAAAATTATATTGTGCAACGGTGGTTGATTCTTAACCTAGAAGATCTACAGAATTAACAGAACTGAAATATTTTAAGTTAAATTCTGGAAAAAATATATGTCAATGATATCGATGTTAGCTTTCCGAAACTTTAAATGGTTCATGATTCTGACTCCTGGTTCTCCCGAAATCGCGAAAACACCGAGACGCATCTATTTTCGGATATGTTGTGCTCTACGAATTTTTTAGAATTTAATATTCATAATTTTGTGAAACAATTTATATATTCAAAAAACTAACCTCAATACCGTTCTAATGTAAGAAACTGGGCTACGTTTGGAGTCCGAAACTTTGAGATATCGTCTTTTTAAATCGTCATAACTAGTAGAAAATGTGGCTGAATTTATGACAAATTTTGACTGTTTTTGGACGAAAAAGAGAGGAGTTTGGGGAAGAAAAATATGAAAGATAAGTTTAACTAGGATTGGCTAATTTGGATATGATTAATATCAGTTTAAATAAGGATAGGATATGCATGAAGTTGCTTTCCTAGTAGGCTCAGGATTTGAATTAATTTAAAATATAGTTTAAATTTATCTCAATAATTTATAATCTTAAATAGAATTAAAGATAATACAAATAATTTATATATAATCTTATTAATATCTATTAACACTAAATTAGCATCTATCTATATTAAGACTTTATATATCCAAATAAATCCTCAATAATTTTAAAAATCCAAAAATTCCTTAAAATTCTAAACAAATTACAAAAAAAAATATTTAAATATTTTAACTCTAAAATAAGTGTTTGGTAGTAACAACATGCAAGTATGGTCTCAGAGTAAATCATGGAAGTCCTAGATATTTAAGTTTCATAAGTTTTAATTATCCAAAAATTCTAGAGAAATCTCCAAAAATCTAAAATAGCCTAAAAATAATTCTAAATAAATATTTATATAAGTAAATATATCAAAAATTTATTTTCTAATTAACTAAGAGAATACTCTAAAAAAATTTGTTGGAAAGCAAAAGCTAGTGTAGCGCTCCAAATATCGAAGCAACGGTAAGGTACAACAATCAAATAAATCACCATAATAAATATAATTCCCAAATAATTAATCCTAAAAATACTAATTAAAATTCATAATCCTATAATTCGGTCAGGGGTTCATCTAGTGGACTTCTAGGTCTAGTCTACTAACTCGTGCATTAAAGAACACTATATATATATATATATATATATATATATATATATATATATATATATATATATATATATATATATATATATATATATATATCATGCAATTATTTAAAAATAAATATACACAATACTTATAATAAATAAAAAGACAAAAATATCCCTATTTTAGGATGTAGTAGTGACAAGTCTACCCTCCTTAGAAAAATTTTGTCCTCAAAATTTAAGATCCTCAATAGTTGTATTTATTTATTTCCATCAAAATTTAAATTCATCAAACTATATAATCCTGAAGTAAATCCATATTGTTATTTCATAAAATTTTAAAATTCTATAAATATTAGAATCCTGAAAATCTTCAAATTTAAAATCAAATTCTATTCTTATCACAATCTTCTCTAAAATTTTAAGTTAATAACTAAATACTCCAAAAATTAAATATCCAATCCTCTAATTTAAATCCAATCAATGCACATTTATAAAATCTAAAATCTTATCCCAAAAATTTGAATTCAAACTATAATTCATTAGTGATCTTATTCCTCGATTTCTTTTTTCACACAATACTCAACAATGTAATACTTATGAAATCTTTAAATACGACATTCAATTTATATCTTACAGTCAAATAAATATAATATATTCTTCTTAAATTCCTCAAAATTTAATGACCAATTTAATCATATCATAATCTTCAAAAAAATTAATGACTTTACAAAATTGTCAATTCTGCCATATTAAATTCTCAGATCTTTATTTAAATTAATGTTTATCCTCGAAATTTAAGGCACCTTGTCTCTCTTTGTTAAGTCATAACCTCTTCATTAATCTTCACTATGGTCAAACCCCCAATAATCAAAGTCTAAGAGAATCCTACCTACAGTCATACAACATGCAATCTAGAGAAAATATGCATGGTCATGGTCTATTTTATCATGGTATTGCAGTCTCTGCCAAGGTGTACTACTAACTATATTCTAGCAAGAAAATCATGGATACAAGCTACGGTACTAAGGAATTAATCAATCAATCATAAGACGGAAAAAGGAACAGGAGGAAAGAAAAGAACATAGCCTTCTAACCCATCACATGGACATCTTCAATCTCTAACATAAACTTAACTCTGGCACATTCACTAACTAATTCATATCCTTGTACACTGATACCCATATTAACTAATCATTAGTCCATAAGATATCCATGAATACATCATCATTGCACACACTTGTCTATTGATACCTAAATCTGATACCAAGAACCTCTAACATAACCATAGGTTTAATGACGCACCCAAGTTTAATACTCATATCCCTTTGGTACCACAGTTTCTATTACAACCACAACCACTGCTAGCTCTCTTACCTATTGCAATTATTTATACTAGTTGTTCTTATCACTCAAGTGCACGCCAAGTGCAACACTGCACACTAAGTACTTCTCCCTCTAATACAACTCTAGATGGATACCCAAGTCAGTTTGCAATACCATCTCAGACATGCTCAAGCCAACAGATCCTTACACATGCACTTCATTCACTCATATACTGATATACATTTCTTACTCACCATAAAATTTTATCCTCAAAATAAAATCCTTAAAATTTAACTTCTCTAACAATTTAAAATAAAATGTATATACTTTCCTCAAAAGTCAAAAATTCAAATATTGAAATAAAATTTAAATTACTTCCAAAAATCTTTATAGCTTTGACTATGTTTATTGAATTAAATTTGAATCCTCAAAATTTTAATAACATAAAATCTCAACTCCTCAAAAATTCTTTAAAATTGAAATTGTAGTCCAATATCTCTAATGTTAATCTTTCTCACTGTCCTCATCAACATATGTTATCAGATGATACCGTAAATTAGTCCGTAAAATTTATCTCGATATAAAATCAAACTCAACAACGACACTAAGAATTAAATTTAACAAATGATCAACAAGAATCAAATTCAATAACAAGTGAGAACGGACAGAAACAAGGAAAAAGATTTAAATTAGAAATTATAATAAGATTCTCAAGGGTTGTCCCAGGAATCTCTCAAATAATTTGTGATTGAGTATCATCTCTCATCCTAGTATTCTATGTCCTATATCCTATCGCAGGCACACAGTAGTACAACTAAGACGTCACACTACCACGATATCGTACAACTTGCGAAGTCTGACCTGCATGGGCCACTACTAAAACGTGTCACGACCCGCACCTAAATTTTGGGGCACGAGTACATGGGTACGTCCAGCCTACGCTGCAGCATCGACGATAGAACGTTGTCTATGTCACAATGCTATCTAATCAATCTCACATAAGTATCCAACTCCATAAGGAGACACAAATATCATAATATAATATAGAAATACTCAATCACAGAACTAAAGCACGATAAGATATCGGAGAAAATAAACAAAATATAAGACAAGTCTAAACAACAAAAATAGTCTAACCTGCAAACAATAATATTCAAGTCTCCAAGTATGCCGGAAACAAGTCCTCTAAGTCGCAGTCTAAAAAAATATTTTCAGTCAGGATGGAACGAAGTACATCTCTAATGGCAGTTCTAAATCAATGATATAAACTATGTAGAAGTAAATAGATATAAATATAGAAGATGTATATACATGTACAAGAGATACACAATAAAGAAAATACTAAAAATAAATGTAGGAATGAACAATATGACAATGAACAAGAATACTAATGTCTAAGTTTGTGAGTATTAGTTTTAACATGTGATCGGCTTGGGAACTTGTATATGAATAATGGCCTGGTTAGTCATATGTGCAGTGTATGACCAACACTAACATGAAAACAAGACTAGTACATGAAGGGTATGATCACATATCTACACTAGATTACTTTCCACCCCCGACTGGTATAGTGGATCCAACCATGGTACGCTATGGTACGAGATTTTCCAAGAAGATAGTGACTCTTCCCGAGAATCAGTGTATGTACATGCACGAGATAAACAATGAAACAAGAATTGCACAAGATACACCATATACAAGGAATAACATCTCATGACGAGATTCAAATATACCAATCCGTGTAACCATCGTGTAAAGAAATATGGATATCTACACTAAATACAATGAACATAGAGGATATCATAAATAAGAAACTATCAGAGAATGTACTCGCCTGTGGTCCTTAGCTTGTATGAATCAGAATCCAAGTCACAGTCCAAATAGCCTATGTATTACAAATTTACCATGTCAAAAGATAATTTATTTTAATTTATTTAATTTTGGAATAATTACTTTAAAATCCTATTTTAATCTTATTATTCTAATTTTTAGGTCAATTCTTAAATTTTGTCTAAAGAAACTAAATTTTATCAACTCGAGACTCATGGCACACAAATCGAGGCGAGCTGTTGACCAAAAAGTCAACCAACACAAACTCGACTTTCATGCATGTTTCCTGTATATTTCAGAGTCGAAAATATGCTAGAATTTATGGCTCATTCAAATTCAAATTTGTTTGAAAATTATTGTACATACCTAAAATCGCATTGTGCAACGGTGGTTGATTCTTAACCTAGAAGTTCTACAGAATTAACAGAACTGAAATATTTCGAAATAAATTCTAGGAAAAACATATGTCAATTATCTCGATGTTATCTTTCCTAAACTTCAAACGGTTCATAATTCTGATTCCTGGTTCTCCCAAAATCGCAAAAATATCAAGATGCGTCAATTTTTGGACATGTTGTGCTCTACGAATTTTCCAGAATTTAATATTCATAATTTCATGAAAAAATTTATATATTCAGAAAACTAACCTCAATATGGTTCTAATACAAGAAACTGGGCTACGTTTGGAGTCCGGAGCTATGAGATATCGTCTTTTTAAGTCGTCATAACTACTGAAAAATGAGACTAAATTTATGACGAATTTTGACTATTTTTGGACGAAAAAGAGAGGAGTTTGGGGAAGAAAAATATGAAAGATGAGTTTATTGCACAAGTCTACTAAGTATTTATAATGATGGAGACTAGTTAATTAAATATGACTAGGATTGGCTAATTTGGATATGATTAGTGTAAACCCCCAAAAATTTTCAGAATTTAAAAATGATTTTTCGGTATTTTTCTGAAAATTTTAAACTAATTAAATAAATGTTTTCTGGTATTAAATATTTTTTATAATTTTATTAAATATTAAAATATTATAAAAATAATATTTTTGGATATAAAATAATCATTTAGACCTACCGTGATTTTTCTGGATTTTATTGGGCCCCAGAACTATTTTTAAAGACTCAAAAACCAAGTTTTTAAATAAACCAAAACAAACCAATTTGAACCAATCTGAAACAACCGGTTTATTAAACCGAACCGGTTCAAAACCTTAAACCCAATTAAACCAAACCAACCCCTAGGGGGTCGGATCCGGACCCAAACCCAGAACCTGACCCGCAGCCCGACCCGACCCGTTACCCTTTCTTCTGTAACCAAAACGAAACCCCCTGACTTCCTTAAACCGTCGCTGCCCGTCGATTCAGGCTGCTCCGTCGTCTCCCCAAACCCCCGTCGCGCCCGATCGCCTTCCACGCGGCTCCCCCGCTCCCCACGCCTCTCCACCTCCCCTCAACGGCCACCGCCTCCTCCTAGAAAACCTCTGACCTCGGCCACTCTTCTTCGCCACTCCACCGATCTCCGCCGACCACCACCACTCCAGCTCCGACGAACCCCGATCTCCCCCGGCGCCTCCTCCAGGCGTGACCTCGATGAACCCTACAGCCCACAGCCACCTCCGCCAACACCGCAGCCCACAGCCCCCTCGGCGAACCCCGAAGCCCACGGCCACCGCCTCTCCGCCATCACTCGACTCTGGCACCCCAATCTCCGCCGCCCCGAGCAGATCTCCGTCGCAGCTTCCCGATAACGACTCTGGCAACCCTAAAGACCAGCAGCCGCCACGGACCCCTCCCCCAACAGCTGAGCAGCGCCGCCGCCGGCCAATCTCCGTCGCGGCTCCCAACGTATGCGAATTTCAGTCGTTACCGAGCCATCGTTCCGATGATTTTTTCTCTCTCCTCGCTGCCTCATTTTCTGTTCTGTCGAATCATGCGCATAGATTACATGGCCCCCTCAAAACCCGTGCCATTGATTTTGTGTATCGTATCCTGTGTCGGTCATAAACTGCGACGCAAAATCAGGAAAATAAACCCCCAATTTCTGAAAATCAAAAATTTTCCCGAACTCCCTAGTTCGCGACCATTTTGCGACCAATCTGTTAAATGTTTTCAAAATTGGCTTGAACAGTAATTTAGACCATATGACCAAGTTTTAAACCCTATTTTTTAGTTCAATTTATTGAGCTGTAGTTTGTAATATTTTTGAGGGTGAAAATGACCAAAATCTTGGTTATTTAAATACCCTGATTTCCCCAGAACAGGGTGCGCCCCGCTAAACGGGACGACTTGGTCGTATGCAAACTTCACCGAAAGGTGCGCGTTGTCGATACGGACGTGTGAGATTTTACAGAAGTTGATTTGGATGTACGTGCACACCGGAATCAACGCGTATCCGTCGATAACGTCCCGTATCGGCCCTGTTCTAAAACTCATTGTAACTTCGTGTACGCTTGTCGTATCAAAACAAAACTTGCACCATCGGACTCGTAGCAATACGCTGGTCCTGTGACCCAAGTTTGGTTCGATTCTGAGAACGTTGACAAAATCCTGTATCGTGGGCCCTACGGCTCCACTTGACGGGCGATTTTGTGATCGGCTCATCGGAATCCAGTTCTGGATATTCTGTTGGGTTCATATCATCGTTTTGGACTTGTATACACTAAGTTTGACGACTTTGGAGAACTTTGTCTCAGGCACATTTTTCGGTGCGAAGCGGGCCATATGTGGATCCCGCTTTGACCAGAAACTGTCAATTTTGCCCATGTGTCCAAATTGGACTTATGGACAGACAATTATAGCTATTTGATATCTTCTAAACCTGATGGTAACATTTATTTCAGTAACCGGAGGAGTACCTGCAGATCCCGCTGATACCAGAGCAGCAATTGGAGTCCGAACCCCAGGTAAGTGTACCTTGCCAAACTTGCAGTTCTTGTTACATAATATTATTTTGATTTATTTATATGTTGTATCTGTTCAACCTAGGACCATGTGACATTGTTTAGCGTCCAAATAATATTTGGGTGTCAACGTCGTATGCGGAGTTGTGTAACGTCACTAGAGATTGATATCGTGACCCTATAAATCTTCGTGCTTGCATCATCAAGTACGTCATACCATAGGACAGCTGACACTATTTATGAGACAGAATCTTCCTGAGATATTCATGGTGATTCTACATAGGTTACATGATTCATGACATAGATATTGTATGTGCTTAGCTATCATTATGACTTGCTGTATTAGATATTATCTTGCGTGTTATGGACATGAGACGTATGATTACCTTATGTGGAGAGAGTATTACTATATCAAAGGCTGATTATGTTATATATATATTGTTTCTGGAGGTGCCTTAGACTCTGACACAGAGCTTTGGCACATTTACTGGCCCTTCGAAAAAATGATGCTATGGGTTTTTCCGACACAGAGCCTATAGTAGTCTCAGCCTGAGTATGATTAATGCTCTCATATTGCATATCACTTAGCTGGTTATATAGTTTACCCTATTGATTCATTTATTACTGCACTATATTTATTTTGGCTTAAGTTATTCTTATACCTTGCTATGTCTCCTAAGGACCTGGAATCCGGATTATGTCCCCAGGTTTAGCAGAGAAGATCTCCCCCGAGGTGTACGGGACATGAGCTGACATTGGTGCAGTACCAGAACCAGAGGACAAGGTGATCGCAGAGGATTTCTCCTGAGTATCTGTTTATCTATACTCAGTCTTTGCTATTATTAGACTCATTTATTTATTGTCTAATGAACTATTGTATCAGAAATATTATCGGGTTGTTCCTCGAGATATATTTTATTGAGACTTGATGTTGATTTATATTTCATATTGATGTATTCATTTCTGTGGATGAGATTAGTATATTAGACCCTTCTGTTACACCCTGATGGGTCCATTAAATTGGGTTTGCCCATCAGTGTATGCTGCTGGCCATAGCCACGTGGCTAATTCCTCAGTATTTTGGGACTGGGGCGTGACAATTACTATTAGTTTAAATAAGGATAGGATATACATGAAGTTGCTTTCCTAGTAGGCTCAGGATTTGAATTAATTTAAAATATAGTTTAAATTTATCTCAATAATTTATAACCTTAAATTGAATTAAAGATAATACAAATAATTTATATATAATCTTATTAATATCTATTAACACTAAATTAGCATCTATCTAATATTAAGACTTTATATATCCAAATAAATCCTCAATAATTTCAAAAATCCAAAACTTCCTTAAAATTCTAAATAAATTATAGAAAAATATATTTAAATATTTTAACTCTAAAATAAATATTTGGTAGTAACAACATGCAAGTGTGGTCTCAGAGTAAATCATGGAAGTCCTAGATATTTACGTTTCCTAGGTTTTAATTACCCAACAATTATAGAGAAATCTCCAAAAATCTAAAATAGCCTAAAAATGATTCTAAATAAATATTTATATAAGTAAATATATCAAAAAAATTATTTTCTAATTAACTAAAATAATACTCTAAAAAAATTTGTTAGAAGGCAAAAGCTAGTGTAGCGCTCCAAATATCGAAGCAACGGTAAGGTACAACAATAAAATAAAATCACAATAATAAATATAATCCCCAAATAATTAATCCTAAAAGTACTAATTAAAATTCATAATCCTATAATTCGGTCAGGGATTCATCTAGTGGACTTCTAGGTCTAGTCTACTGACTCATGCATTAAAGAACACTATATATATATATATATATACAATTATTTAAAAATAAATATACACAATACTTATAATAAACAAAAATACCCCTATTTTAGGATTTGGTAGTGACAGCAGGGAGCATACTGTGGAGTGGCCAACTACACAGTGCAGCACTGTGCTCGTGCACAGCAACAAGGTATTAGCAGTTTAGAATGTGCAACTTGCCAACAAACAGAGACATTACAGTTCAGTAGTGAGCATTCGTGCACAAGGGGTCAGTCATTCTGCTCGGGCCTACAGCAACTGGCAGTGTGGCCTTCAGTAGTTTAACAACAAAGGAGAGGCCTTGAGCCACTGTAGTTCAGCAAGTGAAGCAGCAGGAATACTACAGCAACAACTTAGCAGCATTCGAGCAATGCATTCAGCTAGCCCGAGTGGGCAGTGCAGCAGCTGCACAACGAGCATGCAAGAGGCAGAAAGCTCAAGCATCAACAGTTTAGCATCAAACAGGGAAGAGTGCCTCTGCATCATCAAGTTCAAAAGCAGCTTGTGCACAGAAAGTGCAGTTTCAGATTCAGCATCCTACAAGCCTGTAGAGAACAACAAGGGTATAAGATCAGGGAGTTTCAGTCAGTTAGCTAGTTAGTCTTTGGGGGTTCACTAGTTAGTATAATAGTTGGTTAGTAGTTAAGTGATTAGTAGTTTAGTGTTAAAGTTAGTTATACTTGTAAGTATTAATGTTAGCAATTACTAGTTAGCTAAGTATATATATATATATATATATATATATATATATATATATATATATATATATATATATATATATATATATATATATATAAGAGTTATTGGTAAGTATCTATATGTAGATATGTAGTATTATATGGATAGGTATTAAATATTAAGTTAGTATCTATGTATTAGTATATATTATATTTTAGTAGTTAGCTATGTGTTAACATATAGTTAATATTGGGTATTAGCTATATGAATGAGATTTGAATTACCTCGGAATACCAAGGTAATGTCAAGGTAATGGGTCGATACTCAAGATATTGGGTTTAAGTATTGAGATAGGTGTGTGGTAGTGCGATACGCTTTGGTTCAAAGCCAAGGTATCCTATTTGCATTAGTTAACTAAGGTATTATATGTATTAACTTGTATATATATATAAAATACTATTTTTATATTAAAAACTTGTGTATCCTATGATACGGCCCTTTTGTGTGTCTCTTAGTATCTTAAATGAGCTAGTGTGGCTTAGTTTCATAGTGTGTTGACCTATATCCTAGAATTGGACTCTTACAACCTAGAAATAGTCGGTTTGACTTAGAAATGGCTTTATGACCTAGAATTGTATCTGTTTAACTTATTTTTATTTCAGAATCTTATATTGATACAACATACCATATATAGGTCTGTGTGACACCAACTTGGACATCGAGAGACACCTTGCTCAGGACTTCAGGCGAGTATATTTCTCTGTTAGTTTTCAATTCATAATGGTGTATATATTTATGTTCTAGAACTGTATACCTGATTTTGATATAGTAGTTTCACGGACTGGTACTACATGGATTCCGTCAGGAGATATTATCCCCTACCATATTCAGCAGGTACTCATGTACATGTATTTTATTGTGTACATTGGGTATTAATTTATATTTCATGTTCATACACTGCTCGTGTTCGGTGGCCATATTCGTGTATGTAACGTGTCATATTTGGATCAATTGGTATTAGTTAGGGATGGGAGAGTAGGAGTTGATTATGTGATTAAAGCCCCATTGTTACTCGTGTACATACCGATTATATACCACACTTGTAATCGACTTACCTTATTGATCATGTTCAACCTAAACCGATCACATAATGAACTTATATTCTGAGCCACATAGTTAGATTTTAGTTATTTATATTGTTGTTCTCTATTCCAGTATACTACTTGTTTTCTCTTATTCATTCATTCATATGTTTAGTTATCCTGTATTTTTTCTATTATCTATTTTATATGCTCGATTATGTTATTGGAACTGCTTTCAGAGGTGTATACTTTGCTCCAATCCTGACTGGATATATTTTTCCAGATAATTGGCTCATAGATCAATGTCCTACATTCTACTGACCGCAGGACGGTGTACCTATAGAGGATACTCCTATAGACCAGGAGGACTTAGTTGCAGAGCCCGAGGAGGTTTAGTTTATATGTTTTGAGTTGGACTTGTATTAGACTATTGTTAAGATTCATGGCTTGTATATTATTTCAGACTTGTGGATTATATCTTGTTCTTCCTTTGCTATTTCATTCGTGCTTTATCTTTCTTAGTTTGTATTATGATTGAGTTTAGTTACATTTGTGAGATACTATGTTGAGATGATTGACAGGTACCATATATATATATATATATATTGTTGAGATGTTAGTTAGCTAGAATTGACCTAGACAGCGTTCTACCGCCGATGTCGCGGCGTAGGCTGGACATACCCACGTACTCGTGCCCGAATATCCGGGTACGGGTCATGACATACCCAACTTACAAGAATTAATTAATACTGTAACTGCCTTAAGGGGATTCTACAAAATAAGCTTGTCCTTGTAAATAAAGTAGAAATTCTTGTTGGGGTATATGAGAAAAAGATCTTGGTACTTATTAAGGTATCCTATTGCATTATAAAACTCTATAGGTAATGGTCATCTTAAGTCTTAATCATAGTGCTTATAGAACAAAAATATTAATATTAAGAATGGAGAAGCTATTGGCTCTCAAGTAAAAGAGGATATAACATGTATTGAGATATGTGGAACAGATTACTTGATTTAAAACTAAAGGATAATCATAAAATTATAATCTAAATGAATAACTCAAACTATCAAGTTCTAACTACTGAGCGCAGAATTTTAAAATTCAAGGTTAACAACTATAATCCTACAAACTATATATCCTAACGTAAAAGGAATCACTTGTCCTACAATCAGAAGGGTTAGGTGATACGAATTAAAAGATGAAGGAAAAAAATTTAGTCGTCGCACAAATAGCGAGCATTAAGATTTTGGAGAAACAAAATATGAAATTAAATAGAGAGACTCTTGATAATATCATGGTTTTCTAAGGAAATATGGTATGCTAATCTCTGTGTTCGAGGTATGATCATGAAAAATATTATATTCATTCAATGTGTTTTAATTGGTAAAGAGCTATGACAATTGATCTATAATGGAGGGAGAAATTAACTCAAGATGGAAAAGTATATAGATAGTTGGATGAAATGGTAGGGTCGGTTACTCATAGAGACTCAAGTATGACTCAACGATGATCATAGATTCTAGGGGATCTACTAAGCTGAATGTAGGGTACCCTTGCTCTTACTAAGGTATTGGTTCATTCCTCTTGGTTTTCTAAGGTACTAATCTGCTAATATCAAGACAAAAATCTAAATTTATAATTCTCTAATATTATCTCACTATGAAAGTTAGATTTAGTCCTAATATTCAACCTTGGATTCTATTGGTTCCTCAATACTAGGGTCAAACAATATGGTCAAATTTCTAACTAACTCTAGTAGTGTCTATACTACTCTCAAGTCATTCCTAAATATATCAAAGGATAATGGTCAATTAATTTACAGGTGTTAGATGCTAGGGTTCATTAGGTATGCTAAACTTTTGGGAGCTGCCAATATTCTAATTTGTTTTTCTTAGTAGGTATGTTATCATAATTATCTTCTAACAATAAGGATTCATATATTCTTGTAGGAGACTATACGCAAAGAACTATTAAAAAAGTACATTAAATAGGAAGATGTGAGGAAACAAGGATATCGATGTCAAGAGAATTAAGCGTGTACAATTTTGAAGGTCAAGGAAGGTAGGTAAGTTCAAAGAATTTGGAACAAAAATAAAGAGGAAAGTCAAATATGTGGATGAGATCCTATACTCTAATCATATTTGCAGGCTTGATCGGTACAGTAACTTAACCGAGATAATATACTCTCGACCTGCATGCACAAATTTATTTCTCTATAAGAGATGGACAAAAGATTATGAGAAGTACATGAATCATACAGGATTCAATTATTTAAATAGAATAGGATGGAAGGAAGATGAGTCATAGTCAAATATGGATGAGCCCTAAACTCTAATCCTAGGTGCAGGCCCGCTCGGTACAGTTACGTAACCAAAACGGCTAACTCGACCTACATGGACCATGACAAAAATATGTCACGCCCCAGTCCCAAAATATGTAGGACTAGGAATACGTAAGCATGTCAGCCGTATGTATATGGAAACTCCAATATATGGAAACTATAACACATACGTACGCTGTATTATGAATAATAAGTCACAAGTGGTATATCATTGTCAGAAGTCACATGGCATAACTAAATCTCATCTACAGAAATTATAAAAAAATAAATGATCAAAATATGTCAATGAACCAAATAGGAACTAGTCGAGAAGAACTAATAGTTGGATGGAGACAAATCCACTACCAAACTAGAATATAAAAGTAGATATAATAAGTATATTATCTAATGATCAGAGAGGCTCGAAGGAAAGACCTCCTCAAAAGAGAACGAAGTAGCAAGTCCTGATCCGTGCTCCTGCGAATAGTCATGATCGTCTATACCTGAAAAGGGACCAGGTCCTCAAAGGGACATAACAAGATACATAGAAGCATGCCAATAAAGTACTAAAAATAAATATCCAAAGGGTCTCCTAACCGTCTATGTGAATGCTCTTTTGAGAACAACTTTCCAACACGTGGGCTATCTGGATAAAATGGGATTGGCATGATTCTCTCGGAGAATCAGGGGCCTAAAAAGCATGATATTTTTTGAACGTCAAAGGCCGCCTGTAGATATATAATATAAGGGTCATCTGACCATGCATCTCCGGCAGAGCGTATGGGTTACATAAGGAAAAGTACAAAGGAGCCCAAACGCCTTACTTGTTGTTCTCCCTACTCTATGCTCTATTCATGCCATATCCATGACACGATGGCACCTCTAATAACTGCTAAGTCTTTTAGTATACAAATTTATTAGCAGTTATTCCCTATCGCACGTCCCATACGTACAGGTGGCCAACCCATTACGCAAGTCCGTATCCTACATGAGACTCACACTCGTGTAACAACTGTATCACGGCCAATGAAACATGATGATTGTCACGCCCCAGTCCCAAAATACGTAGGACCAGGAATACGTGACACGCCAGCTACGCATTCGACCAGACTCTGGTCTGACTCGAATACGTATAAGCTGTAATATAAAGGGCACTATCTAGAATTTTCCATAAATGTAAACCTCTATGTCTCAATCCACAATGTACATCAGTATACAAAAAAGAGCTAAATGTGCTAAGGTCGATCGCCTAATAACACACTAACTCGAATAGACTCGAGAAGAAGTATGAGTCTACAAAACTAGGCTACAACAACAGATGAATAATCAATGTAAAATAACCATAATGGCGGTAGATATACTGTGAGTACCTGGTACCATGCTCGCAAGATATGCCACTCCATCAGTATCTCCAAGTGCTCCGTAATCGTCTATGCTGCAAAACTGGCAGGGAACCAGGTCCTCAGAGGAACGTAATAAGGTACAGAAATATAGCATGCCAAGTAAACAGAAAGTACAAATGCACGATAAGGTACTCTATCATAACCAACTAGTGTGACACAGTTTAAAGACAATGTTCGACGCGTGGGCTGTCCAAAATAAAACCGTAGCTCCGAACACAGAGACACACGGGGCGTACCGTAGCTCCGAGCACAGAGACACACGGGTGATACACTACTCTAGAATACAGGATCACTAGATATACATATATAAGCGCGTGCATAGTAGCCCAAACGTCTAGTAACTGTCTTCCCCATCCCAAGCGGTCAACGATTGTGCGCTGAACCTGAACCTCTAACAGTCTCGACACACGAAAGATAACTCAACAAACGCGACCCTAAGGTCGTCCCAGTCTCTGGTCATGATGTCAGTATCAGGATACAGGAATCTGGCACGATCACAGTGTATGAGTGTGACCTGGGGTATCGATGTACTCAGGTACGTGCATCGAGGTGCTGTGAAGCATCTAGCAATTATTCTAAGATGTAGCATCGAAAGTCAACACCCGATTGTGAACCGGACACGGAGTGTCGAACATCAACATAATTATGCTCATAATGTACAATAAGAATAACAATATCTGTAAACTGAAATACAGGATGGCAAGGTACACTTGCCTGCGTGCGACTGATGATGACGGGGATCTGGTACCGCGTCCAAGTCCTCAGGTCCCGCAGTACCTAGTGAAGAGATACAAACCAGAATCAATAATCTACTTATGACAGACAGTTGTGCTATACACATCTACACCTAAACTCAGTCTCAGATATGACTCACAGGGACAAGTCACTAGGGGGTTGACTACAGTTGACTATCGATAAAATGGTTAAATCATCTAATCAACGGTACACTCTCCTCGATTTTAATTCTCCGAAAATAAACTAACATTTCCACCATGTACGATACTTCCCGATTAGTTGGCTCCAAGGTCATAACTCTATTCTCCTCGAACACGTATTTTTAATCTTGATAATTTATGTAGAAGCCAACCCTAATTTCCCAAAGTATCATATCCCAATCCAACTTCATAATACGTAAGTTACAAGGTCACAACACTAAGTTACTTAGACTCTAAAACATTTTAATCATTTATAACATAGTCCTTATTCATGTTCATATATTACACTTCATCAACATAGCCTTTATGTAACCTCCAACCCACACAATTCCATATATATAAGAACCCTAACTCTAAAACATTTCCTAGTTCAAAGCACACAACCCTATTCATCCTATTAAAATAGATAATAAATTCTGGGATTAAAAGGAAATGAGAGGGGGGAGTCGACCTCGTCGCGGCGAGGTTGATGGCTGGCCGGAGGTGGTAGTGGTGGTGTAGAACTGGTGGCCGGAGGGAAGCACACAGCGGGGTTCAGCTGCTCACTGACGCACGGGGACGCACGGCTGCGGGGTCGGGATAAGGAGGAACGGCTGCACTTGGGAGCTGTGAGGGAGTCACTCGCTGCGGGCAGCAATCGGTCACCGGCGGGGGACGCACGGCCAGCGGACTGCAGCAAAGAATGCTCGGCCGCGGGCTGCAGTGGAGGATGCGCGACGCGGGCTGCAGCGGAGGACGCTCGGCGTGGGGTGGCGGCCGTCGGCCGGAGTAGGTGGTCGGCCGGCCTGTCGGTCTTCTTCAGGGAGAAGAAGAGAGGAGAAGTAAAGGAAGAAGAAGAATAAGAATGGGAATGGAGGGAGAAGAGTGGGTTCTCTTTTGCATGAAGAAGTTAAATGGAGGAGGAGAGAGAGAGAGATTTTTGGGACTAGGGCCGGTAGGTGTTATGTGTTGAGGGTGGGGGAAAGGTTACTTTATAGGGGAATGTGTGGAGTAGATGGAGGGTTGGGATCCATCCATTCAAAATGGATGGTTGGGATTAAACATGAAGGGAAAGAGGTTTCTTCATTGAGGGGAATGGGTGGGTGAGAATGGGACCCTATTTTGGGACCCTCTCATTTTTTCATGACCAATAGGATGTTGCCACACAATTTAATAATTGCGACTTAGCCCCGTAAATTCGGGAAATTACATGGACACATAAAATGACATAAAAATTGTGGAGAAAAATAGGTTTAGAAATTTTTATAGTGAGAGGGTGTTGTGCGTTAGGCACGGGTTTAATTAGGAAGACATTGGAACTAATTTAAGGATTGAAATAGGATTTACAATATCAGTATCCCAGATTTAAATAGCAACAAAACGTCCCGCAAATTTAATTTAATTGGGGCACTTGGGGTCAAAATCCGGAAATAACGCAAAGGCCAAAAATGGTGGGGGCTTTGAGTCAGTCTTGGACCCTTTAGTTGGTCCGACTCAATGTGTTAAGTTGGTACTTCAAAATTTAGGGTAACGACACAGGTGTCCGACACGGAATTAAATATGGGTTATAATTTTTTGGAATATTGTGCAATTAATTTAGAGCACACAAAAAAATTGATTTTAAAAGACGGAAAAGTCCAGTGCCTAATTTGGCGGGTCAGGTCAGAAGTACAATAATTGAACGGAATTTATTGGCTGATATTGGGCTCCGAAAAATCAGAAAATGATGGGGCGCGCCAAGGGTTTAAATAAATTGAATTAAATTCCGGATAAATTATCTCTACGCTAAACCTCAATATCTGCTATCAAAATTTTCCAAAACCACTCTAACTATCTACAGAATAAATCGAGGGGGTTTACAATAATGCCTCCAAATCGTCTGGTAGACTCGTAAAACTAGGTCGACATGCATAATAAAATACGATGCCACCGCCGTTGCACCCAAGTTATTCTTGGACACGCAGTTTATATAACAGTTAAAATATATAAACTAAATAACAGAAAAATAAAATGCATGTACCATATGGAATATAAATCACAGTACAATGGCAAGGTATACTTGTCTGGCAAGCAATCTGCGTAGTGTAAGCGTCCAGACGTCAAGCACAAGGGATCAGAAACTATGTCCTCCGAATGAACGTCTCCAGATGTTGAAATAAATATTACCAAAGTCTCTGAAATCAGCGAGATAGTCAGGAAGGTCTACCCTTTGCGACGGGTCATGGCTGTGCACACGCGTATACGAAGAAACGTATCAAGAAAAGATCGCGAGAGAAGAAAGATACATCACCTGAAAGATGGGGCATCAGGTCGTGGCTGTGCACACGCGTGCACGCGGAGGCTTTTGCGACGGTCGGCCGGCCGGTGCGGCGGCTGTCGACGTCGAGGGTGGAGTTGGAGGAAGGGGATTAGGGTTGGGGTTTCAGTTTAGTGGAATAAATTGGGGTTAGGGTTGGGTTATATCATGTATATATATAAGAGAGGGAAGAGGGTTCCGAGGGGTTCTGCTAGGGTAGTATAGGATTTGGATTTTTATTATTTTATTTTATTTTATTTTATTTTATTTTATTTTATTTTATTTTCTTTTCTTTTCTTTTCTTTTCTTTTAATCTTTTTCTTATTCATAGTATATATATAAATATAAATATATATACTAAGATATATATAGTTTAATATAGCCATAAGCAAATCGAGATAATTACAATAAACAATGTAATAAAACTTAGAGTAATAATATACTGTACTACAGTATACAAAAAAAAACTATGCAAGATAAATCCTAATTAATAATAGTAAACATTACTACAATATAACTTAAAGACTCTATACTAAGATTAATACTAAAAGATAGCAATATCAACAATCATAGTCATTAATAAAAAAAAGTATCATCTAAACTGATAAGAGAGATAAAAATTAAATAAAAAAAATTTTAAAATTTTAAATTTAAATAGTTATGAAAGACTATCACTATCAGAATATAATTGAAACTAATATAACCACAAATTTTTTAGATAAAAATAACAATATAGTAAAATCTTAGCAGCAGCATCATTGTTAAACTGTAAGTAATAAAATACACTTACAAGAAGAAGAAGAAAAGACTGATAAACTTCAAAGCGTAGAAAAAAATACTACAATTGCAAATTTAAATGAGGGTGTTTACACCTTGGTTCAATATCAAAATCTGGCCCTGGCCTACTAGATCTGCTGGAGTTATCGGTACAACAGAACCCTCGGAAGGAAGAGCATGTGGGGTATCTGTCACGCCCCAGTCCCAAAATACATAGGACTAGGACACGTAAGCATGCCAGCCGCATGGATATGGCAACTCCAATATATGGAAACCATAACCCATACATACGCTGTAATATGAATATCAAATCCATAAGTGGTATAAAATGTATCACAAGTCACATGGTACAATCTAAATCTCATCCACAGAGAATCAATATAAATAAATAACCAACATCTATATAACTAGATCTCAATAAGAAGTATCTAAAGATGATAGTTGGGTAGAAACAAATCCACTACCAACTCGAATGTAAGAGAAAATACAATATAACTACACCTCAACAAACATAATATAAGAATACCAGCTAACAATCACGGCTCGAAGAGAAGACATCATCGAAACATATGTAACCAACTGAATCTGCACCCCTGCGAATACTCAAGAACAGCGACACCTGGAAGGGCCAGGTCCTCAGAGGGACGTAACAAGATACATAGAAGCAAGCCAATTTGAATACAGTAAACATGCATAATGTTTGAAAATATATAAGTACGATGTACAAGACAATCTATACGCATGCAAATAAGGACAACTTTTCGACGTATGGGCAAGGGTAAGCTACTCAATCTAAGCCTCACAACTCACACACCCGTCTAGAATATCATCAGCCGACATACCGTGGGGGTAGCGACCCTCGTGACTCCATCAATCGACATACCGCGGGGTAGCGACCATCGGACACGACTACCATAGTGCGTGCTAGTTACTACGGTTTACCAGAGTGGTTATAGTCCATACGCCTACTAATTGTCCTCTATGATACTAAGTGTCAAGTGTGTGTCAACATATCTAATATATAGTAATGACTGAAAGAAACTACACATGCAATGAATATACAAAAAAGCAATAAATATACATAAATATACTAAGCATGAAAAATACTGTGAGCAATTTGGCAAGGTATCTTGCTTGATCTGAAAAATAATTAAGTCCCAACTCAAGATGTCGTCCGATCTACCCGTCACATAAATTAAACAAGTTAGATTACCAAAGTAGGTGAATAGTTTCTGCCATTTTAATCTATTTAACTCTGAATAAAATAACATAAAATAGTATTTTAATCTTATTATAATCTAATTTTATTACTAAACCCTAATTTTGGTCCAACAAAAATTAACTTTATGGATTTTTAATTTGTGACACGCAAATCGAGGCAATCAGTTGACCAAAAAGTCAACCGACTCAAATCCTGGATTTGTGTATAAAATCCTATAGATCTTAGCACTACTTGAATGCTAGAATCAACGGTTTTATAAAATCACAAGTCGATAAAGAGTTATGGCCACAAGGACGAATAGATGATAATTTTTGGTGGTTTTCTATTTACGTCTATGTTGCACAAATTTTAAAGTAGAATAAACTTATATTTTAAATTCTAGAAAAATACTTTTCTAGAAGTTTATTATGTTAACTTTCTGAAACTTCAAACGGTTCATAAGTCCGAGTTCGGGATCTCCCGAAATCTCGAAAATACCAAACCGCGTCTGATTTTGGACAGCTGGCACTTTTAGAATTTTCTAGAAAAATAGATTTTGAAATTATTAAAATAATTTATATATTCATAAAACTAACCTTGATATGATTCTAACAAAAAAAACTATAGCGCGTTTAGAGTCCGGAGCTAGGAGATATCGTCTTTTTAAGTCGTCATAACTACTAGAAAATGAGGCTGAAATTATGACGAATTTTAACTCTTTTTGGACGAAAAAGAGGTGAATTTGGGGGAGAAAAATATGAAACATGAGGTATTTATAATGGTGGACACTACTTAATTGAATACGACTATGATTGGTTAATTTGGATAGGATTATGATGAATTTAAATAAGGATAGGATATGCATGAAGTTGCTTTCCTAGTAGGCTCAGGATTTGAATTAATTTAAAATAGAGTTTATGTTTATCTCAATAATTTATAATCTTAAATAGAATTAAATATAATACAAATAATTTATATATAATCTTATAAATATCTATTAACACTAAATTAGCATATATCTAATATTAAGACTATATATATCCAAATAAATCCTAAATAATTTTAAAAATATAAATAAATTTTTTTAAATTCTAAATAAATTATAAAAAAATATAATTAAATATTTTAAACTAAAATAAACATCTGGTAGGAACAACATGCAAGTATGGTCTCAAAGTAAATCATGGAAGTCCTAAAAATTTAGGTTCCCTATGTTTTAATTACCTAAAAATTCTAGAAAAATCTACAAAAATCTAAAATAACCTAAAAATGATTGTAAATAAATATTTACATAAGTAAATATACTAAGAAATTTATTTTCTAATTAACTAAGAGAATACTCTAAAGTAATTCAATATTTAAAATAATATATAAAAAATATAATAATATAAAAAACACACAAAATACCTATTTTGGGTGAGGGGGTTTACAATCTACCCAACTTACAAAAATTTCGTCCTCGAAATTGACACTAACCCATATTCATAATAAATCACTATAGCTATTACACTTCATTGTTATCTAGCAGTGCTTCCTAAAAGTTATGGTCTATCATTCTAACACTTTCTTATTTATTGTCCATACACTATTCTATCATCCTCTAACTCTTCTATACTATCCAACTTACAAAAGTTCCACTAGTAGTCAAAGTCTCTTGCGGCTATTGTCTAGGTTGTAAGACAAATTTATTTATTGGGTCGAGAATCTTGGGATACCTGTCTGGAATCTCACAACCATAATTTTTTTTTTGTACCCGTCAAGTATCGTAGTCTAATACTGCCATGCCACCTGACCAGTATGTCGACAAATACTTTCACTACTCTACTATAATGGTCTAGCAGCAGTTGTCACTACTTCGCTAGCTATTTGCCATAGTCGTCATTTCGTAACAAGTGTCTTCCATTCTTTCCTAAGTATAATTTAAGTTTTAGGGCAACTATTTAGGTCTTAACTAACTTTATAAAACTATTAGAAGTATGAACTATTTCAACAATCCAACTAATTTTTATTAGGCTAAGAGATGCTATACATGGTTTTTTTTTTAATAATAAGAGGATACAGATATTGTTATAGTGCATATACATAGAGGTTATCATTATGAACTCATATTTTTAGTTATTAATCATTACTAACTCATTTATGTTTTAAGTAACAAAATAAGGGTGGGGTCGAAGTAAACCAACAATTCATAATGGCACGAAAGAATACGACTATGATAGGAAGAGTTAAGCACGAGATAAAGAATGGATATAGAAGAGAAGATGAGTCATCCAAGGGCGAGAGGGTGATAGAAAGAGAATACCACTACTGCTATGCGTGTCATCCATTAGCTTCGTGGATATGTCATCTAGTTAGGATATCAACATATCCTCATAACTGCTAAACTACCTTATATATAATTCTACGGCTATTATGCACCTAAGATCTCGTGTCACAATGGGGGTCATAAGTATGAACTGACACATATAACTAAGGTCGTACATGTATCTATGACTTCCTGTGCCCGCGCTTCTTATTTGTCATCATGAGTGCTTGGCCTATGGGGTATATCTGGTACTATCCGTGTATCAACTTATACTAAGCACGAATGTTCGTCTTTTCGAAATAGGGGAAGACAGAGAACACAATAAAGAGTTCAAGGAGGAGGTGATAGAATACAAGTACAGGATTCAAAGGGATTAGAGAATTCGAAAGGGAGTTGCCAAGGCAGTTGTGGATTAAAACCTTATTTTAGTAAATTCCTATTCTTATGTTCATATCAGAACAGTTATGTACCTGACATGATATACTCTAACCAGTCTAGAGGGCAAGTATATTTGTCTAACAAGTTGAGTCAAATATATCTCAATCCACATAAAGTAGTGATACAAAGAGCGAACCAAGTGCACTACGGTTGATCAGACCATAATACACCGATTCTTATTTAGACAATATATTAGTGTGGGCCCCCAATAATATATATGTCATGAACAAGCTCAACAAAAGAATAAGCTTACAAAACTAGGCTATAATAGCAGCATAAGTCGAGGTAGTAAAAATATAAGTACGCTTGATTATGATGGAGAAAGGTACAGAATAATCTAAGTTCACCAAGAAGATCGGTGTTATGCCTCTACAGTTGCCATACTAATTTCTTGTCTACGTCTAAAGTCAACCAAATAGGTGTATGAGCCTCTAAGTTCTACAGTCTAGATAAGCACTAAAGTTATATAGTCTAGATAAACACTATCTCCTTATGCAAGCCTATAGTTGGTGTCATTCCTTTATATTTCATTAATTGGTCAGAAGGACTATATGATACTAGGTTATGAGGCATACTACCAAACTTATAAAGATTTAACTAATGGTGTTATTGAATACTAGAGTGTATTTACCTGGTATAAGGCACCCTCCTAACCCCTATTAAGCACGAAAGAAAAGATAAGATTTACGTTGTGAAAGGATCAAACAAGATATAATGCAAGCAATCGAATAAGAATACGAGAAAATTAAGGGGGTGATTAAATAAGTGGATGAGATCCTATATTCTAATCCTATGCGCCGGCTTGCTCGGTATAGTAACATAACCGAGACAATATAATCTCGACCTGCATGGGCCACCACAAAAATATGTCACGCCCCAGTCCCAAAATACATAAGACTAGGACACGTAAGCATGCCAGCCGCATGGATATGGCAACTCCAATATATGAAAACCATAACCCATACGTACGTTGTAATATGAATATCAAATCCATAAGTGATATAAAATGTATCACAAGTCACAGGGTACAATCTAAATCTCATCCATAGAGAATCAATATAAATAAATAACTAACATCTATATAACTAGATCTCAATAAGAAGTATCTAAAGATGATAGTTGGGTGGAAACAAATCCACTACCAACTCGAATGTAAGAGAAAATACAACATAAGTATACCTCAACAAACACAATATAAGAATACCAGCTAACAATCACGGCTCGAAGAGAAGACATCCTCGAAATATATGTAACCATCTGAATCTGCATCCCTGCGAATACTCAAGAACAGCGACACCTGGAAGGGCCAGGTCCTCAGAGGGACGTAACAAGATACATAGAAGCAAGCCAATTTGAATACAGTAAACATGCATAATGTTTAAAAATATATAAGTACGATGTACAAGACAATCTATATACATGCAAATGAGGATAACTTTTTGACGTATGGACAAGGGTAGGCTACTCGATCTAAGCCTCACAACTCACACACCCGTCTAGAACATCATCAACCGACATACCGCGGGGGTAGCGACCCTCGTGACTCCATCAATCGACATACCGAGGGGGTAGCGACCATCGGACACGACTACCATAGTGCGTGCTAGTTACTACAGTTCACCAGAGTGGTTATAGCCCATACGCCTACTAATTGTCCTCTATGATACTAAGTGTCAAGTGTTTGTCAACATATCTAATATATAGTAATGATTGAAAGAAACTACACATGCAATGAATATACAAAAATGCAATAAATATATAGAAATATAATAAGCATGAAAAATACTGTAAGCAATTTGGCAAGGTATCTTGCTTGATCTGAAAAATAATGAAGTCCCAACTCAAGGTGTCGTCCGATCTACCCGTCACATAAATTAATCAAGTTAGGTTACAAAAGTAGGTGAATAGTTTTCACCATTTTAATCTATTTTAACTCTGAATAAAATAACATAAAATAGTATTTTAATCTTATTATAATCTAATTTTATTACTAAACCCTAATTTTGGTCCAAAGAAAATTAACTTTACGGATTTGTGATCTGTGACACGCAAATCGAGGCAATCCATTGACCAAAAAGTCAATCGACTCAAATCCTGGATTTGTGTATAAAATTCTATAGATCTTAGCGCTACATGAACGCTAGAATTGACGGTTTTATAAAATCACAAGTCGGTAAAGAGTTATGGCCACAAGGACGAATAGTTGATAGTTTTTGGTGGTTTCCTATTACGTCTATGTTGCACAAATTTTACAATAGAATAAACTTATATTTCAAATTCTGGAAAAATAATTTTCTAAAATTTTATCATGTCAACTTTTCAAAACTTCAAACGGTTCATAATTCTGAGTTCGAGATCTCCCGAAATCTCCAAAATACCAAAATGCGTCTGATTTTGGACAGCTGGCACTTTAGAATTTTCTGGAAAAATAGGTTTTGAAATAATTAAAATAATTTATATATTCAAAAAACTAACATTGATATAATTCTAACAGAAAAAACTGGAGAGCGTTTGGAGTCCGGAGCTAGGAGATATCGTCTTTTTAAGTCGTCATAACTACTAGAAAATGAGGCTGAAATTATGACGAATTTTAACTCTTTTTGGACGAAAAAGAGGTGAATTTGGGGAAGAAAAATATGAAGGATGATGTATTTATAATGGTGGACACTATTTAATTGAATACGACTAGGATTGGTTAATTTGGATAGGATTATGATAAATTTAAATAAGGATAGGATATGCATGAAGTTGCTTTCCTAGTAGGCTCAGGATTTGAATTAATTTAAAATAGATTTTATGTTTATCTTAATAATTTATAATCTTAAATAGAATTAAAGATAATACAAATAATTTATATATAATATTATTAATATCTATTAACACTAAATTAGCATATATCTAATATTAAGACTATATATATCCAAATAAATCCTAAATAATTTTAAAAATATAAATTAATTTCTTAAAATTCTAAATAAATTACAGAAAAATATAATTAAATATTTTAAACTAAAATAAATATTTGGTAGGAACAACATGCAAGTATGGTCTCAAAGTAAATCATGGAAGTCCTACAAATTTAGTTTCCTTATGTTTTAATTACCAAAAAATTCTAGAAAAATCTACAAAAATCTAAAATAACCTAAAAATGATTCTAAATAAATATTTACATAAGTAAATATACTAAGAAATTTATTTTCTAATTAACTAAGAGAACACTCTAAAGTAATTCAATATTTAAAATAATATATAAAAAAATATAATAATACAAAATACACACAAAATACCTATTTTGGTGAGGGAGTTTACAGTATCCCTGAAGGATACGGACACAAGGATATCAACAAGGGACGAGAATGGAACAATCATGTCAAACAAGTTTAAAGTTTAATGAAAGCAAGAGGTGCATATTGCAAGTGGAGTTCAATCGAAGATAATAGAGGATTGAGATTCTAACAAGATGAGTCCTCCCACAAGTCTGAAAAACAGACATGCTTGGGATACCAATAAAACCTTGTCATGCCCCGCTCCCATAATACTTGGTAAATACGGGGACTGACATGGCCAACCGCACCTTGCAGTATATCGAAGTAAGACGCAATGTATTAAGGTTGTCTAGAAGACATATGGACGAACTCTAGCATGCTATGACGTCAGTCCTAAGGCCGACAAATCCTATTATCTTAATCCATCAACATCAAATCTCAAGAGTATATCATACATGATAGTAAAGAGGCATCCCAAATTACATGTCACATATGATCATGAAGCTAGTGAATACTAAATGTTGTACTAGCAGAGTATAATATTACTTGATCAAATATACCCGTCATGGTCTAATATATACATCATGTTGACCGTAGTCTCAAAATAAATAAAATAAGCTAGCTCTGCTCCTAGCTGAACAAAAGAAGTAATCAAGACGAGGGGTGGAAGAAGGAAGCCCACTCGCGAGCTTCGGCCGCAGTCCTACGAGTGCGAGCCATCTTGCTGGAAGCGGGTTGGATCCTGAGTCTCTTATGGGTAACCTGGCCATGCAAAGCCAGTAGGGTCAGAACCCCAAGCAACAAGTACCATAAAAAAGCTCGGGGTGGTAGACCAAACACATCACAACATAAGAAGAAAGAGACATACAAGAATATAAATGCAGATCGAGACTTATACTGTACCAATGTACTTGTCTCAAGAATAATACAGGAAGAACTGATAATAAGTGCAAAATGAAGTAAGGCGACGAACGGCAACAAAGCATAGAAACTACTCTGGATCGGGACCACAATCCTAAAATCAAACAAGGACCGAGATTGCAGACCTTCACCCGAGAAAAACTTAGTACCCTAACCACGTGTAAACCCCCTCAATTAATTCTATAGATGGTCAAGTATGGATTAGAAAATTTTGGTTTAGCAGCAGATGTTTGAGGTTTAGAGTAGAGTTGCATATGTCTGTTATTTATTAATTAAACCTTTGGCGTGTCCTACCATTATTGATTTATTCGGAGCCCAATATAGCCCATAAATTCCATCGGACTATTGTACTTCTAACTTGACTCGCCAATTTAGGCACTGAACTTTTCTGTCACACAAAATCAAACAAACAAATGACAATCAAAAATCCTTAAATTAGATAAGTCCTATCCTTTTAGCTCCGCTTGCTCGCCTTCCCAGGCTCACTTCGCGAATGCTGGGCTGGGCCACCTCGAATGGCCAGGCGTCTTACCTCGCTCGAGCCGAAACAATTGAATTAGCCGAGAGTTCTTTCACTGCAGAAGACCGAGAGTCAGAAGCTAATCCGTTGTGCCTTAAATTAATCGCATAATTTTCCGTATCCTAAATCCACTAATTTAATTCTGTGTCGAACACCTGTGTCGATACCCTCAATTTTGAGATACCAACTTAACCCGTTGAGCTGGACCAGCTAAAGGGTCCAAGACTGACTCCAAGCCCCTATCATTTTTGACCTTTGCATCATTTCCAAATTTTGACCCCAAGTGCCCCCATTTAATTTAAAAGCGCGGGACACTTTAATTCTATTTAAATCGGGGATACCAATTTTGACTAATCCTATTTTAATCCCTAATTAATCACAATGCCCATTTAATTAAGTCCATGCCAAACACACAACACCCCCTCACCATACAAAATACCAAATACCATTCTCCCATAATTTTTGCATCATTTCATGTGTTTGTGCAAGTACCCAAATTTAAAGGGCTTCGTTACAATTATTGAATTAGGTGTCCTTACCTCATTGGCCAAGGCTAAATGGAGAGGCTACCCCTTCTTTGACCGTAGTCAACCCTTTTCCCCTTCCTTTGCATAAAGAAAACATATTTTCCCTCATGTAAAATCCCCACCCTCCATTTGAATTGGGAGCATCACAACCCTCCATCCTCCACACAACCCCCTATAAAATATCCTTTCCCCCTCTCCCCAATGTAGGGCCGAATCCCTAGGCATTGGAAACCACCCTCTCCTCTCTCTCTCCTCCCTCCTTCGACTAGAAAATCGAGCCCCTACATATTCATTTATTCTTCCTTCTTCTTCTTCCTTTCTTCTTCTTCATGGGGAGCCTCCGGCCAACTAACCGCTGTTCTCCAGCAGCCTCTCCGGCCTGTAGTGCAGCGCCGTACCCCCGCAGCTCAGGCCACTGACCGCCCGCTGTAACCGCCACAGTACGTTGTTCCAGCGACGAACCCGCACTCCGACGAATCAGTCCACCCGAGATACCCCGACTTCACTGCTCTCCGACCCAGCCACGGCGAGCCTCCCGCAGCTCAACTCCGGCGCCGCTGCAACCCACTGCACTCCGACCAAACCGCTGTTCTCCAGCCCCGAGTCCCTGCGACTCCGGCCTGTTGCACCCGCAACGAGACCCCCGGCCGGGATCCCCTCCGGCCAGACGAGCCCGCACCCCGCAGCTCCGGCATTGCCACCCTGACCAGCACTTCTCCAGCTTCGCTCCGGCCACCACAACTTGTTCTCCGGCCTACTGACATTTGCATCACCTCCACCACCACTATTGCATCACCTCCACCACCACCATTGCATCCCCGCAGCCACCTCCACCCGCTGTCCTCCGGCCTACCCCGGTCGATGCCGCCTCGCCTAGGTATACCTCTCCCCCTCTCTTGATTTTATTTAATGTGTTATTGTTTATTAGGGTTTTATTTTTAGGGCATGTTGATGATGATGTAGGGTTGATAAAGGACATGGGAATATGACTTGTTGTATGTTGAAGAGGTTTAATGTGATAGGGTTAATGTAGGTTAGGGTTTGTCTTCTACATGAATTAAAATAATTTATTAAAAATATTTTGCATAGGAGATTTAGGTTTAGGGTTTGCAAATAAATTATAAAATATGATAAAGGATTTTTATAGAGATTTAGGTTTTGATTTTTAAATAAATGTTCGGAATATATTACATGGTGGTAAAATGCTAATTAATTTAATAAGGATTAAATTGAGGAGAATTAAGATTCTGATTTATTTGAACGTTGATGAACACCGAGGAGCACGTGATTGATTGAGGACTAGTGTGTAGTGTAAAACCCCTAATCGATAATTTGGGGTCTGGAAATTAATGGTAGTTAATATAGAGTAGTACTTTGTGATTGGTAACAATGATATGAAACGAAGGATTTATAATCGTTAACTATGTTTTGAGGATGGTTCATGATGTGGTACTGATGACTAGATGATTTGACGTATCGTACCAATAGTCAACTGTGGTCAACCCCCTAGCATCTTGTCCCTGTGAATCGTAGCTGAGACTGAGCTTATGTATAGATGTGTGCCACATCCCTGTTGCCGTGTGATAGTTTATTGATTGAGTTTGTATCTCATCTTTAGGTACTATGGGACCTGAGGACTTGGATGTGGTACCGGATCCCCGATATCAGCAGCCGCACGCAGGCAAGTGTACCTTGCCACCCTGTATTTCAGTTTACAGATATTTATTATTTCTTTATGTACATTATGCATGTATTTATGTTGACGTTCAATACTTCGCGTCCGGATCACAACCGGGTACAGACGTTCGTCGTAACGTCTTAGAATAATTATTAGATGTTTCGTAGCACCTCGATGTACGTACCTGAGTATATCGATATCCCAGGACTAGGGGTGAGCATAAATCGGTTCAAACCCGAAAAAAGAACCGAAGCGAATCGAACTAGCTATTTGGTTCGGGTGCAAATGATAACGGGTCGGATTCGGTTATAAGAATCAATTTATTCGGTTATCGGGTTCGGATTCGGTTATTGGGTTCGGTTTCGGTTTAAAACCGAAATCGAATTAGTACCTAAAATGACTATAATACCCTCAGCCCTAAACCTCAGTATATATCATATTTTCCTCTCTCTCTCTCTCTCCTCTCATTCTCTCTCGTTCCCTAGCCGCTCGCTCCGCTCCGCTCCTTTCTGTGGAAAAAAAACCCTAATCCCTAACCCTACCTAACACCGCCTCTCACCGCCAGTAAACACCGATCACCACCTCCCTTCTTGCTTCTCAGACTCTCACCTTCTCTCATGGTCACCTCCTCTCTTCTCCCTCTCTCTCACACATCTCCCGCCTCCATGCATGTGACTTTCCTCCACCTCAGTGACGGCCAACGGCTATTTTCTGACAAGTACAACCTCTCTTGTTGAGTCTCTTCTCCACCCTGTAAGTAATTTTTTCTTATTTTTTTATTTCTGTTATATTTTGTTTCATTAGACAAGATCCTCACTCAGATCTTTTTTTTAATTTGTGTTATTTGTTCAGATCTCCTAGATCTACATCTTGATCTCTGTTCGGATCTCCAAGTCCACTTGGTAAGTATCTCTGTTCACATCTCTTAGTTACAGTTTATAAATTGTAGATCTATACTTTGTAAGTAGCTCTGTTCACATCTCTTAGTTGCTAGTTGGTAATTAGTCTTAGAGGTTACTTTATAAATTATAGATCTATACTTTATGTTACTTTATAATTCTTGTTATATGTTCAGATCTCCTAGATCTACATCTCGATCTCTGTTATATTCATATTTTTTTTAGATCTAAAAAAAATGTATAGTTTGTAGATCTACAATAAATGTTTTGTGGTTGTATAGTTTGTAGATCTAGAAAAAAATGTATAGTTTGTAGATATTATATAATTAGTTCTGTTATATGATTACTTGTGTATATTTTTACATTGTAGATCTAAATTTTTTTTTTTAGTACATGTCTTTCTAGATCTAAAATTGGAGTGTTATACTGTTATATGATTATTTGTGTATATTTTAACTAATTAGTTCTGTTATATGATTACTTGTGTATATTTTCACATTGTAGATCTAAAATATTTTTTTTAGTACATGTCTTTGTAGATCTAAAATTGGAGTGTTAAACTGTTATATGATTATTTGTGTATATTTTAACTAATTAGTTCTGTTATATGATTACTTGTGTATATTTTCACTTTGTAGATCTAAAATATAATTTTTTAGTACATGTCTTTGTAGATCTAAAATTGGAGTATTATACTGTTATATGAATATTTGTGTATATTTATAAATATATTGTGGTTGTTGTGTTGTTTAATATATTTAGAGTATACTATATGATTATTTGTGTATATTTTTTAGATCTAGAAGAAAATATATAGTTTGTAGATCTACAATAAATGTATTAGTTATATTGTTATTTGATCAATTTGAATTATTATATATGTTGGCTGGAAATGGAATTTGTTTGCAGGGCTAGCCAACTATGCTTATGCCTTATAGTGCCAGTTTGCACAAATGTCGTATTGCGCAATGGCCAGTTTGCCAAAATGCTTATAATCTGAATTTTTTGATTGTCTTATATGATTTTAGGACAGTTTGTTATCTTATATTAATTTTTGAATGATTTTGGCACAATTTGTTAGTGCTTGGTTGAGTTTTGAATATTTTTAACTGATAAGAACAGAACAGATAAGTTGTAATGATATTGGCTGATAAGAACAGATATTTCTTATTTTGTTTAGTGCTTGGTTAAGTTTTGAACATTATTTCTTGTTTTGTTTAGTGCTTGGTTAAGTTTTGAATATTTTAAACTGATAAGAACAAATAAGTTTGATACTTTTTTTAGTTTATTTACTGATAAGTTGCTTAGTTTGTTTACTGATAACTAAAAATTGAAATAATATTTAAACTAAAATGAATATTTGAATATTTTAAACTGATAAGAACAGATAAGTTGTAAAACCACACTTTCTTATATCTTATTCTTATATGATATTTACTGATAAGAACAGATAAGTTCCTTAGCATTTTTAACTGAGTTTTGAATATTTGTAACTGAAATGAAATAAATATTCTGAAATGTAATATTATACACTGTCACTGTCACTGAAATGTAATATTATATAGGACACTAAACAATGCACTACCTCATTTTGGAATTTAGATTATGTAATATTAAACACTGTCACTGTCACTGAAATATAATATTATACAGGACACTAAACAATGCACTACCATATTTTGGATGTGTATAAGTATAACTGCACATTTAGACATTATATGTAGCTAGGGATAGATACTACAATGCACATTTGGATTACAGTTACTTTTTTTATTCTATTATATGTTGCTAACAAGCATGTGAAGAAAATTGCAATGATGATATGGCATCAGTAAGTGGATAGATACTACAATGCAATGCATTATTTTTTGATGCACAATTGACTATCTGAGCTTCAAATAATTGCAATGATGATATGATGATATGGCATTAGTAAGTGGACAGATACTACAATGCATCACATTTTGATGCACAATTGCCTATCTGATCTGAGCTTCAAAGACTTCAAACCATACTTTCTCTTGCTCCATCATGCAAACTTCAAACCATACTTCAAGATTCTCAATGTGTGCTAAGTCTGCCACTTTTAATCAGTGATGTTCCTGCAGTTGCTCATTGTCTCCCTTCATTAATCAAACAGAGGTAAAGGCTCAAAACAGTTGTAAGAATATTGATGCTATCTTAATTTTCTACTGTGGCTACTGTGAATGCAGAAAAATCTATACATTGATGCCAGTATGTTTAGATTTGTTACTTGGTTACTTGGTTTGTCCTGAAATTTTCATCATCAGGGATTCAGGCTTTCATCATAAGTTATATATTCTACTTGCCAGTATGTTTTGCTTCTTTCTCAGTCCTGACTGTTCATGCTAGTTAAAGATTGATAGTAGCCTATAAATCTGAAAGGCTATTGTGGCTACTGTGAATGCAGGAAAATCTATACTAGCTATGTAGTTATGCTCATGCATTTAGTTTTACATTGATGCCAGTATATTTTGCTTATATATTCTACTTGCCAGTATGTTTTGCTTCTTTCCACATACTGATAGTTTAATGTTTCATGTTTCATGTATCATTTGATTGTTTCATGTCTCTATCAACAAGCACACCTCAAAGAAGTGGGGCCAGTGGGCTACACCATTTGTAATGTTTGGCAAGGAATATCTTAACAAATCTGGAGCTTAACAAATCTGGAGCTGTGTATAACTGTATATAATGGCCCATTTATATTGTTGTGAGTCTTGTGACTTGTTTGCATAATTAAGAAACTTGAGTATAAGAAGGAAGAAAGCTGTGTAATGTGTATATATTGTTGTGTATAACTGTATATAATGGCCCTTTAATATTGCTGTCAGTCTTGTGACTTGTTTGCATAATTAAGAAACTTGAGTATAAGAAGGAAGAAAGATGTGTAATGTGTATATATTGCTGTGACTATTCTAAGAAAGCTGTGTGTATGAATTTTTATGGAATTTTTAACAAGTGTTTGGTCCAGGCCCAGTAACAAAAAATGGCCCAGTATCAAAAAATGGCTCAATTATCCGGCCCACTATAAAAAAAGGCCCAACCGAATAAACCGATTTAGCCGAATAAACCGATTAATAATTCTCGGTTCGGTTATATTCGGTTTTTCCAAATATCGGTTTGGTTTTGGTTTGATTTTAAAAAAATTCGATTTAACCGGTTTTCCAAAATTCGGTTCGGTAGAAACCGATTAAACCGATTACTCAGCCCTACCCTTGCCAGACTCCTGTATCCTGATACTGACATCATGACCAGAGACTGGGACGACCTTAGGGTCACGTTTGTTGAGTTATTTTTGTGTGTCGAGACTGTTAGATAGAGGTTCAGGATCAGCGCACAATCGTTGACCGCTTGGGAAGGGGAAGACAGTTACTAGACATTTGGGCTCCTCTGCACGCGCTTATATATTTATGTAGTATTTATGTAGTGATCATGTATCTAGTGTAGTGGTATCACCCGTGTGACTCTTTGCCCGGAGCTGCGGTACGTCCCGTGTGTTTTCGTGTCCGGAGCTACGATTTTATTTTTGGACAGCCCACGCGTCGAACATTGTCTTCAAACTGTGTCTCACTTAGTTGGTTATGCTAGACTACACCGTCGTTGCACTTGTACTTTCTGTTGTACTTTGGCACGCTGTATTTCTGTACCTTGTTACGTCCCTCTGAGGACCTGGTTCCCTGCCAGTTTTGCAGCATAGACGTTTACGGAGCATTTGGAGTTTCTGATGGAGTGGCATGTCTTCCGGGCATTGTACCAGGTACTCATATCATTTATACCGGCATTATGGTTACTTTGTTTATATTGATTATTCATCCGCTGTTGTAGCCTAGTTTTTATAGACTCACCTCTTCTCGAGTCTACTCAAGTTTGTGTATTATTGGGCGACCGACCTTAGCACATATAGCTCTTTCTTGTTTACTGTTGTACATTGTGGATTGAGACATAGAGGTTTACATTTATGGGATATCTAGATAGTGCCCTTTATATTACAGCTTATACGTATTCGAGTCAGACCAGAGTCTGGTCAAACGCGTAGCTGGTGTGTCACGTATTCCTGGTCCTACGTATTTTTGGACTGTGGCGTGACACCACGCGACGGGAGAAATAAAACTAGAAGAGAGAGCTATACGAATAAACAAACATCTGATTCACGGCCAAACATGCCTACGGTTTGCTATAATTAACTAACTAGGGTTATCACAAGCCCTAATTACTAGAAATGCATTGTTAAGAATATTCTACCACCAGTACTACAGTCAATCCGGATGGCCAAGGGTACGCTTGTCTAGTAAATTAAAATGCACAGTCAAACATTCAATAACATAACTTGTTACTTATCACAAACAAAAATTGAACTTATAAGTATAAACATAAACTTGTGAATCAAAACTGGTCATGTAAACATAAACTTGTCTTATAATCATAAACTTTTCTTATAAACATAAACTTGTCTTATAATGTGCCACAGCACGCGTAAACTTGGTTAGTCATGGAGCCCTTGCCTAGCAGGGTTGTCCTTGCCGTATGGGGTCCTTGGGGATCGGGGTAGCCGATAGCGCAATATTCTTTCCTCCAAAAATGCTCTAGATAAATCTTATCTTGTTTAATCATTACTAGATTATTTCAAGTTCTCAAGTCGTGGACACTTGAGAACTTCCTAAAATAACGAAACACGAGTACGAGCTTTTCATGAGTTATCATATTCGCGACACGCGATACATTGGACGATGCTCACACTTGATTGCCCGATGCCAAATACAATGAATTTTTATACACAAATATTTCTACGGTGTCTTGAGGATCAAAATCACGTGTTAATATAGGGAATCACAACATCCAACTATGCTCCAATACTCAACTGGGCTAAAATAGTTTAAGCATTAAAAAAATGATACAATATAGTAAATTGAAGATAACTCTCAAATATGAACTCCAAATAAGGTAATACAATAATATTTCAAAAGTAAAAACATAGATCTACAACTTTCATGTTTTAAGTTTTTCGAAATTCAAGCCAAAAAATAGCTTAAAAAAGCAAAAACAGACATTTGCGTCATTATGCGCGCAACATGAATTCTGTGCGCGGCGCACAGCTGCGACAAGAAAATCTATGTGCGGCGCACAGCACGGCAAGGATTGATGCGCGCGGCCACTGATGCGCTCAGCAAGGGTTGATGCACGCGGCGCAGTGCTGCGGCATGAAACCCCATGCGTGGCGTACTGCGCGACAAGAAAGTGATGCGCAGTGCATCAATGCACGGCGCATTGCTGCAGCATAAAACTTCATATGCGGTGCACTGCTGCAAAAAAAAATCTATATGCGATGGACTGTTGCAAAAAAAATCCATACGCGATAGACTGCTGTGCGATACTGTTCATCGTCCCTACCAGACAGGTCCTAGAACGAAGCTCCAGAATTTATTTTGGCCATAAAAACTTTAATTTAACTCCAAATTAAGTTATTCAAAAGCCAAAATACTATAAATTGAAATCTTCATCAAATTGAACAACTAGTTTTTGAAAATAACAAGTTTTAATATATCAAACTAAGGAAAAACTCACGGAACCCATATAAAGTTCTAAGTTAAAACTCAGATTTACGCAAATCTATACATCAAAATCTAAAACTCCAAGAACTAAATATGATCATCAACTCAAAAGGAACATTTTATATCAAATACATTTTTAAAATGACATATATATGAAAAATCTAAAAATTAAGGCTTTACCATTTGAGCAAGATGTACTTGCCTTGAGTAGCTCCAAGCCTCTACATCTCACGGTCCAAGTCGCAGCAACTTTCCTTAGGGTTAGGGTTAGGGTTAGGGTTAGGGTTAGGGGGAGCTTGAGGGAGAGGATGAAGGAGAAAAATAAAATAAAGAAGAAGAAAGAGAGGAGAGAGAAAAGCTATATATATATATATATATATATAAAGAGAGAAAAAAATAGGGTTTAGTCATGCGTTCACCCAAAATGAACCGAACCAAGTCTCCATTCTATATGTGAGTCCTAAATCGGGTCTATGCAATGCCAATGGATATTCTACTAGCCTCGGGTAGTCACTCTCAACAACAAAAATTAAAACCATAATAAAATAACAGGAACCAACATGAGAAATACAGCAGGATTACATTATCAGAAAAAATTAAATTCTAAAAAATTAATAAATACCAAATCTGGAATCGAGTGTGACACCAAACGAAGGAGACACCTTTCTTCATGAGTTGTGTGAACGGCCGGCAACGTCCAAAGAGGTATATGAACCTCCTGATGTATGCCAACCTCCGTTGGAGGTCGCAGAGTTTTTGAAGGTTCCATGGCGGATGCATCTCCAGGATGGCCTTGGTCTTCTCGGGGTCTATGTGAATACCCCTGGAAGTGATGACGAAACCCAGGAATTTATCGTTGGAGACTCCTAGAAAGGACTTTGTATGGTTCATCTTGAGGCGGTGTTCGCACATTAAGTTGAACACAGTCCTCAAGACTTGGAGGTGATCATCTTTGGAGCGACTCTTGACGGCAATGTCATTGACGTAGCATTCCACCATCTTGTGCAGATATTCACAAAAAATAGTGCTTATAGCTCGTTGATATGTAGCACCTGCATTCTTCAAGCTGAAAGGTATGACTGTATAGCATTATATGCCTATCGGGGTCTGGAATAATGTATGTTTCTCATCGTCGATAAACATTTTAATTTGGTTGTAGCCTGGGAAGCCATCCATGAATGACATGCGCTCAAAGCCACAAGTGTTGTCGATCATTACGTTGGTGATTGAAAGAAAATTTTTGTCTTTGGGACATATTGCGTTTAGATCACGGAAGTTGATGCAGACTCAAATTTTCCTATTATTCTTAACGACAGGCACGATATTGGCTACCCAGTCGGGGTATTGTTCCTCACGGATGAAGCCCCTAGCTATCAGCTTGTTGACTTCATCTTCGATGGAATCTATCACGTTTGGCCGAAACCGTCGTTATTGTTGCTTGACTGGTTTGGCGTCTTTCGAATGTTGAGTTTGTGGATCACAATTTGGGGATCCAATCCTGACATATCTTCATAACTCTAGGCAAAGACATCGATGTATTCTTTGATGTGTTATAATAGGGATTCATAGTCTTCGTCGGGGAGACTTTTGTTGACGAAGATAGGCTTTGGGGTGGTCTCGTCACCTAGATTAACTTGTATGACTTCGTCCTCGGTAGGAGATTCTCGCTGCTCGAATCGTATCTCCCATTGTGAACCCAGGTGTTGAGCCCAAGGTTCTATCTCAAAGAGCTCAGGTGTATCCTCGTTGTTTTCCTCAAGGTCGACAGACACCATGTTGGAGGACAGTATTTGTCTGAGCATGTTCCCGATATTGACGTCGGAGTCACAGGCTGACAATTCTGAAGAGTGCGAGCGATATTCATCTTCTTTATCTGAGCCCTTGGGGGTTGTAGGAGGCGTTACATATCCTAAGCCATGCTTAGTCTTATGATAGTAATCCTCAGGCTTGCCCGCGGGGGAGGAAAGTCGTAAAGGCGACCTTTGACCTTTGTCGTAGTTTAATCCTTCAGTGACCTCCAGGTTGTATCCTATATTTTGGATAAGATGTAGGGCTTGCGAGCTGTACCAATAGAGTAGCATTCTGCCTACCTCAAAATTTGGTTCTACTTTCTTTGGGATGAAGGACCAGGGGCATTCCACTATGCCAAAGATTATGATCTTATCTCCCTTCTTCTTAGGTGGGACTAAGAAATAAGAATCCTGACTAGAGCGAAGCCGGTGCACGATGCAGGTAGTGGTCACTTGTGTGTGCAGATGAAGGCCCAAACGATGCTCCAGGGAGTAGAGTGTACGTATATGCATACGCTCCGAGTAGTTCAAAGATAGTCCTTTATTGAGAAAATATGGTATCTCTTCCGACGAGATTACATCGTCAGGGGAAGGGATGTTGACATTGGCAAATATATATTCCTCCAGCTCATCTTATTCCTCGGCTACCCCCTACGTAAGTGACGGCTTTGGTTATTTTCTGCATAATTTTACCACCAGAGGTCCAAAAGTCGCAACCGCGGTTGGGTCTACCTTTGGTGGTCGACTCGGTCTGTGAAGGAGAACGACTATTGGTTCTGCAGGTGTGGATAGGGCGGAACCTCCTTTTGGTGGTTGATGTGTCCTGCAAAAGCGGACGACCATTGGTTCTGGCGACGCTGAAGGTACCGGAGATTCAGGGGCCTTCTCGCGTATTTTGACGATGAGAGGTGCGGCCACATTGGGAGTGCAAGCCTTGAGGCAGATTCTTATAGGCTTCTCAGGTGCTGTTGTGGCTTTGGCTTCACCATTGGCTTCGTTGCCACCTTCATCTTGGCAGACTTTCTTGTAGATGATTGAGTCAGAGTAGTAGATCTCGATACCCATAAATGGATCGACGTCAGCGAACTCCGTTTTGACGAAACCGTATTCGTCTACATATTTTAGGCACTGGTAAAGGATAAATGGCATGATCATGTGTTCATGTATCCACGGATGCCCCAACAAAATATTGTAGGACGTATCTACGTCTATGAAGTAGCAGGTGACTTCTATTTTTAAGTCTCTGATCTAGCATTTTAGGCAGATTTTGCCCATAGGGTAACTCCTTCCCTTGTTGAAGCCACTAATGGCAGTATTGGTGGCCGTCAGATGATGCATCGGGATCCCCAGGATCTGAAGCAAACTTTTCGGGATAATGCTGATCGACAATCCTGGATCAATATGCATTCGGTCCACCTTGATATCGCCAATATATCATGTGTAGTACAGGGGTCGATCGTGCCTATTATTCTTGAGCAACATGTCCTGTTGCAAGAAGGTGGTATTGGATATCGCATTCATGGCGTTGTTGCAATGTGGACAAGCAGCAGGATCTTCGGTTGACGGCTTGACTTACGCCAGGTAGACATCGATATTCTGTAGTACCTCACTCAGGGCAGCTCGAGTGTCTTTAGAGAGGCACAAAAGCTCAAATAGTGATAATTTTATCGGAGTGGGGGCTAATTGTGCTAAGATATCAAAATTATAGGGCATTTCTAGCCCTTGTGGTGCATCCTTGTGCAATGGCTTATCGAAGCACGTCTCTTTCTGTTGAGACTTGTCCACCGGTGGGGGCTGAGATGGCTCAGGACCAGTGGTGGTAGGCACGACAACCGGGGTCATCGTACATCGGTTGGTATATTGTGCCTGACCTTGTTGCACCTACTGCCAGCTCTTCAGCCGAGGAGGAAACTATGTAACAGGTCTTAGATTTCCTGCCTTTGGATTTGGCGATGGAGGCTGCCTCCGGCTGCGTGAAGTTTGCCACGAGGTCGGGATGGACCCACATGACCTCCCCACGTGGTATGGCAAAAGGTATTAGCTCGACCGTCTGGTCTCGAGCTGGTGGAAGGTTGACCACTTCCATAGTCGCCTTATGGACCGGGACTACTCCGTCTTGGGTTTTCGTCGGTAGAAAGTTGCCAAACTGGAGGGATACCATGTTGGCGGCGACCACCATATCATCGAAGTCTAGGGAAAGAGCCTTGGTGTCTATCAGACGTTGGATGTACTGCTTCAGGGTATAGCACTCCTACATCGAGTGATGGACGTAGCGGTTGAAGTGACGGTTCTTTCGGTTGGCAATCTCCGCCGCCTCAGGCTAACGTCTGATGTCGGGGAGCCAGATTTAACCTCACTGCATCAGCATGTTAAAGATGGATTTGACATCAGCATCTTCGAAAGAGTAAGTCTCCTTCAATTTTGGAGGCTCTGCCGGCTTTTAGTCAGACTTCTTGGTCAAGGTAGCGATCATAGCATGTTTCCCCTTTTCATCGTGTTTGTTATTGCCGCTATTATTTTTGTTGTTGTTGTTGCTGGGATGCTTGCCATTTTTCTCAGAAGTAAGGATATGGATCCCCAAGTGCCGAGCATCCTTGAGATTTTTCTCAGCGTTGACAGCACTGATAATAAACTTTGTCCAGTGTTTGAACTGGCTCTCGTCCATCCAGAGGGTGACTGCCGGGAGCATGTTCTTTCGATAAATTTCTATTAGTGTAGCCTCGGGATTGCTAGGAGATAACCTTAGCACGGCCTGTCAGAACCGTTCGATGTAGTTTTGTGTTAGTTCATTTTTTCCCTGGGTGTCATCCATCAGAGAAGACATCGTCATATCATTTCTTGCCTCATAAAATATGTTAAGGAATAGACGCTTAAGGTCATCGAATGATGAGATACAGTTATCTTCGAGACTGCAAAACCAATCGAAAGCTAACCCTGCCAATGATCCGACGAAGAGCCTGGTAAGGATAGTACCGCTGTAGGATAAGTGTCCCGTGGTGATCTCGAAGTAGCTCATAAAGCGGCGAGGGGAGGACTTCTCGTCAAACATGTTAATGTTGAAGGGCTTGTACTTGGGCGGGTATGGTATACCCCTCAACTCTATGGGGTATGGTTGTCGTACCCCAAGATCACGGAGTGAGTCCCGGTTGCTCATGGAGTCCAAGCGAGCCCGAAGTTCTCGGACCTCCCTCCTTGCTTCCTTAGCTTCATCTTCTGCTGAATGAACCAACGAACCATGTAGGAGAGGATCACTGCTCGCGTGTGAAGCGGTCGTATGTGAATACTCAGTGGTCCCGGGGTCCAGGTTTGATTGCCCGGGGCTCTTGTCGACTAGGAGGCCATGTTTGCCTTGATCTCCAATATTATTTGGGTCAAAGCTTGCATTGATGCACTCATTGTATGCATCATGGCTTTGAGCATCTCGAAGCACTGCCGGTTACTGGGGCCTTCATGGTCGTCTCCGGCTATGTACATCGTCCTCACACGGGAAAAAATGGAGGGGGCAGTGGATGTCGTGCTCCATGTCTCGTAGCATTATAGTGAATAGTTTTCAAGGAGGGCGGGAGTCGTTGTGTCTTCGTTGAGAATCGTTGTCTCCTTGGAATGGCGGGTTATTACGTATGTCCAGGGGGACACTACCCCCAGCTTGGGCCACCCCCAGATGTTCTGAGGAAGAACTACCCCCAGGGGATTATAGCTTCTTCCTTGAGCGGGTACCTTGGAAGCCGCCTTTCACTGGTGTCGTTGTCAGCCCTCCAAGTAATCTCCTTTGTGATGTAGTGATAAAGAGCGCCAGACTGGAGGTGTTTGACTGCTTTCTTTCCTTGGTGGCAGAAAGCTTTTCAGTTGAGTATCATGAGGCAAAGGGCAACTCTCCTTCCTCTTATACTTGCACTTGATCTCCGGGTTGCTGTAGGGTAGGTGATTTTCGGTATAGTTGTTGGAAGGCCGAATTCCTGTTTGTGAGTACTGCTGCTTTATTGCAGCAGCAGTTGATAATGATGTTGGCACAATTATGCCTCAGAATGGGCACGTCGTACGTCACAGTTGTTTCCCTTGCTTTTTGTTTGTGAGTAATCATGTCACGTAAATCATGCGAATGGTATTTTACCTTTGCATCCTCTTTATGAGTCCGGATATCCTGGGCATACGGATGCACAAGTGCCGAGTTTGCTCCCTGGCCTGGGGTTCGTACACGAACTTTCCCCGAGGAACCGGTGGAAGACTTTTGAGACTGACCCTGTTCTTTGGTCCCTGTGGGCTGGACGTTTGGGTCAGTCATGTACAACTTTTCATCAAAGGCTCGCGTAATAACTAGCGATGTCTGTTGGCGGTCGGTCGTATGAGTAGTTGCTTGAGTTTGACAAGCTCATACTGCCCTAGATTTTTACAGCTTAGATACCGCAGGCGCGTAGTATGATAAGTCTAGTTTTGGGTTTTCACCATTCTCAGTGGGTCGCATAGGATGTGCGTCGCATGTGATACAGTAAAAAATTGAGGTTCTATTGCTATTGGGGCCGGATGCTGCCTACCGTCTGCGATTGTGAGTTGATGCCGCATGGGCAGTCTTATACGGCCTCCCCCTTGGCCGCATAGAAGCTACCTCTCTACCAGGACATCTAGAATCATAGTATTTTTCTCTGCCAGAGTCTGGGTGCTAAACAGTCTATGCGTTACCCCGGGATGCTGCATAGCTATAGAAGTTATAGGTTTTCATCCGACGACCGTCATGGATAACAGCGTGAGAGGCTGGAAGCGTCTGCTCCGCAGCTGGGTAGGGCGCAGCGGCCTTGGCCACCCATGTTCTACGGGTCTTCGAGTGGGGAGCACCATTTTGGTTGGAAGAGGCTGCCGCATAGACAGTGGCCTCATGATGTACGATCCCTACGGCATGGAGAGAGACGGGGAGCTCATGCCCCATAGTTGGGTGAGGCTCAGGGGCCTTTTCCACTCACGTCCTGCGGGTCTTCTTGGGCTTTGCTTGCCTTGAAGAAGGACCCGAGCTATCCCCAAAGAGTTTGTCCTCGAACACTTGCTGGTCGAAGCGGACCACCAGCATCTTTTGTGTCAAGCCGAGCTTGGCCGCATCGGACTGCATCACCAAATTCTTAACAGAGGATAAGGAAGCCCCTAGCAGAGTCGCCACCGTGTTTGGCATTTAATATCAAAACAAGACTAGGAGAAATAGATTTGATAACAAACTAAGAGAGTACAAAGAAGAGTCCTAGGAGACAATCTAAGAACAAATTTATTTTCTGGAGGGTAACGATGGAGGGTTAGGAGTGTAGCAACTCTCTTTACTCCATGGACGATCCGATACGGAAGCTCTTCGCTCTCTCTCTCTATCTCTCTCTCTCTTGAGTGTTGTAAACCCCCTCGATTAATTCTATAGATAGTCATGTATGGATTTGGAAAATTTTGGATTAGCAGCAGATGTTGAGGTTTAGAGTAGAGTTGCTTGTGTCTGTTATTTTATTTAATTAAACCCTTGGCGCTCTATCATTGCTAAATTATTCAGAGCCTAATATCAGCCCATAAATTCTATCAGACTATTGTACTTCTGACTTGACTCACCAATTTAGGCACTGGACTTTTTCGTCACACAAAAATCAAATCTGTTGTGCCTTAAATTAATTGCACAATTTCTCGAAGCCTAAATCCCATATTTAATTCCGTGTCGGACACCTATGTCGTTACCCCCAATTTTGTGATACCAACTTAACCCGTTGAGCCGGACCAACTAAAGGGTCCAAGACTTACTCCAAGCCCCCACCATTTTTGACCTTTGTGTCAATTCCAAATTTTGACCCCAAGTGCTCCCATTTAATTTAAAAGTACGGGACACTTTAATTCTATTTAAATCGGGGATACCAATTTTGTCTAATCCTATTTTAATCCCCAATTAATCCCAATGCCCATTTAATTAAACCCATGTCAAACACACAATACCCCCTCACCATGCAAAACATCAAACACCAATTTTCCCACAATTTTCCCATTATTTCATGTGTTTGTGCAAATACCCAAACTTAAGGGGCTAATTTGCAAATGTTGCAACGCGTGTCAAACCCTCTTTGGTCTAGGCCAATGGAGAAGCCCTCTCCTTTGACCAAGTCAACATCCCTCCTCCCTTTTATTTGGAAGAAGAAATAAATTCCTCCATATGTAATCTCCACCACTCATTTGAAATGTGCTCATCCACACCATCCAACCCCTACACAACCCCCTATATAATGTCTCTTCCTCCCCTCTTCCCAAGGCAGGCCCTAATCCCCATGTCTAGAAAAATACCCACCCCCTCTCTCTCTCCTCCCTCCTTCTCCAGGCAAACCGAAACCCCGCCACCCCTTTTCTTCATCTCTTCTTCTTCTTCCTTCCTTCTTACACTATACCTCTTCACCCGACCCCTGCTCCGGCCGGCGGTCCGGCAGCTCCGGCTACACCCCCGACTGTGACTACTGCCCAGGTCGGCCACCCACACCCCAGCACTCGAGCACTGCTTATTCCCCTGACCAAGATCCCCTACTCCTCAGCCGCAGCGGCCATCAACCGAGCTGCCCCTCCGTCCGTCGGCCTGCTGTCCCCGCATCCAGCCGCCTCCCTCCAGCAATGACACGGCTACCCCCCGGTCGACACCCCCGCTCTCCTCCTCCATTTCCGGCTGAACCAATACCTCCCCGCGACCTCCCCTCCGACGGCTGTTGTTGCAGCGACTTTCCCCCCGGCGATTACAGTTTTCTCCCCTCGACTCCGGCTGTGCACCACCACACCCGCACCCACTCCGTCCAGTGCAGCACCCCGCCCTCGACTCCGGCTGTTCCACCCATCCGACCCATTCAGTCCGGCCTACTCCTCCATCAGTTCGACTTCGGAGCTCCCCCATCCGACCTCCTCCCCGTCCGGCATCACCACCACCACCACAAGCTCTCACCACCACTTCCTTCACTCTTCTTCTCTGGCGACTACGCCACCACCACAGTCGGCCAACTGCCACCACGAACCACCACTTCCTTTCCTCCCTTCTCCGGCCATCAGCCACCTCGTCGTGGTGAACGACTTCTCCCCCTCTCTACATGTTTATATATTGTTTTATAGTGTAGTATAGTATAAATAATCTTGTGATAATTTATGATTAGGATTTATTGTAGTGGTTAGGGTTTACCTACATAAGTATTTAAAATAAATTAATGGAGATACATCAAGTTAGGGTTTGAGAAATATTAGATCTTTGTTTGGGGTTATGTTCGTATTGGGAATTTTGAGGAAATTACATGGTTAGTAAATAAGGTTTATAAATGCTAGGTTTGAAATATTAGGGATTTTTAATTAACATATGCGTTTTGATTAAAGTTGTTGTGCATGCATTTAAACGATTGAGAAATGATGGTGATATGAACACAGTGATTAATACCAAGAAGCAAATTAATTAATAAATGGTAGAGGGACATCGAACCTTGGGTAAATATTGAAAGTTGTTGATAAGGTTGTTTGAGGACACAAAATATATATATCCGCATATTGGTCATTATTGTTTTAGCTGTTGTAAACTACTGCTAAAAATTAATATGATATTAAAATGTTGATGGAACTTGGGAGCAGGTGCTCGATCGTGAGATAGGCATAATATCAAATTATGAGACCGTGATTGAGGATTAAGAATAATAATTATTTATTTTAGCTTGAGACGTCAAGGTGCATGTTAACATCTGTGAGCACTGAGGTGAAACTGAGGATTGGATCATGTATTGGACCATGAAATATCGTGATGAACATAGTAAGATTGAGGTTTGGATTTATGATATTGTACAGACGTTTAATTTTATTAGATGTAACGTGCTCCGAGTCAACCTTGGTTAACCCTCTAGCGTCGTGTCCCTGTGAGTTCTAGCTGAGTCCGAGCATATGTTTAGACATGTGTCACATCCCTGTTTGCCGTATGATAGTTTATTAATTTATTTTGTATCTCGTCTCTAGGTACTACGGGACCTATGGACTTGGACGTGGTACCGGATCCCCGTCATCAGCAGCCGGACGCAGGCAAGTGTACCTTGCCACCCTGTATTTCAGATTACAGATATTTATTATTTTTTTATGTACATTGTGCACGTATTTTTTTTACGATCGATACTTTGCGTCCGGATCACAACCGGGTGCAGACGTTCGTCGTAACGCCTTAGAATGAACGTTAGATGCTCGTAACACCTCGATGTACGTACCTGAGTATATCGACATCCTAGGATACACTCATACAATGTGATCTTGCCAGATTCATGTATCCTGATACTGACATCATGACCAGAGACTGGGACGACCTTAGGGTCGCGTCTGTTGAGTTATTTCTGTATGTCGAGACTGTAGATAGAGGTTCAGGTTCAGCGCACAATCGTTGACCGCTTGGGAAGGGGAAGACAGTTACTAGACGTTTGGGCTCCTCTACACGCACTTATATATGTATGTAGTATCTTTGTAGTGATCCTGTATCTAGTGTAGTGGTATCACCCGTGTGACTCTTTGCCCGAATCTGCGGTACGTCCCGTGTGTTTTCGTGTCCGCAGCTACGATTTTATTTTGGACAGCCCACGCGTCGAACATTGTCTTTAAACTGTGTCACACTTGTTTGGTTATGATAGAGTACCCTGTTGTTGCACTTGTACTTTTCTGTATACTTGGCCTGTTGTATTTTTGTACCTTGTTACGTCCCTCTGAGGACCTGGTTCCCTGCCAGATTTGTAGTATAGATGATTACGGAGCATTTGGAGTTGCTGTTGGAGTTGTATGTCTTGCGGGCATGGTACCAGGTACTCACATCATATCTACCGACATTATGGTTATTTTACATTGATTATTCATCTGCTGTTGTAGCCTAGTTTTTATAGACTCATACTTCTTCTCGAGTCTATTCGAGTTAGTGTGTTATTGGACGGCCGACTTTAGCACATATAGCTCTTTCTTGTATACTTTTGTACATTGTGGATTGAGACAGAGGTTTACATTTATGGGATATCTAGATAGTGTTCTTTATATTATACAGCTTATACGTATTTGAGTTAGACCAGAGTCTGGTCGAATGCGTAGCTGGCGTGTCACGTATTCCTGGTCCTACGTATTTTTGGACTGGGGCGTGACATATTTTTGTGGTGGCCCATGCAGGTCAGAATTAAATCGTCTTGGTCACTTGACTGTGCCAAGCGAGCCTGCAAATTAGGAATAGGTATTATGATTGTTGAATAGGATCTCAATTCATAATCGATTTTAAAAACTCACTTTGTATGAGATTATCGCCCTTGGCTTTCTAAATTGTATTCGTTCAATTTCTGTCAATATCGTTATATTGTTTCTCATCCCCTATTATTCGGAAGACGGGCGCTTGTGCCTGATGGTTCCCTCCAGAAGAAGATTGTAGCCCAGACGATAGAAGATAAAATTCGTATAACATTCTCTGAGAAGATTGTTACCCTGAGCAGGATAGATTGATAGGTTCTTTTGGATTCTAGAACTAGTATGGAAGGGTACCAAGAGAATTGGAACCAGTAGTACCCTATTCGTACTTGAGATGGCAGTGATCTTGGAAGTAATGGGAGCTGGAAGGATTATTGATCATAACCTAGAATAATTTATAGAAGTGCATAGCCCGATGCTAGAAAACTAATTGTTGTAAATGATAGCGATATCTGGAATGATATTATGGACTAGAGGAGATAAAATTTCAGGCTCTCACTTGGAAGATAATGATATGATTCCAGGAATTCTAGTATATGCTTGAGTGATACCATTATTGTACGATATGATTCCAGGAATTCTAGTATGTGCTTGAGTGATACCATTATTGTACGATATGATTTGGAGAGATAACTAACGAAAAGAAGAAATTTGAGGAATAAAATTTTAGGAAAAACCTTAAGGAGAAGAGAAATTATACATTAGGCAAGAAAAGAAAAAAAATTCTTTTGAGGATTGATGTTGAAAATAGAACGGGAGAAATTATTATGAGGATTAGTCTAGACTATGACCTTATCCTAGATATAGATTGGTTGAGCCAATACCACGCGACGCTAGATTGTCGACGTGGTTGCATTATTTTTGGACCACCAGGTTACCCTGAGTTGAGTTTCTTCAGGGAGCCCGAGAGCATGGTGTCCAACCTGAGCGACACACAATGCAAAGGGTGAACCAGTGTACCCCCGCATTATATCGAGTTGAGGATGTGTTACTAGAGAATCTTTCTGGCCTGCCACCTGACAAAGAGATAGAATTTGCTATAGAGTTGACTCCAAGAGCCAAGCCAATTATTTCCCCCATCTACAGACTAGCACCGATAGAGTTGGTTGAGTTGAAGGTCCATAGTAGAGGATCACTTAGACAAGAATTTTAGTCGGGCTAGTATTTCTCCATGGGGAGTACCCATCATATTGTACCGAAGAAGGACAGGACGGTACGCTTGTGTATCGATTACTGGGCGTTAAATACTGTAACGATAAAGAACAAGTATCCACTGCCGCGCATCGATGATTTGTTTGAACAGCTTAGTGGTGCACGTATATTCTCGAAGATCGATCTCAGATCCGGTTACCATCAGATCAAAGTACAGAGAGAGGATATTCCGAAGACGGCTTTTCGGACGAAGTATGGACACTATGAGTTTCTAGTCATGTTGTTTGGTTTAGCCAACGTGTCAGCAGTGTTGATGAGTTTGAGGAACAATATTTTCCACCAGTACTTAGATAAGTTAGTGGTGGTATTTATCGACGACATCTTGGGATACTCCAAGAGCTAGGAGGAGCATGAGAGACATCTCAAGATCGTGTTGGAGACGCTGAGAAATGAGAGGCTGCATGCCAAGCTCAGAAAATATGAGTTATGTTCAGATAGAATAGATAGTCTACGCATCGAGACAGCTGAGAGTTCATGAGAAGAACTATCCGACGCACGATTTAGAGCTAGCTACAGTGATATTTGCACTAAAGCTATAGGGACTACCTTTATGGTAAGCATGTTGAGATTTACACAGATCATAAAAGCCTGAAGTATGTCTAAATACAGAAGGAGCTCAACATGGGACAGAGGCGCTGGCTAGAATTTATGATAGATTATAATATCGAGTTACAGTACCACCCTGGCAAGACGAATGTAGTAGCAGATGCCTTAAGCAGGAAGCCTATGGCCTATTTTTATGACTCATCGCCAGTTGTTAGAGGATTTTCAGGAACTCAGGATTGAGATTGTATTGCCAGGCATGGATGGACAAATGGCCAGTCTCAAGGTTCAGTCCATATTTATTGAGAGGATCAAGGCAGCCTTGCCTACACAGATACAAGATTTAGACGACTGCGAGAAATGACAGAGGCCGACATGCAAACAGGACTCAGGATTCATGAAGACGGAACATTGGGAAATGGAGATCGCCTATACGTTTTGAGTGGCGAGCTACGCCAAGAGTTAATGACCGAGGCTCATAGCTCAATTTATTCTATTTATCTCGAGGGTACAAAGATGTACTGAGATTTGAGGCAACATTTCTAGTGGCATGGGATAAAGAGAGAGATTGCAAGATTTATAGCAAAATGTTTAGTATGTCAGCAAGTCAAGACTGAACATCAGAGGACTGCAGGATTATTGCAGCCACTTCCCATTCCCGAGTGGAATTGGGAACACATTACCATGGACTTCGTCACAGGATTCCCGTGGAGCCCTAGCGGGAAGGATGTAGTTTGGGTTGTCGTAGACAGACTCACCAAGTCTGCATATTTCTTGCCCTTCAGAGTTGGACAGTCTACAGAGATATTAGCTGACAGGTTTATGAGGCAGATAGCGACTAAATGGAGTGCCTGTCAGCATTGTATCGGATCGTGATTCCAGATTCACGTCATAATTTTGGCGGAGTATGCAGGAGAGTCTAGGAACTCGTCTCAAGTTTAGCACTGCATATCATCCCCAAACTGATGGACAGTCAGAGCGCACGATACAGATATTAGAGGATATGTTGAGAGCATGCATGATTAATTTTGAAGGATCTTGGGAGGACCACCTACACTTGGTGGAATTCTCCTACAATAACAATTACCAGGATAGCATACAGATGGCACCTTATGAGGCACTGTACGACAGGAAATATAGGTCACCAGTTTGTTGGAGTGATGTGGGAGAGCGTCAGATACTTGATCCAGAGTTGGTGACACAGACAGTGGAGAAGGTCAAGCAGATTCAGAGCCACCTGCGTACAGCACAGGACAGACAGAAACATTGGGCAGATGCACACCCAGACCATTGGAGTTTAAGGAGGGTGACCATATATTTTTGAGGATATCGCCTACTCGGGGAACCATTAGATTCGGAGGCAGAGGCAAGCTGAGTCCGAGGTACATCGGGCCTTTTGACATCTTGGAACGAGTTGGCGAAGTGGCTTACCGTCTTGTATTGCCTCCATCATTAGAGGGAGTGCATTACATATTTCATGTATCGCACCTGAGGAGATATGTCACAGACCCTAGCCACGTGCTTGATCATTCGGAGATTACAGTCGGGCCCAGTCTGTCTTACGTAGAGCAGCCAGTTGAGATCCTCGATCACAGTGAGAAGACTTTGAAAGGGCAGACTATTCGACTGGTCAGAGTTGCATGGAAGCACCATTCACCAGGCGAGTCTACCTGGGAGCGCGAGGATTCTATTCGGCAGCAGTTCCCGTACTTATTTGAAGAGCAAGGTACGAATTTACGTACGGCATTTGATTACTAGTTGTTTTTAAATTCTCTTAGCTATTATCGTGCTTTACTTTTAATTTCGGGGACAAAATTTTTCTAAGTTGGGAAGAATATAAACCCCCTCGATTAATTCTATAGATAGTAAGGTATGGATTTGGAAAATTTTGGATTAGCAGCAGATGTTGAGGTTTAGAGTAGAGTTGCTTGTGTCTGTTATTTCATTTAATTAAACCCTTGGCGCGCCCTATCATTGCTAAATTATTCGGAGCCCAATATCAGCCCATAAATTCCATCAGACTATTGTACTTCTGACTTGACTCGCCAATTTAGGCACTGGACTTTTCCGTCACACAAAAATCAAATCCGTTGTGCCTTAAATTAATCGCACAATTTTCCGAAGCCTAAATTCCATATTTAATTCCGTGTTGGACACCTGTGTCGTTACCCCTAATTTTGTGATACCAACTTAACCCGTTGAGCCGGACCAACTAAAGGGTCCAAGACTGACTCCAAGCCCCCACCATTTTTGACCTTTGTGTTATTTCCAAATTTTGACCCCAAGTACTCCCATTTAATTTAAAAGTGCGGGACACTTTAATTCTATTTAAATCGGGGATACCAATTTTGTCTAATTCTATTTTAATTCCCAATTAATCCCAATGCCCATTTAATTAAACCCATGCCAAACACACAACACCCCCTCACCATACAAAATACCAAACACCAATTCCTCCACAATTTTCCTATCATTTCATGTGATTGTACAAATACCCAAACTTAAGGGGCTAATTTACAAATGTTGTAACACGTGTCAAACCCTCTTTGGTCTAGGCCAAATGGAGAAGCCCTCTCCTTTGACCAAGTCAACATCCCTCCTCCCTTTCATTTGGATGAAGAAATAAATTCCTCCATATATAATCTCCACCACTCATTCGAAATGTGCTCATCCACACCATCCAACCCCTACACAACCCCTTATATAATGTCCCTTCCTCCCATCTTCCCAAGGCAGGCCCTAATCCCCATGTCTAGAAAAACCCCACCCCCTCTCTCTCTCCTCCTTCCTTCTCCATGCAAACTGAAACCCCACCACCCTTTTTCTTCATCTCTTCTTCTTCTTCCTTCCTTCTTACACTACACCTCTTCACTGAAACCCTGCTCCGGCCGGCGGTCCGGCAGCTCTGGCTACACCCCCAGCTGTGACTGCTGCCCAGGTCGGCCACCCACACCCCGGCAGTCGAGCACTGCTCTTCCCCCCCCCCGACCGAGATCTCCCACTCCTCAGCCGCAGCAGCCATCAACCGAGCTGCCCGTCCGCCGGCCTGCTGTCCCCGCATCCAGCCGCCTCCCTCCAGCAATGCCATGGCCACCGCCCGGTCGACACCCCCGCTCGCCTCCTCCATTTCCGGCTGAACCAATACCTCCCCGTGACCTCCCCTCCGATGGCTGCTGTTGCAGCGACTTTTCCCCCGGCGATTGTAGTTTCCTCCCCTCGACTCCGGCTGTGCACCACCACACCCACACCCACTCCGGCCAGTGCAGCACCCCATCCTCGACTCCGGCTGTTCAACCCATCTGACCCATTCAGTCCGGCCTACTCCTCCATCAGTCCAATTTTGGAGCTCCCCCATCTGACCTCCTCCCCGTCCGGCATCACCACCACCACCACAAGCTCTCACCACCACTTCCTCCACTCTTCTTCTCCGGCGACCGTCGATTACGCCACCACCACGGTCGGCCAACTGCTAACACGAACCACCACTTCCTCTCCTCCCTTCTCCGGCCATCAGCTACCTCGCCGAGGTGAACGACTTCTCCCCCTCTCTACATGTTTATATATTGTTTTGTAGTACAGTATAGTATAAATAATCTTGTGATAATTTGTGATTAGGATTTCTTGTAGTGGTTAGGGTTTACCTACATAAGTATTTAAAATAAATTAATAGTGATACATCAAGTTAGGGTTTGAGAAATATTGGATCTTTGTTTGGGGTTATGTTCGTATTAGGAATTTTGAGGAAATTACATGGTTAGTAAATAAGGTTCATAAATGCTAGGTTTGAAATGTTAGGGTTTTTCAATTAACATATGCATTTTGATTAAAGTTGTTGTGCATGCATTTAAACGATTGAGAAATGATGGTGATATGAACACAGTGATTAATACCAAGAAGAAGATTAATTAATAAATGGTAGAGGGACATTGAACCTTAGGTAAATATTAAAAATTGTTGATAAGGTTGTTTGAGGACACAAAATATATATCCGCATATTGGTCATTATTGTTTTAGCTGTTGTAAACTACTGCTGAAAATTAATATGATATTAAAATGTTGATGGACCTTGGGAGCAGGTGATCGATCGTGAGATAGGCATAATATCAAATCATGAGACCGTGATTGAGGATTGAGAATAATAATTATTTATTTTAGCTTGAGACGTCAAGGTGCATGTTAACATCTGTGAGCACTGAGGTAAAACTAAGGATTGGATCATGTGTTGGACCACGAAATATCATGATGAACATAGTAAGATTGAGGTTTGGATTGATGATATTATACAGACGTTTAATTTTATTAGATGTAATGTGCTCCGAGTCAACCTTGGTCAACCCTCTAGCGTCGTGTCCCTGTGAGTTCTAGCTGAGTCCGAGCATATGTTTAGACGTGTGTCACATCCCTGTTTGTCGTATGATAGTTTATTAATTTAGTTTCTATCTCGTCTCTAGGTACTACGGGACCTGCGGACTTGGACGTGGTACCGGATCCCCGTCATCAGCAGTCGGACGCAGGCAAGTGTACCTTGCCACCCTGTATTTCAGATTACAGATATTTATTGTTTCTTTATGTACATTGTGCGCGTATTTTTGTTTACGATCGATACTTCGCGTCCAGATCATAACCGGGTACAGACATTCGTCGTAACGCCTTAGAATGAACGTTAGATGTTCGTAACACCTTGATATACGTACCTGAGTATATCGACACCCCAGGACACACTCAAACACTGTGATCGTGCCAGATTCCTGTATCCTTATACTGACATCATGACCAGAGACTGGGAGGACCTTAGGGTCGCGTCTGTTGAGTTATTTCTGTGTGTCGAGACTGTAGATAGAGGTTCAGGTTCAGCGCACAATCGTTGACCGCTTAGGAAGGGGAAGACAGTTACTAGACGTTTGGGCTCCTCTGTACGCGCTTATATATATATGTAGTATCTTTGTAGTGATCCTGTATCTAGTATAGTGGTATCACCCGTGTGACTCTTTGCCCGAAGCTGCGGTACGTCCCGTGTGTTTCCGTGTCCGGTGCTACGATTTTATTTTGGACAGCCCACGCGTCGAATATTGTCTTTAAACTGTGTCACACTTGTTTAGTTATGATAGAGTACCCTGTTGTTGCACTTGTACTTTTCTGTATACTTGGCATGCTGTGCTGTATTTTTGTACCTTGTTACGTCCCTCTGAGGACCTGGTTCCCTGCCAGTTTTGCAGCATAGATGATTATGGAGTATTTGGACTTGCTGTTGGAGTTGCATGTCTTACGGGCATGGTACCAGGTACTCACATCATATCTACCGGCATTATGGTTATTTTACATTGATTATTCATCTGCTATTGTAGCCTAGTTTTTAAAGACTCATACTTCTTCTCGAGTCCATTCGAGTTAGTATGTTATTGGGCGGCCGACTTTAGTACATATAGCTCTTTCTTGTATACTTCTTTATATTGTGGATTGAGACATAGAGGTTTACATTTATGGGATATCTAGATAGTGCCATTTATATTATACAGCTTACACGTATTCGAGTTAGACCAGAGTCGGGTCGAATGTGTAGCTGGCGTGTCACGTATTCCTGGTCCTACGTATTTTGGGACTGGGGCGTGACAAGTGTTGATTCATAGATAGCCAACCAACCACTTATCCGGGTTTGGTACCCTACTATTTATAATTATATTTGTGGCTGCATGGATGTCGGGCCGCATGGATGGCGGGGTTGGCTACGTGTACCTTCTTAATGAAAGGATGCTACAACTATGCACAGGAATTCAAGCTCTGCTGCCACATAAACATTTATTAGGATTTTGTTGCTTGTTGAGTATCTGGACGGTTCTCAACTGTGTAGGCGAGACTTGGTCAAATGGGCACGTGGCCGCTATTTGGTTGGAGAGGATCACTCAGTTATAACATCACGACTTGGTCATCGTGGAATCTGGGACACATGTGGCCAAAGACGCACGGGATACACGAAGCCTGGAATGTACGGGGCCAGAGACTCATGGACCACATGGAGTCTAGAATGCATGGGCCAGAGTCGCATGGGACACTTGGGACGCATGGGGTCTGGGACGTGTGGGCCAGAAATGCATGGACCGCATGGAGTCTGGAACGCATGGGCCAGAGCCGCATGGACTGTATGGAATCTGGAATACATAGGCTAAAGCTGCATGGGGTCTTTTGTCGTGTTGTACACGTGGCTCTACACTATCATTGGGACTTCTGTCTCTTAGTGTGTTTTTGTCCTTCAAGACGATCAAAAAATTCTTTTTGTCAGGATTATGTGTAAAGTGCTATCTTTGTTGTCAAGACGTCATGTCAGGTCGACCTGCGGCCAGTTGTCAGCACGCTTGTTTGGATCGCATGGGTGTCCCTTTTTTGGGCTGCATGGTGTCCAAGCGGTCCATCATCTATTGAGTTTTATTTGGGGTGCATGGACGTTGGGCGCATGGATGCATCTTTTCCATGCTTCTATAGTGTCCTCCATCGAGTCCGACATAAATGGGGCCATGCTAATTTAAACAGGCCCAGTCCTATATAGCATCCTCATCCACAGCATGGATTTCTTTTTCATGTACTGTGGTTTGCACTGAGGAGCCTATTCTTCTGTGCCTCAATTCATCTGCATCGAGAGTAGATCGGACGCAAAGATGGGGATAGCTCTGTGATAGATCCCCATCATATAAAAATCTAGATGTAATAGATTTTCATATGTATAATCATAATTTGAAATAAAAATCTAGGTGTGATAAATCTCCATCATATGTAATCATGATTATGAATAAATAAAATTTTAGTTTTGACTTCATTGTGCTGTATGCGTGTTTTTGACAGAAGGCTTTGGTAGAAATGTGCCAGAAAAGACCAAATATATTGAATTTTCCTTGTCATCCCACTGATACGAACACAAATATGCATTCTGAGCAAACTGGGTTTTGTGCGCACTGTGCAACTTATCGGCGCATTTTTGCAATCATTTCTGTAACTTATCTGGTCAAGTGCACTTTACGACATTTTCTGTTGATTATACAAATGTGCGCACATGAGAATCCTTGGATCAACATATAAATGATTTGCTCTTCGCTTGGAGAATGAGTCATTGCACCCTTTATGATTCTTGTATGGGTATCTGAACCGTCGTCTTCCTTCACGAATAGTGGGGTTCTAAATTGTTACCCTTATTACCAATGAATCACGTGGAGAAATTCGAACCATCACCATATTTCTTATAAATAAGAATGGGATACTAACTTCAACATTCTTCATTTGAATCTGTTGATATGGCTTCCCAAAATGAGTCTCTGAAGGAGAAAAGAAAGTCTGATGAATTGACTATTCTCCCATCCATCACTGCTTACTCTGGTTATGCCTCTATTACTCTCGCACCGCCTCCGGATGGCCTTTTCCTACGCCAGAATAAGATCATTGATTCCCTCCTTCCTTTTATTGATTAAAGAAAATAAGATGAACCAACCGCAATAGATATCCTACGTCGACTGCTTGCTTCGTCAGACATATATATTCTGCATGTTCATGCGATATTTATGAACAACTTGAAAGATTCTGACTCATCAGCTTCTTAAGCATTTGCATTGTCCTTTACTCATTTTCTATCAATAAAGAAATTTTGTTTCACCTTAGTGATACTTTCAAATCGAGATATATTGAATATATATCTGCTCAGAGGTATTATGGACATGACAGAAACTCTATGGAGGAATTTTGGTAGATGTATCACTCAAGGCACACTCATGCTAAGTACAAATGATAAATTTTATGGGATGCAATACTATCAGAGGTGATAGCTCATTAGTTTACTCCACTCGGGAAGAGAAGAAAGAGTAGTTCAAGGGTGAACTATTATCTTCTCTTTAGGGGATAATAAATGAAATATAATTCAGAGGTAATATGGACATGAATCGTATTACACTTATTGACTGGTAAATAAAATGTGAGATTATTTTCAATCCAACTGAAAATTAGGAATATGATATACTTAAAACAACTGGGCTATAAGAATGGAACATTTTTGTTGGAGAGAATTATTTTAGATGATCTCAACGAGAGTGTTCCGTTGGATCTGAGTATTGTCTCACTGAAAAACTTTGAGGACCCATTACCCATGTCTTATTCAAAAATGAATATAGGTAATAGTTCGAGAGGCCATGTAGGTTATTAGTTGTTGGGGATAAAAAAATATATTTTGTTGTACATCTTATTTTAATCTGCTGGAGATAGAGAAGAATATGTCGTGTTTAGACATAATACTTCTTGAGAAATTTTTTATTGATAGGCATCATTATTAAATCTCCATTAGGCTTAGCGAGCACGTAGGCTCCGTTGGAGAATAGTGTCTCCACCATAAAAGAACCTTCCCATTTAGCTTGGAATTTATCTTTGCTCTTATGGGTTGTGATCATAGGTCTTCTCACTGAAAGGACCAATTCACCGACCTGGAATATTCTTTTCTTGATCTTTCGATTAAAAGCTCTGGAAATGCGTGCTTGGTATAGTTCAATGTGTAGCGTAATCGATCATTATTCTCTATTGTTAGCTCATTAGAAATAGCTATTCTGAGAGAAGGTATCTGGATTTTGAGTGGAATGATAGCTTAACATCCATAGACCAGAGAGAATGGTGTACAATCAGTTGGAGTCTGAACTATCATACGATAAGCCCATAAACACTCTCTGAGTTTCTCATTCCAATCGTATTTGTTGGATGAGACAAAAATTTTACGGAGTTTTATTATGGTCTTGTTGAAGGCTTCTGCTTAGCCGTTGGCGGCTGGATTGTAGGTCATAGATGCTACATTCTGGATTCGATTCTTATCACAAAACCGATAAAATGCTTGACTGGCAAATTGTGGCCCATTGTCATGTATTATCCTTCGGAGAACACCAAAATGATAGATAACATGGTGTTTGATGAAGTTAATTACGTTGGATGTCTTAACTTCGATGAGCGGGACTGCTTCTGCCCATTTGGAGAAGTAATCGATTATTGTAAGTATAAACCGATGTCCTCTAGAAGAAAATGGGCTGATCGAGCCAATAATATACATTTTCCAAGCTTCAAAAGACTAGGAGGCAGCTGTAGGACGTAGAAACTCTGTGGGTTGGTGGATAAAATTAACATAAATTTTATATGACTTGTATTTATGAGCGTAATCTACGGTGTCTGCTACCATGGTGGGCCAATAATAACCCAATCTTCTGAGGCGGTCTTGTAATTTAGGACCCGACAGATGTGCTCTACAGATGCCATCATGAGCCTCACGGAGTGATTATGTTACTTCAGGGTTAGAAAGACAACGTAGCAGCAATCCATCATAAGAACGACAATATAATATTTTGGACGAGACGTCATAGTAGAATTGGAGTGAGCGTCTTTTAATAGAAGTAGCTTCTTTCAAATCTTCTGGAAGAATCCTATAAGCAGCTTAGTCTATAAAAGTATTTCTCCAATCTTTATCCATGGAAGTTAAAGTTATGACGTAACTCTGTTTAGCGTGCAAGTTATTTTTTGTACAGAGCAACTCTCATCATGTTATCATAATTGAGTGTCGTCTCTTTAGGGGAACAGTCAATGATGCTGCTAGGCCAGCCAAAGCATCAGCTTCCATATTCTGTAACCGAGGCACATGCTTAATGAAGAATCATTTAAGGTAAAAGCCAATTTGTTTGCCGCTTGATGATAAGGGATGAGGTCTTCATGCCGAACCTCGTATTCTTCCCTGATCCGATTGACTATCAGTTTAGAATCTCCATAGGCTTCAATATATTCTATATCCAATTCTTTAACTAATTGGAGACCAATAAGTAGAGCATTGTATTCTGCCAAATTATTGAAACATGGTTCACTGAGAGAATATGCTCGATGAATGAGTAGTTTGTTAGGAGATACTAGGACTATGCCAACTCCAGCTACTATATTGTCTTTGGGTCCTATTCTTGATGTGCTGTCAAAGAATAGTTGCCATGTGTCATCTTTCATTGCCATATTAGACTCTAAGACTTCATCTGGGATGTCATCGTACAGTTTAAAAGTTTTTGGTACAAGATGAGCTGCTAGAAAATTAGCTAGTGCTTGACACTTTACTGCTTTTTGCGGGATATACCATGTCATAAGGCGATAGCTGCATTGCCCATGTAGCTAACCGATAATTGAGTATGCTCGGTTTGGTCATCAATACCCAAAAAGGATTTACTCTGGATATGACATGAATGGTTTGACCTGACACGTAATATCGTGTCTTCTGAATAGCAAACATCAAGGCGAGGCATTCTTTTTTCACCGAATTGTATCGATGTTCAGTGCTGACCATCATACGATTGAGATAATAGATTACATGTTTATGGCCTTCGTTACACTTCTGTGCGAAAATATCTCCTAGGGAGTGATCCATTGCTCGAACATACAGCAAAAAGGATTTTCCAACGATCGAAGATACCAGAACTGGCAAATTTGTTAAATATTGTTTGATTTCGTCGAATGCTTGTTGACATACTTCGTTCCAAACAAAGGATACACCTTTCTTCATTAACTGAGTGAATGGTCTACACCATCCCGAGATATTGGAGATGAACCTCCTAATGTATGTTAGACGGCCTTGCAAACCACGAAGTTCTTTGAGATTATGTGGAGGCTGCATTTCGAGGATAGCTTTGATTTTATCAGGGTCAATGTGAATACCTTTGGAAGTTATAACAAATCCAAGTAACTTGCCACTGGAGACTCCAGAAAGGATTTAGGTGGATTAATCTTCATCTGGTGGTGGCACATTAATTCGAACACAGTCTTCAAATCTTGATGGTGGTCCTCTTTGGAGTGACGCTTGACAGCGATGTCATCCACATAACATTCTATTAGTTTCTGTAAATACTTCTGGAAAGTTATACTCATGGCACGTTGATACGTTGCACCCGCATTCTTTAAACCGAAGGATATGACTGTATAACAGTAAACTTCCAATGGTGTACGAAAAGGAGTATATTTTTTGTCATCAGGTGACATCTTGATTTGATTATACCCTAAGAATCCATCTATGAAGGACATACGTTCAAAACTATATGTATTTTCGATCATGACATCTGTGATGGGAATATGAAATTTATCTTTTGGACAGGCCGAGTTCAGATCTCAATAATCTACGCAGACCCAAACTTTTTCATTTTTTCTTCATGACTGGAAGGATATTGGCTACCCAGTCGGGATGTTGCTATTCTCGAACGAAGACACATGCTATGAGTTTCTTGACTTATGCTTCAATTGCATCCATCATATCTGGACGGAACCGCCATTGTTGTTGTTTTACCGGTTTATCATTCAAAAGAATATTAAACTTGTGTGTGGCTATTTGAGGATCTAGGCCAAGCATATCCTCGTAACTCCGGGCGAAGAGATCGATATACTCCTTTATTAGCTGGAGTAAAGCGTGTTGAGCTTCTTAAGGAAGAATCTTGCTAATGAAGATTGGTCTTGGGAAAGATTCTTCTCCTACATCAATTTGGACTATTTTATACTCTGTAGGTGTTTCACGTTACTCGAATCAAAGTTTTCATTTAGTATCCATTTGTTGTGTCCATGAATCATTCTCGAATGGTTCTGATAGTTTAACGTCTTCCTTATCTGGGGTAGTTGACACCATATTTGTAGAGAAAGTCTATTTGCTTACGTCACCCATGATTTTTTAGAATCCCACAATGATGAGTCAGAAGAATTAGAATGCGTCTCTTCTTTCGATTCTGAATTTTTGGGACTTTTTAATGGTGTAACATATCCCAAACCATGACCAGTCCGTTGATAGTATGTTTCCGGCTTGCCTTTAGGAGAGAGGTGACGTATGGGTGTCTGTTTGCCTTTTCCATAATTTAGTCCCAAGCCAGATTTTAAGTTGTAGCCCATCCCTTGCATAATGTTCTTGGCTGGTTGGCTGTAACGATATGGTTGTATCTTTCCCATATCATGATCAAAAGCATTATTCTGTGCGACTCTTTTTTTTTAGCTTTGCCAAAGATTATCTGTCATTGCTTGTCCTGTCTTACTGGGACTATGAAATATGCCTCCTCATATAGTTTATATGACGAACTATATTGGAATGGAGATGCCACGGGTATGGATAGAGGTTCGTAGAGGTAAAGAACCTCTAAAAAAAATTTAGCAAAGGGTTCAACATCAATGTAGTGTGAAGTAGTGTCTTCTTTATTCATAAAATATAATATTTCTTCATCTTTCATATAGTTGGCAGAATCCTCAGTCTTGACAAGAGGCTTGGAAAGATTGATGACTAGGGATTGATTCACCGATGTTGATTGCTTGTTACGACGAAGGTCGATAACAAGGGGTTCATTCTCCAGTTTTGGTTGTTCATTGCATCGAAGGTTGATGACCAATGGAGATGACTTGTGTAGGTCAATGCCGAGATTCTTCCAAGGATTTGGATGAGTAGTACATCCTTTGACTCTGATTATCAGAGGCTCTTCTTTTTTAGTGTTTTTAGCTTCATCGCTAGCTTGATTAGCTTCCTCTTTCATATACTCCGGTGCATAGAGTACAGAGTCAACAAAATAGGTTTTGACACCTTTGAAAGGGTTGAGGTCAACTACCTCTATTTTGACCTCTTATTTACTGTTCACATATTTGAAGCATTTATGTAGGGTAGAGGGTACAATTTTATGCTCATGTATCCGTGGTGGTCCCAGCAAAACGTTGTAAGATACGTCAGAGTCAATCATATAGCATGTGACTTCAGTACGTAGATCGCCTATTTAAATTTTTAGGCGTATCTTTTCCAGCGGTTTACTCCTTCCAGCATTGAAGCCTAGAATGGTAGTACTAGTAGCAGACAGGTTGTGTCACGTCCCAGTCCCAAAATACGTAGGACCAGGACACGTAAGCATGCCAGCCGCCTGTATATATGGCAACTCCAATATATGGAAACCATATATACGAGCGTACGCTGTATAATGAACAGTGATTCATAAGTGGTAAAACTAATCACAAGTCACAGGGTAATATCTAAATCTCATCCACAGAAATCATATAAACATATGAATAACTAATAACCATATAACTAGATCTCAATACAGATATCTAAGAATGGCAGTCAGATGGAACGAATCTACTGCCGAAATAGAATATAAAAGGAACCAGAATACACACCATAAAAGAACAACATCTGACAGTCACGAGGCTCGAAGAGAAGACCTCCTCGGAATAAGCGTAACATGTCCGGATCTGTGCTCCTGCGAATACTCAAGAAAATATACACCTGGCAGGGGACCAGGTCCTCAGAGGGACATAGCAAGATACATAAAAATGACATGCCATAATGTAAATACTGAATAAATAAAGGGGTGTGCTAACCATCTAAGTGAATGCAATTTAAAGACCTTGTAGTACGCATGGGAAAGTGTAGGCTAGACATATGCTGACGTAATTCACCAATCGTCATGACTGGCTAGTATATGTATCATATGCCCCCGATCACACGGGTAACTCTGCAATCGTCCATCCCTGCAGAGCATGGAACGAAGGATAATACCCCATCCTCCTCGGAGCATGGTAATGGGAACAAGAAAACCAATACCCATCTCCGAGCAGAATGGTAACTCGCTATATATACCGTAATCCCCATCTCCGAAGAGCATGGTAACTTGAGTATATATCAGTGGGGGGGGTGTCCCATACACCTACTAGATGTCTTTCCCACCCAATATAGATGTACAAGTCGTGAAAACGACGTGGACACCTCCTACTATGATGCAAGTCTCAATAAAATAAACAACTGAGCTAAATACCTCTACACGTGTTGCTCACACTGATGGCCAGTCGCGCATGAGGCACGCGTCCCTACATGTACTCACTCGGTGACGTGTAATGATACGTGTCAAGGCCTGGGAAGTTATATCAATAACTTCACAATTTTAGGTGGGTCTACTAGACACTGGGTCAGACACAAGTCCTAACGTCAACGCCTTCGTTGACTGCACCCGAGTCTGCTCGGACGCGCACATTTATATAATATTAAAATAAATAAATATGTAACTAGCAATAACTGAATTTAAACAGTACAACAAAGCAAGGTATACTTGCCTGGCAAGAGAGCTGCAAATATGTAACGTCCCGATGTCAAGTACCAAGTGTCAGAAACTCTGATCTCAGAATGAATGTCTCCGGATACTGAAATAAACATCACTAACAGTCTCAGAAAATATCAAATAGCTAGAAACGCCTGTCCTTTCGTCCAATTTGGACACAGAGGCAAAAATAACAGTTTCTGGTCAAAGCGGGGTCCACATGTGGGCCGCTTTGCACCGGAAAATGTGCCAGGGTCAAAGGTCTCCAAATTCGCCAAACTTAGTGTCAACAAGTCAGAAACGATGATACGAACCCAACGGAACTTCCCGAATTGGATTCCGATGAGCCGGTCATAAAATCGCCCGTCAAGTGGAGCCGGTAGGGCCCACGATACGGGGTTTTGTCAACGTTCTCAGAATCGAACCAAACTTGGATCACAGGACCAGCGTATCGCTATGAGTCCGATGGCGCAAGTTTCGTTTCGATCCGACGTGTATACACAAAGTTACAGCGTGTTCCAGAACTGACGGATACGGGACGGTGTCGGCGGATACGCGTTGATTCCGGTGTGCACGCACATCCAAATCAACTTCTTCGAATTCCTACACATCCGTATCAACGTCGCGCACGTTTCGGTAAAGATCGCATGCGACCAAGTCGTCCCGTTTGGCGGGGCGTACCCAGTTCCGGGGTGAATTGGGTCGTTGTTTTTCCTGTATTTGGATCGCGGTTTACGATCGCCACAGGACGCGATGCTCCGAGCGGGTTGTACGGACATCGAGATGGTTACATAGTCTACACGACGCAACTGACGGAATTAAAATCGGAATTACGAGGTGAGAGAAATCGTTACCTGAACAGAGCTCGAAAAACCAAGCTTCTCCGTGTCCGACACGAGTCCGAGGGCTGTGTCCGTGTCCTGTGCCCTGTCCGCGTCCACGGCGACCCTAGTGTTGCTGGAGACTGGCCGGGGCGGCTCGCTGGAGGAGGACGGCTAGGAGCTGGCCGGTCGAGGAGTGGCCGACGCTGCTGTTGCTGCGGCTGGGCTCGTGGCCGAGTGGGGGAGGAGGAAGGAGGAGGAAGAGGATGAGATGTGGGTGATGATGATGGTGGTGGTGGCTGTGACCGGTGATGGTGGTGGAGGGTGGTGGTGAGCGGCTGGAGGAGAAGAGGAGGTGGCTCGGGAAGGAGAGGAGCGGCGGAGAGGGGTCGACTCCGGCCAGGGGCGGCGGGGTAACTCCGGCTGGGGAAGAGGGGGGTTCGGCTGTGATGGGGTGGCGGTTGTGGTGGAGACGTGGGGGTGGAGGAGAATAGGAGGAAGAGGAGCGGCGGGGGAGGAAGGAGATCGGGAGGAGGAGAATAGGAGGAAGAGGTCGGCACGGTGCTGCGCCGGCGAGGGCTCGCCGCGGGGGGGGCGAGGTCAGGGGAAGAGGGGGAGGAGGAAGTGGGGAAGGAGAGGGTCGGGCCAGCGTGGGGGGGGGGCTCGCTGCGGCGGGGAGCGGCTCGCCCCGGGGGCTACTCCGGCGTGGAGGTGTAGCCGGCGGCGGGGGGGGGGGGTTGCCGCTCCGGCAGGGGGGGGTGGCTGCGGCCATGGTAGGGTTAGGGTTTTTGTTTTATTTTCTTTTTATAGAAAATTACATTAAGGGTTAAATTGTAATTTTACAATTAGGATATTTACTTAATGTCAATACATCGAATCTGGACTCCTTTTGGAATGGACGGTGCACGTTCACCGGCCAATCAGGGGGTGACACCTCATATGCAAATTTGCAGGAAAGCCCCTGTACTTTCATAAATTGCGTAAAGTCCTAGTTTTGGGAAATTGCATAATTACGAAATTGTCTGAGAAAAACACCCGATTCCGAAAAATACTAAAATTCACAGGATTGAAGGGAAAAACTGTGTGAGGGTCCCGCGGGGGTGGGGGTGAGTCTGGGCAGGGACTGGGCCTGGTTTTGGGGTGATACGGGCCATCGTATTTATTTAATAAATAAATACTGTGCACGGTGTTCTCTAATTATTTAGAGGCAGGTAGGGTCATAATTTTTCTACGGTGTCAATACACTAAATGTAGTATACTCAGTGTAGAAAAATAACGTATTTTTTTTGGGCAAAACAGGTGCATATTGGGTCTCAAATCTCTATTGGAACAGGGATGGGTACAGGTCTGGAATTTAAAATAGGAATTAAATACGGATATTTGTAACGCTATTTGTGCGTCTCAAACGAGGCTCATTTTAGCACATCTGTGAGTTGCACAAAGTTCAAAAAAATAGTCTGGTATGTCTAGGACAGGTATGTGAACTTCGTTCAGAGATAACAATCAAGGTAAAGCTCCAAATAATTTGGAGACGGACAGGTGCACAAGTCAATAGGATATGTAAGCAAAATAAAATAAATTATTGCAACAAATCCTAAACAAACAAAAATATTCCTAAAATACTGGAATCTGGTCGAGGGGGTTTACAGGTTGTGCATTGGTATCTTCAATCCTCTCAGCAAACCTTTAGGAATGATGCTGGATAAAGAACCAGGGTCGATGTGAATCCGATTCACATTAATAGATCTGATATAATCGGTATAATATAGAGGCATGTCATGTTGATTATCCTTGAGTAGTATGGCATCTTGCGTGAAGGTGATGTTAGGAATCTTCTCGATCACGTTGTAGCATTGATCGAGGATATGCTAATGGCTCTTCATCAGGAGTCTTGAGTTGAACTAAGCATGAGTCAGCATGTATCAGAGTTTCGCTCAAAGCTTTACGAGTTTCCTTCGACAAACGAAGTAACTCGAATATGGAGAGTCGGACTGGGGTATTGGCTAGTTGTGCCAGTATGTCAAAATTGTAGGGCTTTTTAAGTCCTTGGGGTACATTATTCTTCAGAGATTTGTCGAAGCGTACTTTCTTTTGCTTTCATTTCTCTGTTGTAGTATGCTTCGAAGGACCAGGTTAGGTTGTGACCGGAGCAACAGGAGCTGGCGAAGTAGGAAGAGTGTTAGGAACATCTTTTAGGATAGATTCATAAGTTTTATGATAATCTTTGTCGGACCTGGTACCAGATATGGATTCTTCTCCTGACATTGGAGAAAGAAGTACCATGCTACAGGACTTGAGTTTCTTTTTATCATGCCCCTTCTTGGAGCGAATCTGTAGGCTGGTTTCGTCGTAGCCCAATCCACTACGGGATTTGTTGGACTGTCCTCGAAGTTGTAGAGGAATACGTCGTCCATTGCCAAAGTTTAAACCTTCAGCTTTCTGAAAATCATACCCCATGTTTTGCATCAAGCGTACAGATTGATGGCTGTATCGATAAAATTGGGGACAATCCTCCTCTTGCACCTGAGTTGAGGTTGATACTCTAATGGTTGTAGAAGGAGGAGGAGAAATTTGTACAGGAACACTGTCATGCCCCAGTCCTAAAATATCGAGGGACTAGACATGTGGCAATAGCCAGCAGCACACACTGATGGGCAAACCTAATTTAATGGACCCATCAAGATGTACTTAAGCTGTAAAACAACAATAAGGGTCTAGTATACTAATCTCATCCCCAGAAAATAAATACAGCAATATCAGCAAAAATAAAATATAATCATAATCAAGTCTCAATAAAGTAAATCGGGGAACAACCCGATAATAAGTCTGATACAATTTTAAACGAGAAATAAAAGAGTTTAATAACAGCCAAGACTGAGTATAGAATAAGCAGATACTCAGGAGAAATCCTCAGCGATCACCTCGTCCTCAGGTTCTGGTACTGCTCCAAGGACTGCTCCTGTCTCGTACACCTCAGGGTAGATATCTTCTGCTATACCTGGGAACATAATCCGGATCCAGGTCCTCAGGGGACATAGCAAGGTACCAGAAAATCTTATGCCAAAATAAATGCAGTACAATAATAAATAAATTAATAAGATAAACTATATAACCAGCTAAGTGATATGCAATATGAGAGCATTAATCATACTCAGGCTGAGACTACTATAGGCTCTGTGTCGGGGAAACCCATAGCAGTATTCTCTCGAAGGGCCAGTAATGTACCAAAGCTCTGTGTCAGAGTCTAAGGCACCTCCAGTAATAATATATATATATATATATATATATATATATATATATAATCAGTCTTTTGTATGGTAATTCTCCCCCCATCTAATGTAATCACACGTCACATGTTCACGATGTCTCATGTCCATGTCACGCAAGATCATATCTAATGCAGCAAGTCATAATGTGATCTAAGCATGTGTATAAAGAATATGTCATGAAACCTATAACCTATATAGAATCACCATGAATATCTCAGGAAGATTATGTCTCATGAATAGTGTCAGGTGTCCTGAGGTATGACGTACTTGATAAGGCAAGCACGAGAATGTATAGGGTCTCGATATCCATGTCTAGGTGATGTTACACAACTCCGCGTACGACGTTGGCACCCGAATATTATTCGGACACTAAGTATTGTCACACGGTCCTAGGTTGAACAGAGATATTACAGTAATAAATCAAGAGAATAGAATAAACAAATGCTGCAAGTATGGCAAGGTACACTTGCCTGTGATCCTGGCTCCAATTGTTGTTCTGGTATCAGCAGGATCTGCAGGTACTCCTCTGAATGCTGAAATAAACGTTACCATCAGGTTCAAAAGACATCTAATAGCTAGAATTTCCTATCCTTGAGTCCAATTTGGACACAGGGGCAAAAGTGACAGTTTCTGGTCAAAGCGGGGTCCACATGTGGCCCACTTCACACCGAAAAATGTGCCAGAGACAATGTTCTCCAAATTTGCCAAACTTAGTGTCTACAAGTCCAGAACGACGATATGAACCCAACAGAATATCCAGAACTGGATTCCGATGAGCCGATCCGAAAATCGCCCGTCAAGTGGAGCCGTGGGGCCCACGATACGCGATTTTGTCAACGTTCTCAGAATTGAACCAAACTTGGGTCACAGGACCAGCGTATTGCTATGAGTCCGATGGCACAAGTTTCGTTTCGATACGACGTGCGTACACGAAGTTACAACGAGTTCCAGAACAGGGCCGATACGGGGCGTTGTCGACGGATACGCGTTGATTTCGGTGTGCACGCACATCCAAATCAACTTCCGTGAAATTCCACACGTCCATATTAACGGCGCGCACCTTTCGGTGAAGTTCGCACACAACCAAGTCATCCCGTTTAGCGGGACGCACTCAATTCCGGGGAAAAATAGGGTAATTATTTTCCTGATTTTGGGTCGCAGTTTATGACCGCCACAGGACGCGATAGCTCGAACAGATTGCACGGGTATTGAGAGTGTCATGCAGTCTACGCGTCACAGCAGACGAACCATAAAATGGGACAGCGAGGAGAGAGAAACAGTCACCTGAACAGGGCTCCGAAGATGACAAAAAAATACGATTCCGTGAGGTGGTGCGACGCGGCGGCGGGGGCACGGCGGTTAGGGCTGATACGGAGGCAGTGTTGTGCTGCTAGGGGTCGCCGGGGCTTGTCGTCGAGTTCATCGCCGGAGGAAAGCTCGGCGGAGGCGGCCAGAGCTGGTGGTGGCAGGGTTAGGGTTCGAGGGTGGCGGAGACAGGGGATCGTCGAGGCTCGATCGAGCGGAGGGGAGTTGCAGAGGAGGAAGGCGGTGGGGCTCGAGAAGAGCTGAGGGGAGACGCGGTGGCGGCTGTGGGAGCAAGGGGAAGCGGCCAGAGGCGGAGCTGACGAAGTAGTGGCGGTTGTGGATCGTTGATGGTGGTGGGGAGATAGGTTGCGGGATGGTTATATAGTCGAGAGTGGGGAGCCAGGCTGCCGGCCGGTGGGGAAGTGAAAGGGCGGCTTGAGGCGAGGCAGCGGGGAACGGTCGTGGGGAAGCCGGAGGGTCACGGCGGCAGAAACGGCCGGAGGGGAGCTGCGGGTCAGGAAGAATTTGGGGTTTACTGTAGGTGCGGGTAGGCGGGTCGGGTCCTGGATTCGGATCCGACCCGATCCGATAGGGTATGGGTCGGGTTCGGGTTAACAGGTTCCTGGTTGGGTTCAGACCCGACCCGACCCGCTAGGATTTAGGCTCTGTTCAAGATTTTGGGCCGGTCTGGGTTGGTTTGGTTCAGAATTAAACCGGGTTTATTTTGGTTTTATTTAAAACATTAATTTTTAGGTCTTTAAAAATGGTTCCGGGGTCCAATAAATTTCAGGAAAATTACCCTATGTCTAATATTTTATTTTACACCCAAAAATATTATTTTTATAATATTTTAATATATATTTTAATACTTAAAAATATTTAATTCAGAAAAATATTTATTTTAATTCCTGAAAAAATTACAGAAAATTACATAAAAATTTAAAAAAATTGTTTTTAAAATCCTGAAAAATCTGGGGGTTTACAAACACCTTCATAAGGACTAGAGATTTGTTGCGCCCTATATAGCGGAACGCTGCCAATCATGGACCATTGTCGGTATGTCAAGTTAAGCTTGCGAGTAGAGCTTAGTGGGGGCAATGTTCAGATTTTGAAATCTGATCTCGATAGATACATCTTCTTAATGTTGATCTTGATCTTGGTCTGAATGATGATCTGTATAAATTATATTGCATAATTTATACTTCTTACCCTTCTTAGATTTTGAATTGGAAGATGCTGCTCCCTGGTCCCAATCTGACGACAAGTCTGGATGAATCTACATAATCTCTCCATGATCTGCGGTAAGAGGCACCAATTCCTCTGTTTGACTTCTAGGCAGCGGAAGATTTACTACTTTCATCATAGCTCGAGGTATTGGAAGACGCCGTTCGGAACTTCATGTGCTGGAAAGTAGTCGAATTGAAGAGACAACATATTGGCAGTGACCGTCTTCTCTCCGTTGTGAAGGGTGATAGCTTTAGCATCTATCAACTGTTGTATCTTCCTTTTTAAGACATGACATGCCTTGGTTGGGTGATGTATATATCGGTGGTACAAGTAGTACTTTGGGTCGTCTGTTTTACCAGCCTCATTTGGTCGCTTGACATCAGGAAACTGTAACTTGTTACTTTTTATCAAGCATTCAAAAATGCTGAGGATGTCGCTCTCGTCAAAGGAATATTTTTTCTTAGGCCTGGAAGACTGAAGGATTTTGTGTTGGATGAGATGTGGGTTACTTTGACAGATTTATCGCCAAGGCCTCCTTTCCTTTGTTGTTGTGATTATTCGCACTATTTGAGGGCGCTTCCTTTCCGCATTCGGCATTTGTAACCCCAAATTGTGTGTCATTTTTGTGTTGTCTTTGGTAGCTTCGGCCCCGATGATGAACGTCGTCCAGTCTTGAAATTGAGTTGGACCTGTCCAGAGCCCTACTATAGACAGTAGGTTCTTTTTGCATGTATCAATGAATGCGGCGTCTGAAATACCGGGGGAGTAACTTCAGAGTTGTCTGCCTGAAACACTCAACGAATTCACAAGTGGATTCCTTCTCCTTCTGTTTGATATCGATGAGTGAAGACATTGTTATATCCATGCCTCCCTCATAGAATCGTGAGAGAAAAAGATACTTCATGACATCAAACGAGGATATACAGTTATCAGGTTAACTGCAATACCAATCATAGGCTATGCCAACCAAGCATCCTACGGATAATCTGGTAAGAAGAGCATTTTATTTCTACAGATGAGCCGTCATCATATTAAAGTAATTGATATATTGGCTCGGTGATGTCCTGCCTTCAAACAAGACTATCAATTGGGGTTTATATTTAGGAGGGAACAGAAATTATCCCAATGCGGTGGATAAGGCTGTTTCACCCATAGTTTGCGGAGTTGGTCATTATTCTTTAAAACATCGACCTGTTCATGCAACTCTTGGATAGCTTCGAGAGAATCTTCTGTTCGGAGTGGTGCGGGTGACTGATAAGATCCTAGTTGAACAGGAGTCATCACTGGCAGAGATCCACCCCCAATATTGACAGGATTAAGAGTTGGCGCTGCTGACTCTTGGTTTATGACTGCTTCTGGATTTGTGTTATCCTGCAGAGGTGGTGTTCCAGGAGTAGGCTGCGCAAGTATGAATGAAGCCATTTGGACAGGTGCTGGTGTAGCAAAATTTTGGACTGTCATCATTTGATGCATATTTTGCATCATGGTTTGCATATGTCAACTGTCAGTCTGCTGCATTAAATGTTGAGAGCGAAAAGATCGTTTGTGCGCCAACTTTCGTAACATTGAGAAAGTGTGCCACTTTTTTCTTCTGTGAATAGTGCGCCATCCTCTGAAATTAATGAAAAGTGCGCCGAAGTAAGAAAGTGCGTGTCTTTTTGTAGAAAGTGCGTCGTTCTTCTACTTGTTGGATTTATTTGTAGAAAACTGCGCCATTTATCTGAGGCGCACTTTTTATGCTTCTACAATAGTATCAAGTTACAAAACTTGGATAATTGAGGGTATCAAGTTGTAATTTAGCCTAAAAGAAATTGAATATTCCTTTTAGTCATCAGACAATGCTCCATGACAGAGGCCATATTTTATCTAGACTTAAAAGAAGAATAAAGGGATACACTGTTATGTCATACCTGTATCAAATGACATATAATTTTTCTTTTAGGGAACGTTTGATTCAAGTTTTGGAGACTTGGAAATGAGTTTCAGTTTCTTTATCGGCTTATCCTTGTTTGGTATGCCTAGAATTGGAAATTGAGAAGGAATATGAGGGCTTCATATTCCAATTATTGTAGGAAAGTAAAACCTAAGGCCTTCTTGAAAATAATTTTGTTTTCCTATTAATAATTTTTGGATGTTTTGTTTAGACAATAATATACTCATTCAAAATTCCAACGTCTATATCAAACATGTGGATTTAAGGAAAGAGTGTTTATGAAAATCTAAATAAATTCAGATTCTTTTTTCATATTTTCAACCTAACCTAACCAAATATGGGTATGGGAATGTTAAATTCCTTTCCCATGGGGAAAGGAATGAAAAATGAATTCATATGAATACAAAACCTTCCTCCAAACGTCCCCTTAGGGTCTGCTTGATTGAGGGAGAAAAAATAAGCAGGGTTAAGCGGAGTTAAGCGAGGGAGAGTTAAGTGGAGGGGGGGGGGGAGTCAATACATATAACCTTGTTTAAATTGGAGGAAGAGTTAAATGTGGTGTGTTTAATAATTCTTGTTTGGATTGGAGGTTTTGAGTGAAGAAAAGAATAATAAAAATCAATAGTTACCAAAATCTTTTACTTCTCCTTCATTAACCCTTTGATTTTGGGGTTGAAAAAATGGACAAAAGAGGGTTAAACAAATCCTCATTTAACCCTCTATTATCCTTTTTCTAAATTCCTACCCTCAAACCAAACATAATTTTTATTTTTTCACTTAATTTTCTGTCACTTAATGCTCTTAATCCTCAATCCAAGCAGACCTTAGGTGTTATCCAAGCAGACCCTTAGGTGATGGGTCAAATAGTTTGAACCATGTTAAACCATTAGTTTTAACATTGGATATTAGAATCATGTAAAAAAAAAAAACATTGGATATTAGAATCTTCATTAAATGGGTGAAGCAAAAAATGCCTTCTTCTTCAACCGAAAATATCCTTAGAAAAATTTACTATAAAATGTGACCCATAGTTCCACCATGGCAGTACGAGTAATTCTTACTAAACAAGGAGAGGAATTTGCTATGGAGTAGCAACAAACCAAATCAGGCTAGTGGGTTGGTATCGGCTACTGGTCAAAGCTGTAGAAACTTTTTTGACTGTGGTATAAAAATAGGAAGTGGTAAGGGTATTTGGTGTAATTTCATCAATATTTATGGCTAATTATAAGGCCACTACTACTTTTACTTGGGGCTAGTCCAGGATTGGGGTTAGCCCATTAATGAGCAAAGTTTACTCACACTAGCCCATTAGTTTACTCATACTAGCCCACTTTAAACCCGTCTTCCCAAACACTCACAAACCCTTCCCACCCCACCGGAGCCCTCCTCCCTCCCTCCCGCCGTCCTCCTCTGCCTCCTCTCCCGTCCTCCACCGCAGCCTCCCGTCGCCGCCTCCCGTCGTCGTCGCCGTCACCGCCTCTGCCTCCTCCCCTGCCTCCCGCCGCCTCCTTCCTCTCTCATTCCTCCGTCTCGTACTCCCTTTCGGTGCTCGACTACCTCGGCACCCTCGGTGTCCGACGCTCCTCCTTCCACTCCTTCCTCCGTCGCTACCACCTGGTCCTCCACTCCGCCGCCGGAACACAAAAATAATAACACAATGACAAAGAAAAATAACAGCACACAGGAAACCATAGAAGAACTGTCAAAATTTGACATATATGTTGATTTTTAGGACTGTCAAAATTTTGACAGTCCTACCAATTGGAAGTACTGTCAAAATTTTGACAGTCCTAAAAATTTAACATATATTTTTAGGACTGTCAAACTTTTGACAGTCCTACCAATTGGAAGGACTGTCAAAATTTTGACAGTCCTAAAAATGTATTTTGAATTTTTAGGACTGTCAAAATTTTGACAGTCCTACCAATTAGTAGGACTATCAAAATTTTGACAGTCCTAAATTTTTTGACATTGACAGTCGACAGTCTAAAAATCATGATCTAACATTTTTTACTGTCAAAATTTGACATATATGTTGATTTTTAGGACTGTCAAAATTTTGACAAGAAGGACTGTCAAAAGTTTGACAGTCCTAAAAATATATGTTGAATTTTTAGGACTGTCAAAATTTTGACAGTACTTCCAATTGGTAGGACTGTCAAAATTTTGACAGTCCTAAATTTTTTTTTCTGTTAATTTATTTTTGTTAATTGTTGGGGGGGGGGGGGGGGGGGCAATTTCAAAATATCCTTAAAATTTCTATCCTTAAAATTTGTTAAAGTATTCTGTTATTTAAAATAGTAAATTTATTATTGGTACATTAAATATTTTGTAAAAAAAAAATTACCAAAAGTAAAATTTGGAGTTTGAAACATTGTTTTTTTTTTTTTGCGATTCTAAAATTTTTGGAAGTCCGTCAAACGGTGAAACGGTTAATCCCGAAGTACTTTTTCATACGGTCATTTTGGCATAAACTGGAGCTTTTTTCGATCTCCCAGTCAAAAGTTATGATACTTTAAAGTTTTATATTTTATATTTTTGCCTGTAATATGTACGTCTTACTTCGGATGAAAATTCTCTCTACACGAATTGTGTTACTCTCGTCGAAAACAAATCGACCTATTGTGTGACCAAAAACGATTTGAAAACAAATAGTTATGACCGTTCGAAGTCTGATCGACGGCAGACGTAATATTCGTACGGTAGATTTTTTTTTTGGTTCAATGATAACATATTTTATTTTGGATGTTAAACTAAATAAAAAAATTAAAATCCAAAACTAACTAAATAGAAAAAAAAACTAAAAAAAAATATCCTGACAATTAAAATGAGGACTGTCAAAATTTTTACAGTCCTCATTGTTTGTGAGACTGTCAAAATCCTGACAGTCCTAGTTTTATATAAAATTTTCAGTGGGTTAAAATTAGGACTGTCAAAATTTTGACAGTCCACATAGCTTATGGGACTGTCAAAATTATGACAGTCCTAACAATTTGTAGGACTGTCAAAATTTTGACAGTCCATTCAAGTGGTAGGACTGTCAAAATTTTGACAATCCTAATTATAACAGTCCCGAGTTTGGGAGTGGCAAACTTGTAATAATCTATGATAAATATTTGGGCTAGTCCAAAGTAACTTTTAGGATGGCAAACTTGTAATTTTTGATAAATTTTCAATGGACTAGACCCAAGTAAAATGTGTAGTGCCCTTATCAAAAGTCATATTTATGGCCAACAATAATTTGATGGCAGACAAGCAGTTTAGAAATTCCGATGACGAGACGATGGAAATTATTTCATATAGATATAGTATTTTTTTTCTTTTCCTTTTATTACAACTCACACACACCTATACGTTTTTACAGTTAGAAAATTCGAACCATGCCGGTCCAACCTGATATCCGTGCTACTTTTCACTTGAACTACAAACGCTGACATATAATATTTTATTATTATTTTCCAAACCTTTATCAATGAGTCAATATATTACAATTTTAAAACCTTCTATAAAAAAATCAACTAAATCGTGTGCAGTACAATTAAACCAAATTATTTGTTTATCTCAAGAAAATAAATAAAAGAGGACGTCACTTTGAAGATGTCAATAAATTTTACAATGTTGTTAGCATCTTGAGGATATAATTTTTTTATTTTTTTGAGATGCCTCTCGAGGATATAAATTCAACTTAAGAAAACAATTGCATATATATTTTGATGGTAGGCAATTGAGTAAATTATTTCTACTTCTCCAACAATTTTCATTAATTTGACGAAGCCAGAAATATTTTCTTAAAGGTCAAAATAAAATTGTCAACAACAATTACAATTTTTTTTTTTCAATTATAGAAATGGTTTTTCGAAAAATTAAAATAAACTTATCAAAAAACAATGACATCAATGTATTGTCAAATGCTTATTAATTGTATAAATGGTTAAGCATAAGAGATCAAAAAGATAACAAAAGAATTGAGAATGACTTATTACTCCATCAAGAATAGTTCTTATGTTTACTAATTTCTCTTGTTCAAACTTTTCTTTAAAAAAATTAAAAGAATTTATTTATAGTTTTATAGAGTTGTGATAAAGACTAGCATATGAGATTGGTAAAGAGTTGTCTGCTAATAGTAATTTTAGAAACAATATTTAGTTATTGTTATAATTGGAAGGAATAAAATATAGAAGATATAACAGGCGTTTACTTAATACGGAAATGAAAATTTCCTAACAAACATTTTCTTTCTACAATATAAATACTGGTAAACAAATATTTGGTAGCGGTAGTATTGTCGTAATTAATGAAAAGAATGAAGGGTATTTCTATGAACCAAAATTTTCAGTGTTCATGTGCCACATGGCGTGGCAGTTGGAAAGGAAAGCATTGCTGGCTCTGAGCTGCCACTGCATCTGCATGCATAATGGTTTCTTATACTGAAAGTCAAAACAGACATAATTTACGTCAACCAATTTAATCCCTTTTATTAGTATAATCCAGTCCTTCCTCCAACGCACGTTTGGTACGCGAAAATATAGTCCGAAAATTCTATATTTTCAAACATTAAATTTTAAGTAATTAAATTTTCTGAAAAAATATATTTTTAATGTTTTGTGACTATACAAATATTTGGTGACTATACAAATTTTTTTGGAAATTTTTTTTTTTTAAAATAAACAATAATAATAATAATAATAATAATAATAATAATAATAATAATAAGCAAAAATAAAAAATAATAAAAAAAAATGAAAAATGAAAAATGAAAAAAAAAAATGATAAAACATAACATTTTCTAAAAGGTAATAAAAAATGTTAAAATAGTGAAAAAGATAACATATTTGTGAAATTGGGAAGAGGGTAATAGATCGCCATCCGCCAACATGGATGGCGAGGTAGGAGCAATCAATAAATTCGCCAGCCTTGTTGGCGAGCTAGCTGATTTTTTTTTTTGTCTCCATGTTTGGGAAATAAAATAAAATAAGAAAAAAAATATCGCCAGCATTGTTGGCGAGGTGAGAGGAGAGGGGAAAAAATGTAGCCAAATGTTTTGGCAACCTTTACCAACGGATTGTTTTTAGAACGTTAAATTTACAACGTTTTACTTTACAACGATCACCAATTTTTACTTTATTTATACTCGAATGGTAATCTATCCTACTCCTTCACTCAGAACACTCTCTCTCTCTCTCTCTCTCTTTGAGAAGCTCACAATCTCCAGAAATCTTCTTTGCTACTTTCGCTCTTCCACTCCAGTAGCCACTCTTCCACTCCAGAATCCCAAAAAGCCCTCCTTGCCTCTCCCACTCTACAAACTAATCCCGACAACAAAGTAATTTCAAACTCACAACATGGATACAACTCTAGATATAATATGCTCGCATGGAGGTACATTTAACCGATTATCATACGAATGAGGTAGTAATCATTTTATTTTAGTGAATCGTAAAACTACGCTACATAATTTACGAAATATTATTGCCGATCATTTTGTTATCCAATATAACTTTATAATAAAGTATATTTATTTTGAAATTTTTTTAACAATTATCACGTCCCGCTTTCCAGAATACAGCTAGCCGAATACGTAACATCATCCCTAGGCTACGCACCATACGAATACACCCATATCCGTATTTTGCGATTGTCGCCTGTAAGATTTTAGGATAGGATTATCATAGGTCACAACTTACCTAATATATTAAATAACAAGTTGATTATAAGCCATTCTAAACTATAAATAGGTACGATTACTAATCTACCGGATTACAACCATTAATCCAATATATATATATATATATATATATATATATATATATATATATATATATATATATATATATATATATATATATATATATACCTTTAATAAAAATAAAAATGACTCTGTTGCCAATTCGATTGCCTCTCTTGGTAGCATCTCGATCTTGCTTTCCAACTGTCCTTCAGTATTTGATAGCAGCTTCTTTGGATTACTGCTACAAAACTAATGAACAATACTAGGTCGTCAGAACGACAGGAAGTCCTCGGTCAAGGACGGAGAGAAAAAATTAAATGAAATGAGAATCTGAAAAGTAGTAGGATTCTCGAAATTCCAAAGTAAATTAACTGGATAATTCATAATGATTAATGTGTTAACTTAAAATACGATTCTGACTAGATTCTATTATAATGAATTCCTCTGTGTTCGTCTTATACTTACGTCATAATAAGTTACACTCATAATTATTACAATCACAATCACAGTTGCAGTCATAATCATAATCACTAAGCATAACGCATCAACGAACATCAGTTATCGTGTAACATCTAACATCTATCAATATCCACATCATCAACTGAATTTTGTAACATGTCATCAGTACAGTAGTCCAACCATATACAAACAAGGACAATGAAATGAATCACGGCACCGGAACAACTTACGTACCAGCTAACTAGCAAATAGTATACCCTAACTAAGAAATCAATAATCAATCGCAATCACAAACACAAACAAGTTTCTTAAATGATGGTGATGCAAAATTGGAGAACAACTCTTTAAATATCCACTTTAACTAGTTTTTTGACAACAATTCCGTAACCAGGGATCAGGCTGTGGCAGGGTGGTACGGTGCTTAGAATTCGGCTTTCTCACATCCAGTGAGTAAAATATGATATAATATCAAATTATCTAATCGATCTTTTTTAATCAAAATAGGTATATATAAATCCAGGAACAGGTACAGAAAGGTATAGGTAAATCAGGTACAGGAAAATTAGGACAGGTAAATCAGGACAAGTAAGTGAGCTAAGCCTCACACACTCAATTCGCAAGGCCTTACGAATGAGCTTAACTACTGATCAATTTTTTATTGTTATTATATTGCGGGATTTTAGAGGTGGTATTCAAGTTGTTCTCCCCCGTCCAATGCTTTCTAACTTAAATCTACAAACAATTCATATTCTATCTTATTAATTTCTGCTATGTATCTCATATCAATACATAATGCACAAATAGGCATTTTCAAGTATGTCAGAATACAAGATTTTATCTCATTTATAATTTCAGGAAGCAAGTATCAAAGTTTTAATCCTAACTCAATTTCGGAATAATCATAAATACCAGGGCACAATTTCCAGAAAATATTATTTTCTTTCAACTTATACAGAGCAGATAATACCAAGAATCTATCATTTTGGTTTCAGTTGCGTGACTTGTGTCCGTATCCTACGTATTCTAGACTCTTGTTAATCGTCCCCTAATTAAATAAATTTTTAAGTTGTCGTAAGTCCATCACTAGAATGTATAATATTCTAAAATTAAGGGTTAGAAATAACGATAATATTTTCGGATACCAAATTTGGTTAACTCCCAAAATTCTTAAATTTTTTGACAAAGTCTTCTTTGTATTTCGAGCTCCAAAAATTTGATAATTTATAATATATGATACCCGGAGAAACCCTCCATAGCTTTATCCTCGGGTATGCCGACCCCTTCGGTGGAGCATCCAAAGTACTTATATTTTTTGGACTACCTCGACTTATGCTGCTATTTTATAGACTAGTTTTTCAAGCTTATTCTTTTATCGAGCTTGCTCATGAGATATGTGTTATTGGGGACGCCCACTAATACATCGTCTAAATCAGAATCAGTGTATTATGGTCTGATCAACCTTAGTGCGCTTGGTTCGCTCTTCGCATAACTACTTTACGTGGATTGAGATATAGTTGACTCAGTATGTTAGACGAATATACTTGTCCTTTAGACATGTTCGAGCATATCGTATCGGTTACATAACTGTACTGATATGAACATGCAAATAGAAATTTATCCAAAATAAGATTTTAATCCATAACTGCCCTGACAACTCTCTTTTTGAATTCTTTAATCGCCTTGAACCCCGTACTTGTATTCTATCACCTCCTTCTTGAATTTGTTATTATTGTTTTTCGTCTTCCCCTATTTTGAAAATATGAACGCTCGTGCTTGGTGTAAGTTTGATATACGGATAGTACTAGATATACCCCATAGGCCAATCACATTACTTGGTGACTATCTTTTATAATTAAGGACATAAAACATGTAAGATATTTTATGGATTGAATAACACGATTAAATAATTTGAGTACGTTTTTCTTAAATATATAGCCTATGTGAAAGATCGATAAATTCTAAGTTGGGTAGAAGTTGCATTGTCAACTTGAGGTAAATTTTTTTAGATTGTGATCAAGTAAGATTATATTGAGAGATTTAAGTCATTTTAATTTTGAGAATTTTTAGAAGAATGATTTAGATGATGAGGATTTAACTTTAAAGATAAAAATGCCTTATAGAATAAAATTTAAAATTTTGATATTGCAGACCAAATATTTATAATTTGAGCACATGATTTAAATTTTGAATATTGGAGATTGAATTAACAATTTAAATCTTGAGAAAAAAAATATAGAACTCTAAACATGTACATTGATGGATTGAATTCAAAATTTTACAATTTGATGATTTGAATTAAAAGTTGAATTTTGATTGTTAGATCACCTATTTGAAATATTGATAATAGAAATTGAATTTAAAATTTGAAGAGTACACAATTCTTAAGTTGAAATATAGGAATAAGATTTGATTATAATTGTTTAAAATTTATAGGAGATTATGATAGTTGAAAATCGTGATATAAAATTTGATGTGGCTTATTTAAATCTTCAAGATGTCATATAGATTTGAATTAAATTTGGATGTTGATTATTTAAAAATTTAGAAGAGATTATGATAGGTTAAATTTTGATTTAAACAAGTGGTTATTTTAATTTTGAAGAGATTATGATGGATTTGAATAGATTTTGTCATTTATATTTTTAAGAAGATTGCGGTTGACTTGCCTTAGATACGAATGTGAACGATTTAACAAATTATTCCTTATTTTTAATTTCGAGGACAAAATTATTGTAAGTTGGGTAGATTGTAAACCCCCTCACCCAAAATAGGTATTTTGTGTGTATTTTATATTATTATATTTATTATAGATTATTTTAAATATTAAATTACTTTAGAATATTCTATTAGTTAATTAGAAAATAAATTTTTTAGTATATTTACTTATCTAAATATTTATTTAGAATCAGTTTTAGGCTATTTTAGATTTTTGGAGATTTTTCTAGAATATTTAGGTAATTAAAATATAGGGAACCTAAATTTTTAGGACTTCCATGATTTACTATGACACCATACTTGCATATTATTTCTACCAAATATTTATTTTAGGTTAAAATATTTAATTATATTTTTCTGTAATTTATTTAAAATTTTAAAAATATTATTTATATTTTTGAAATTATTTAGAATTTATTTGGATATATATAGTCTTAATATTAGATAGATGCTAATTTAGTGTTAATAGATATTAATAAGATTATATATAATTATTTGTATTATCTTTAATTCTACTTAAGATTATAAATTATTGAGATGAACTCAAACTCTATTTTAAATTAATTTAAATCCTGATCCTACTAGGAAAGCAACTTCGTGCATATCATATCCTTATTTAAACTAATCCTAATCATATCCAAATTAGCCAATCATAGTCGTATTCAATTAAGTAGTCTCCACCATTATAAATACCTATTAGACTTATGTAATAAAATTTTCTTTCATATTTTCTTCCCCAAACTCCTCTCTTTTTCGTCCAAAAACAGTCAAAATTCGTCATAAATTCAGCCTCATTTTCTAGTAGTTATGACGACTTAAAAAGACGATATCTCCTAGCTCCGGACTCCAAACGCGCTTCAATTTTTTTTGTTAGAACTATATAAAGGTTAGTTTTCTGAATATATAAATTATTTTAATAATTTATGAACCTATTTTTCTAAAAAATTCTAAAAGTGCCAGTTGTCCGAAATCAGACGCATTTTTGTGTTTTTGAGATTTCGGGAGATCCCGAACTCGGAATTATGAGACGTTTGAAGTTTTGAAAATCGGACATGATAAACTTCCATAAAATTATATTTCCAAAATCCTGAACCAGGCCCAAACCCTATCGGGTCGGGTCAGAACCCAACCCGGAACCCGTTAACCCGAATCTGACCCATACCCTATCGGATCAGGTCGGATCCGGATCCTAAACCCGAACCCGCTGAGACCCGATAACCCACTAAACTCAAATCCCTAACCTCTCGGCTCCCTGACGGTTCCCTTCCGCCGTTCCCACGCGGTCGACCGCTGTGATCCCCGCCGGCGACCCCTCGGTTCGCCTCCCCAACGGCCACCTCTTCCTCTCCGCCTCCCCGCAACGGCTGGCGGCCCATCTCCTCCCCGCTCCCTATATAACCCCCAGCCACCTCGTCGAACCCCGGCCACCGCCATTTCCGCCGTCAACCACCGCTTCTCTACTCTCCCCGACCCCAGCCGACTCACCACCTCTGGCGATCCTCCGGTCGAGTTTTCCCCGACGACCCGACGACAACCACCATCACCCTCCACCCTCACCAACATCCCGACCACCGCCTTCCTCCTCTGCCACCGCCACCTTCTCTTTCGACGAAGACCACCGAGACGAGCAGCCACCGTGCCCTAGCCTCCGCTGCCTACGACCAGTAGCAGCCCCGGCCGCCACCAACGCCGCTATCGAGACCAGCACCTCCTCCGCCGAGCACAGCGCCGCCTCTGCCGAGCTTCCCCGGCGATCTCCAGCAGCAGAAACCCTAGCCGCCACCGCCGGTCGAATGTCGCGTCACCCTGCGAGAACGTGTTTTCAGTCTTCTTCAGAGCCCTGTTCAGGTGACTGTTCTCTCTCCTTACTGTGCCATTTTTCGTTCTGTCTGTTATGACGTGTAGACTGTGTGACCCTCTCGATACCCGTATAACTCGCTCGGGGTATCGCGTCCTGTGGCGATCGCAAACTGCGACAAAAAATCAGGGAAATAATTATCCTGTTTTTCCCCAGAACTGGGTGCGCCCCGCTAAACGGGACGACTTGGTCATGTACAGACTTCACCGAAAGGTGCGCACCGTTAATACGGACGTGTGAGATTTCGCAAAAATTAATTTGGATGTGCGTGCACACCGGAATCAACGCGTATCCGTCGATAACGCCCCGTATCGATCATATTCTGGAACTCGTTGTAACTTCGTGTACGCACGTCATATCGAAACTAAACTTGCGTCATCGGACTCGTAGTAATACGCTGGTCCTGTGACCCAAGTTTGGTTCGATTCTGAGAACGTTGACAAAATAACGTATCGTGGGCCCCACGGCTCTACTTGATGGGCGATTTTGTGATCGACTCATCGAAATCCAGTTTTGGACATTTCGTTGGATTTTTATCATCATTCTGGACTTGTGGACACTAAGTTTGACGGATTTGGAGAATATTGTCTCTGGCACATTTTTCGGTGCGAAGCGGGCCACATGTGGACCCTGCTTTGACCAGAAACTGTCACTTTTGTCCCTGTGTCCAAATTGGACTCAAGGACAGGCAATTCTAGCTATTTGATATCTTCTGAACCTGATAGTAACGTTTATTTCAGCAACCGAAGGAGTACCTGCAGATCTCGCTGATACCAGAGCAACAGTTGGAGTCAGAACCCCAGACAAGTGTACCTTGCCATACTTGCAGCATTTGTTTATACTATTCTCTTGATTATTTACTGTAATATCACTGTTCAACCTAGGACCATGTGAAATTACTTAACGTCCAAATATTATTCGGGTGTCAACATCGTACGCGGCGTTGTGTAATGTCACCTAGACATGGACATCGAGACCATATACATTCTCGTGCTTGCATTATCAAGTACGTCATACCCAGGACACCTGACACTATTCATGAGACAAAATCTTCATGAGATATTCATGGTAATTCTATATAGGATACAGGTTTATGACATATACTTTATACATGCATAGATATCATTATGACTTCCTGCATTAGATATGATCTTGCGTGTCATGGACATGAGACGTGTGATTATATTGGGTAGGGAGAGACACACAGGCTACAGGCTAATTTATATATATATATATATATATATATATATATATATATATATATATATATATATATTATGGTGAGGCCTTAGACTCTACATCAGATCTAGGCACTCTACTAGCGATATCACTGCTACTGACTCTCCGACACCGAGCTTGTAGTGGTCTCAGCCTGAGTTCTAGTGATGCTCTCATCTTGCATATCACTTAGCTGGTTATATAGTTTATCCTATTGATTCATTTATTATTGCACTGCATTTATTTTGGCTTGAGTTATTCTTGTACCTTACTATGTCCCCTGAGGACCTGGATCCGGATTATGTCCCCAGGAATAGCAGAAGAGATCTATCCCGAGGTATAAGGAACAAGAGCATTAGCAGGAGCAGAAGCAGGAACATGAGCATTCATTGGAGCAATTCCAGAACTTGAGAACGAGGTGATCGCCGAGGATTTCTTCTGAGTATATGCTTTATCCATACTCAGTATTTGTTGTTGTTATCTTTATTCTTGACTATTGTACCAGACTCATTATCGGGTTGTTCCCCGAGTTATGTTTTATTGAGATTTGATATTGCTTTATACTCTGATATTATTGTATTCATTTCTATGGAGAAGATTAGTATATTAGACCCTTATTGTTGTATTACAGATTAAGTACACCCTGATGGGTCCATTAAATTGGGTTTGTCCATCGGTGTGTGCTGATGGCCATTGCCACGTGTCTAGTCCCTCGATATTTTGGGACTGGGACGTGACATGATTTTTGTGGTGGCCCATGCAGGTCAACGACTAAATTGCTTCAGTTTTAACTTAGGAATCGAGCAAGCCTGCAATAAGAATATGATAAGTTATAGGATCTCATCCACTTGATTAAATTGTTCTTGATCTCTATATCGGATTCGAATTAAAATCTTGACTTGCATCCTGCCTTGGTTCCTCTGTGCGCCTCTTATTGTTTATTTTGGATGCAGAGTAATGAATCCACCAGCAAGCGACGAGATTTCTGTAGGAACACCACAAGGAGTTGTGGTTACCCATGAAGAAGAAGAGACACCAGTAGGTGAAGGTCAATCAGCTTAATAAAGTAGTCAAGCAAATCAGCGTGCCTCGAGAATCCAGCAAGATGATATCCCACCACCGCCGCAGTTCACTCCACCAATGCCCGTATTCCCAGAAGGGCAAGCTATAGACGGGCAACAGATGTTTCAAATGTTCTACGTGATGATGCAAGCCTATCAAAAGGTTCATGAAGAAGCCCAACAAAGCCAAACGGAGGAGTTCAATTACAGACTTAGCTTTGAGCTACTGAAGTTAATCAGCTCCGTTGCAATGGACGTTCTTACTGCAGCACGGTCCATGGAGTGCATCACCAGGAAAGAGTCCAGCTAGAATCGGTTGCATGCATTAGCACTAGACCAAGCACAACAGGAAAGAGCTGCAAAGCGACCACAGATGAATCCACCACCGAGAGCAGCACCAAGAGCCTTAATCCTTCCTACTTGTCACTACTGTGGCAAGATAGGCCATATTGAGAGGGAGTGCAGATGCAAGTTGGGACTGTGCTTGATTTGCGGATCCATCAAACATTTAGCCATAGGTTGCACGATGCATTGAGGAGAAGCACCAATGATTACCAGACTCATTATCGGGTTGTTCCCCGAGTTATGTTTTATTGAGATTTGATATTGCTTTATACTCTGATATTGTTGTATTTATTTCTATGGATGAGATTAGTATATTAGACCGTTAGTGTTGTATTACAGCTTAAGTAAACCCTGATGGATCC
>JAYESA010000008.1:89633894-89638894 GCA_036927795.1 Iris macrosiphon
TCATTACTATATATTAGATATGTTGACACACACTTGACACTTAGTATCATAGAGGACAATTATTAGGCGTATGGGCTTTTAACCACTCTGGTAACACCGTAGTCACTAGCACGCACTATGGTGGGTCGTGTCCGATGGTCGCTACCCCCGAGGTATGTCGATTGATGGAGTCCGAGGGTCGCTACCCCCGAGGTATGTCGGCTGATGATGTTCATGGACGAGCGTGAGGTTGTGAGGATTAGATCGAGTAGCCTACCCTTGCCCATACGTCAAAAAGTTGTCCTCACTTGCATTCATATAGATTGTCTTGTACAGCGTACTTATTTATTTTTACATTATATGCATGTTTACTGTATTCAAGTTGGCTCGTATTTTCTGTATCTTGTTACGTCCCTCTGAGGACCTGGTCCTCTGCCAGGTGTATCTGCTCTTGAGTATTTACAGGAGTACGGGCCTGGACCTGACGCATTATTTTCGGTCGAGGAGATCTTACCTTCTGAGCATCGTTGATTATCTAGCGATGGATTCTTTTAGCTGATACACTTCTGTCTTCACATTATTTCATATTGGAGATTTTATACTCCTCTCTCATTTTAGTTTTGGATATAGTCTTTGGTAGTGGATTTGTCTCCACCCGACTATTATTTTCTGGATATTTCAGACTCCTTATTCTAGCTTAGTATTTCTTTTCTATGACTTGTTGTGTGGATGAGATTAGCATTATCTGTGACTTGTGATATTATTTATACCACATGTGAGTTTATATTCATATTACAGCGTATGTATGGGTTATGGTTTCCATATATTGGAGTTGCCATATCCATGCGGCTGGCATGCTTACGTGTTCCTAGTCCTACATATTTTGGGACTGGAGCGTGACAATATATATATATATACTCATACATACATATATATATATATATAAACACACTCTAATACACAACACACCCAACACACAAAATAACACACCCAACACACGCCCAACGAACCCTACACGCACAAACCCATATATATATAACATACAACCCGAGAACTCTAGCACACACTCCCCGAAGCTAACCCAACCGCGCACAATCCCGAAACTAGGAAACTAGGTCGAAATGGCCGTTCGGTCATTTTGACGAACATGTGGTGTGCTGTTCGCAAAACCTCCTGAAACGCACACCAAACCAACTCAGAATCGGCCCAAAATTTATTTACGGGTTTTAAACGATGTCTAGATCCTAGAAAAAATTCTAACTCATCGATTCTAGGCCCGTGACAAAAATGCGCACGTACATAGAACCTACGACGACGAAAACTCCCAAATCGCCCAAAACGTCCATTTCTCCTCGACACGACTTCACATGTCCGAACGAACACACGTACTAACCCTCAAGACACCTGACAATGTCTACCTAGGTCCGTCTAACCTAGGACATCACCCAAACTTGGGCCAATCTCGGATTTCACCCGAACTTGACACAAAACATAATGTCAAAGTCTCTAAACACAACCAAACTAGTTCCAACTTTCTCCCACGGGTAGCCTTAGGGTCTAGGAAGATTCTAAACCACTAATTATACTATATTAGAATAATTAATAAGAGGAAAGTTAGGGTTTTACCTCTTGGGAGTTGGAATCCCAAGGCCAAGGTCTCCAAAGATCTTGAAATCACCACCCTCAAGCCTCAAAGCCTCCAAATCAAGCCTCCACACTAAGTCTAGGCTCTAAACACCTATATTAGGGAAAAGTATAGGGTTAGGGTTCACATCCATGGAAGAAATAGAAGAAGAAAGAGAAGAATGACTTACTTGAAGCTTAAAATCGGAAGTGGAAAGAAGAAAAGAAGAAGAAAGAGTGGAGAATGAAGAAGAAGAAGAAGAAGAAGAAGAAGTGAAGAAAATGGGGAGGGGGGCTGTGTTCGGGTCAGGAAAGGTTGGGGGAACCGGCCACACAAGAGAAAGTAGGGTTACATAAAGCCAAAGGACCAAAATGCCCTCTCCTTAAGTCATTCTAATTGGGACTTGGGTTTGGGGTTCCAAAAGCACTCAAATTAACTCCTAATCTCTCCAACTAACTTATTAAAAATATAATAAATAATTCTAAACCCAAAAATAGGTCTCACAAGGGTGTTGGTTGGGTCGAACATGGGTCCACTAGGGTCTGACATGGGTCCAGACTAGCCAAAACCCTAAAATAATCAATAAAAAAATAATACAATCAACAATTAAATATAAATATAATTAATTATAAATAATACACAATTTACCAAATAAAATAAAAAATCCTATTTTCTAGAATTGGGTAGTGACAAGCCTACCCTCCTTAAAATAATTTTTTTCTCGAAATTAAAAGATGAAACTAGGACAGGAATGCAAGAAAAAAAAAAGAACCATACCTCAGTGCTCGAAAAGATAAGGGTATCGCTCGCGCATTTCATCCTCCCTCTCCCAGGTCGACTCACCTGGAGAGTGTTGCCTCCACGCGACGCAAACCAAGGGAATAGTCCGGTTCCTCAACACCTTCTCCCGCCGATCTAGAATCTCCACCGGCTGCTCTGGATAGCTAAGAGTAGGGCCCACCACGATCTCTGAGTGATCCAATACGTGACTGGGATCCGCCACGTACCGTCTCAACTGCGACACGTGGAACACATCATGAACTCCCTCTAGCGTAGGCGGCAAATCTAGCCTATACGCCACAGCACCGACCCTCTCAAGGATGCTGAAGGGTCCGACGAAACGTGGGCTAAGCTTCCCACCTCCACCGAAGCAAATAGTGTCCCGCGTCGGAGAAATCCTCAGGAACACCAGATCTCCAACCTAGCACAAACAAGGTCTCAATACTTAATCTAAAATAAGCAATCACAAGCAAACACAAGAACAAAATCTAAATTCTAAGCTATACCTCGAACTCCAAAGGTCACCGGTGGCTATCGGCCCAATGTCGTTGCCTGTCTTGCGCCACCCGAAGTCTATCTCTAATAAGCTTGACCTTCTCCGCTGCATCAACCACCATCTTTGGGCCAAGCAAAGCTCTCTCGCCTACATCATCCCATGATAACGGAGTACGATACCTCCATCCATACAACGCCTCGAATGGTGATATCTCGATACTGGCTTGGTAGCTGTTGTTGTAAGCAAACTCTACCAAGTGCAAGTGATCCTCCCAAGAGCCTCTGAAATCCAGAACACAAGTGCGAAGCATGTCCTCAAGTGTCTGAATGGTCCTCTCTGACTGACCATCTGTCTGTGGGTGATATGCAGTACTAAACTTGAGCTGGATGCCCAAGCTAGCCTGCAAACTCCTCCAAAAATACGAAATAAAATGACTGTCTCGGTCTTATACTATGCTCATAGGAACTCCATGCAGTCTGACTATCTGGCACACATACATCTCTGCTAGTCTCTCCGTAGACGTATCCACTTTGAATGGTAGAAAGTGGGCCGATTTGGTCAACCTGTCTACGATGACCCAAATCGCATCCTTCCCTCATGGAGAACGGGGAAGTCCAGAAATAAAATCCATGGTCACATGCTCCCATTTCCACTTCGGAATGGGTAACGGCTGGAGCAAACCTCCTGGCCTCTGCCTCTCCACCTTCACTTGCTGGCACACTAAGCATCGGGATACGAAGCGCGCTACCTCCCGCTTCATCCCGTACCACCATACATGCTCTCTCAGATCTCTATACATCTTGTTAGCACCTGAATGCATAGAATACTGGGATCGATGCGCCTCCTGAAGAACCTCCTCGCGCAATGACCCACTTGGCACACACAACCTGGTACCGTGCCGCAACGAACCATTATCAGCAATGGTGAAGTCATCTGATAATCCAATTTGAACCTGCATCTTGATGCTCCTCAGGGACTCATCCTCAAACTGTGTATCCCTGATCCGATCTACCAACTCTGACTGAATCTGCAGTCCCCACATCTGCATCTCTACTCCAGGCACTATTACCTCAATGCCCAAGCTCTCTAGATCTGCCAGAAGATAATAATCTATAGTCAGGCACATAGCTACCGGGTACCTGCTCAGCGCATCCGCAACTACGTTTGCCTTCCCTGGATGGTACTGCAACAATATGTCAAAGTCTTTCATCAACTCCAACCATCTCCTCTGCCTCATGTTCAGCTCTTTTTGGGTAAACACATACTTCAAGCTCTTGTGGTCTGTGAAGATCTCCACACACTCTCCGTATAAATAGTGTTTCCACAACTTTAGAGCAAAGATGACCGCTGCCAACTTTAAATCGTGGGTAGGATAGTTCTTCTCATGAGGACGTAATTGCCTAGAAGCATAGGCAATCACCCTCCCATTCTGCTGCAACACACAACCCAGTCCCTTCCCCGATGCATCACTATAGATAGTGAATCCTCCAGATCCTGACGGCAACGTCAACACTGGAGCTGTCGTCAACCTCCTCTTTATCTCATCAAAGGCGATCTGACACTCCTCTGACCAAACAAACTCCACGTCCTTCCGGGTCAGCCTAGACAACGGCTCTGCAATCTGGGAAAAATCTTGAACAAATCTCCTGTAGTAACCTGCCAGCCCCAGGAAACTCCTAACCTCTACTACTGAACTCGGAGCACTCAATGCCTCAACTGCCATGATCTTTCTCGGATCCACCGAGATCCCCTCTCCTGTCACCACATGACCAAGAAATTCAACCTTGTCAAGGAAGAACTCGTACTTCGAAAGCTTTCCATAAAGCTTCTCTTTCCTGGGAGTCTCCAGCACTATCCTCATATGCTCCTCATGCTCCTCTGGGGTCTTCGAATACACCAAGATGTCATCTATAAACACCACCATAAACCTGTCCAGATGCTGATGGAACAACTTCTTCATCAGATTCATGAACACTGCCGGGGCATTAGTCAACCCAAACGGCATCACCATAAACTCATACTGTCCATACCTTGTCCAAAAAGCTATCTTCAGAATATCCTCCCTCCTGATCTTCACCTGGTGGTAGCCTGTCCTCAGATCAATCCTGGAAAACACCCTCG
>JAYESA010000008.1:89643894-89896394 GCA_036927795.1 Iris macrosiphon
ATTAAAAATATAATAAATAATTCTAAACCCAAAAATAGGTCTCACAAGGGTGTTGGTTGGGTCGGACATGGGTCCACTAGGGTTTGACATGGGTCCAAGCTAGCCAAAACCCTAAAACAATCAATAGAAAAATAATACAATCAACAATTAAATATAAATATAATTAATTATAAAAATACACAATTTACCAAATAAAATAAAAAAATTCTATTTTCTAGAATTGGGTAGTGACATTGGCAGTGGTCATTTTTGCCCTAAAGTTATGAAAACACTATCTGTAAACCCCCTGAATTTTTAAAATTTTAAAAACTGAATTTTTCACAATTTTCTGGAATTTTTTGGGAATTTTCTGTAATTTAAAAACAGGGTTTTAATTTTTAAATGATTTTTAATTGATAATAAATGATATTAAAATATTATGAAAATAATATTTTTGGGTTTAAAATGAAAAACTGGACTTAGGACAATTTTTCTGGAATTTATCGGACCCCGGACCTATTTTTAAATGCCTAAACAGTATTTATTTATTTAATTATTAAATATTTTACGGATTATTATTATTATTATTATTATTATTTTTTAAACCGAGCCCGGCCCATTAGCCCGCGGCCCAGACCGCCCAGCCCACCCGCCTATCGGGTCGGGTCGGGTCGACCCGAACCCGACCCGCACCGCTAGCCCGCTACCCCTCTCTCCCTCTTCCCCGCGTCTCCCGGCGGAGCCGCCGCCTCCGGCCCGCTCCGCCCGCGCCTAACCCCCATGACCCCTCTCCCCTCCACCTTCTCCGCCATGTCCCGGCCACCCCCGCTCGCCGCAACCCCTATATAAACCCCGTTCCCTCTCCGTTCCCCCACCACCGTCAGCTACCCCCACCGCCACAGATCCACGCCGCCACCGCCAGCCCCTCCGTGCACCGCCCGGCCGCCAGCGCCACGCCCAGCCCAGCCCTCCTCCTCTTCTTCTCCGGCGGACACCGCAGCCGACGACAGCAGCAGCAGCTCGGGCAACTCCCCGAGCCGCCTCCGGCCGTCCCCGCGTCCTCAAAGCCTCCGCCCGGACCGCCCCCGGCGCGCCACCACCTCGCCGCTCTGCCCCCGGCCGCCCAGCCACCGTCTCCGCCGGAGTCCGGCGAGAAATCCCTAAACCTAGCCCTAATTCCCCCCCCCCCGCGTGTCGGACACAGGACACGTGTCCTGTGTCGTGTCGGACACGATTTTAACCCTGGTTTTCGGGCCCCGTTCAGGTGCGTATATCTTCTGGCTCGTAGCTCCATTTTCGATTATGCAAATTGTGTTGCGAAGCCTGTATGACCCTCTCGGTGTCCGGATAAACTGTTCGGGGGCATCGCGTCCTGTGGTGATCGCACACCGCGATCCAAAAACAGGAAAAACTAGACCCAATTTCACCCCGAACTGAGTACGCCCCGCCAAACGGGACGACTTGGTCGCGTGCGGTCTTCACTGATACGTACGCCTCATCGATACGGACGTGTGGGATATCGCGGAAGATGATTCGGGTGTGCGTGCACACCGGAATCAACGCGTATCCGCGAACATCGCCCCGTATCCGTACTTTCTAGAATATGCCCTAACTTTGTGTAAACACGTCGGATCGAGACGAAACTTGTGCCATCGGACTCGTAACGATACGCTGGTCCTGTGGTTCAAGTTTGGTTCGATTCTGAGAACGTTGACGAAATCGCGTGTCGTGGGCCCCACAGGCCCCGCTCGACGGGCGATTTTGTGTTCGGCTCATCAGAATCCAATTCTGAAAGTTCTGTTGGGTTCGTATCAGCGTTTCTGACCTGTTGACACTGAGTTTGGTGAATTTGGAGACCGTTGACCCGGACGCATTTTTCGGTGCAAAGCGGGCCCACTAGTGGACCCCGTTTTGGTCCGAAATTACCGTTTTTGTCCTTGTCTCCAAATTGGACCCAAGGATAGGCGTTTCTAGCTGATTGATATTTTTTGGATCTGATGGTGATGTTTATTTCAGCAACCGGAGTACCGTCTGCAATTCCCGCCGAAGTCAGAACTGCAACCCGAGCCGGAACCACAGGCAAGTGTACCTTGCCAAAACTTGCAGCTTTGCTACCTATTTCCTGGACTTAGTTATACATCAGTGGGCAAGTAAATCTTGCCAATTCTCAGATATTTCTGGTTATAGTATTTTACTTGATTTCTGTAGCTTCATATGTGAACTTGTTTAACTGCTCAACCCAGGACACCTGACACTCTTCATGTGACAGAATTGCCTGAGATATACCTGGTGATTCCGTATAGGCTATATTTTCATGTCATTTCCAGTTTACATGCTTAGATTCTAGCCTGACTCATTGCATTAGTTCAAACTTGCGTGACTTATACCTGATATTTTCTGGAACTGTGACGTGAGATTACATGGGGTGGGAAGAGTATTACCATATCAAGGCTGATTATAATGTAAATAATGTTATCTGGAGGTGTCTTAGTCTCTGATACAGAGCTTTGGCACAAGTTCTGGCTCTTCGAGAAAATACTGCTATGGTTTCTACGACACTGATCCTGTAGTAGTCTCAGCCTGAGTATGACTAAAACTCTCACTTGTATATCACTTAGCTGGTTTACATATTTACCCTGCTGTTTCATTATTGCTGCACTGCATATATTTTGGCTTATATTTTCTGTACCTTGTTATGTCCCCTGAGGACCTGGAATGGACTATGTCCCCAGGTATAGCCGAGGAGAACTACCCCGAGGTGTACGGTACAGGAGCACTCCTTGGAGCAGAACCCGGAACCGAGGACGAGATAGTGGCCGAAGACTTCACCTGAGCACCGGCTTCAGCTACACAGTATTTCCTTTTCAGTATTTTATTTCCAGTCTATGTTTCCTTAAATGTAACAGAATAATTCTCGGATTTGTTTTCCGAGACACTTATTTGATATTGCTTATTTATTTCCATTGCATTATTTCTGGCAATTAATCTGTGGTTATTCTGTGGATGAGATTAGTAATACCGGAGACTTGTACTTAGTACTGTTAGACTACAGCTTAAGCATGCCCTGATGGATCCATTAAATTGGGTTGTCCATCAGTGCGTGCTGCTGGCCATTGCTCACGTGCTCAGTCCCTCGTCATTTTGGGACTGGGGCGTGACATGGTTTTTGTGGTGGCCCATGCAGGTCTACGACTAAATTGTTCGGTTTCAACTTAGGGACCGAACAGGCCTGCAATAAGATAGGATAAATTTTAGAATCTCATCCACTTGCTTGAATCGTTTTTTGATATCTGTATCGTATTCGAACTAACTTGAACTTGCATCTTGCCTTGTTTTCTGTGCGCCTCTTATTGGTTATTTTGGATACAGGGAAATGGACCAACAAGAATGCAACGAGACTCCCATCGGAACACCCCAAGCTGCAGGTGTCACCTATGACGACGAAATTTCAAAATTTTCAAGGGGGGTAGATTTTAAACCCCCTGAATTTTCAAAATTTTAAAAAATAGATTTTTCACAATTTTCTAAAATTTTCTGTAATTTTTCTGTAATTTAAAAACAGGGTTTTAATTTTTAAATGATTTTTAATTGATAATAAATGATATTAAAATATTATGAAAATAATATTTTTGGGTTTAAAATGAAAAACTGGACTTAGGGCAATTTTTCTGGAATTTATCGGACCCCGGACCTATTTTTAAATGCCTAAACAGTATTTATTTATTTATTTAATTATTAAATATTTTACTGATTATTATTATTATTATTATTATTATTTTTTAAATCGAGCCCGGCCCATTAGCCCGCGGCCCAGACCGCCCAGCCCACCCGCCTATCGGGTCGGGTCGGGTCCACCCGAACCCGACCCGCACTGCTAGCCCGCTACCCCTCTCTCCCTCTTCCCCGCGTCTCCCGGCGGAGCCGCCGCCTCCGGCCCGCTACGCCTGCGCCTAACCCCCACGGCCCCTCTCCCCTCTGCCTTCTCCGCCACGTCCCGGCCACCCCGGCTCGCCGCAACCCCTATATAAACCCCGTTCCCTCTCCGTTCCCCCACCACCGTCAGCTACCCCCACCGCCACAGATCCACGCCGCCACCGCCAGCCCCTCCGTGCACCGCCCGGCCGCCAGCGCCACGCCCAGCCCAACCCTCCTCCTCTTCTTCTCCGGCGGACACCGCAGCCGACGACAGCAGCAGCAGCTCGGGCAACTCCCCGAGCCGCCTCCGGCCGTCCCCGCGTCCGCTCCGCCTCCGCCCGGACCGCCCCCGGCGCGCCGCCACCTCGCCGCTCTGCCCCCGGCCGCCCAGCCACCGTCTCCGCCGGAGTCCGGCGAGAAATCCCTAACCCTAGCCCTAATTCCCTCCCGCGTGTCGGACACAGGACACGTGTCCTGTGTCGTGTCGGACACGATTTTAACCCTGGTTTTCGGGCCCCGTTCAGGTGCGTGTATCTTCTGGCTCGTAGCTCCATTTTCGATTATGCAAATTGCGTTACGAAGCCTGTATGACCCTCTCGGTGTCCGGATAAACTGTTCGGGGGCATCGCGTCCTGTGGTGATCGCACACCGCGATCCAAAAACAGGAAAAACCAGACCCTGTTTCACCCCGGAACTGAGTACGCCCCGCCAAACGGGACGACTTGGTCGCGTGCGGTCTTCACAGATACGTACGCCTCGTCGATACGGACGTGTGGGATTTCACGGAAGCTGATTCGGGTGTGCGTGCACACCGGAATCAACGCGTATCCGCGGACATCGCCCCGTATCCGTACTTTCTGGAATATGCCCTAACTTTGTGTACACACGTCGGATCGAGACGAAACTTGTGCCATCGGACTCATAGCGATACGCTGGTCCTGTGGGTCAAGTTTGGTTCGATTCTGAGAACGTTGACGAAATCGCGTGTCGTGGGCCCCACAGGCCCCGCTCGACGGGCGATTTTGTGTTCGGCTCATCGGAATCCAATTCTGAAAGTTCCGTTGGGTTCATATCAGCGTTTCTGACCTGTTGACACTGAGTTTGGTAAATTTAGAGACCGTTGACCAGGACGTATTTTTTGGTGCAAAGCGGGCCCACCAGTGGACCCCGTTTTGGTCCGAAATTACCGTTTTTGCCCTTGTCTCCAAATTGGACCCAAGGACAGGCGTTTCTAGCTGATTGATATTTTCTGGATCTGATGGTGATATTTATTTCAGCAACCGGAGTACCGCCTGCAATTCCCGCCGAAGTCAGAACTGCAACCCGAGCCGGAACCACAGGCAAGTGTACCTTGCCAAAACTTGCAGCTTTGCTACCTATTTCCTAGACTTAGTTATACATCAGTGGGCAAGTAAATCTTGCCAATTCTCAGATATTTCTGGTTATAGTATTTTACTTGATTTCTGTAGCTTCATATGTGAACTTGTTTAACTGCTCAACCCAGGACACCTGACACTCTTCAAGTGACGGAATTGCCTGAGATATACCTGGTGATTCCGTATAGGCTACATTTTCATGTCATTTCCAGTTTACATGCTTAGATTCTAGCCTGACTCATTGCATTAGTTCAAACTTGCGTGACTTGTACCTGATATTTTCTGGAACTGTGACGTGAGATTACATGGGGTGGGGAGAGTATTACCATATCAAGGCTGATTATAATGTAAATAATGTTATCTGGAGGTGTCTTAGTCTCTGATACAGAGCTTTGGCACAAGTTCTGGCTCTTCGAGAAAATACTGCTATGGTTTCTACGACACTGATCCTGTAGTAGTCTCAGCCTGAGTATGACTAAAACTCTCACTTGCATATCACTTAGCTGGTTTACATATTTACCCTGCTGTTTCATTATTGCTGCACTGCATATGTTTTGGCTTATATTTTCTGTACCTTGTTATGTCCCCTGAGGACCTGGAATGGACTATGTCCCCAGGTATAGCCGAGGAGAACTACCCCGAGGTGTACGGTACAGGAGCACTCCTTGGAGCAGAACCCGGAACCGAGGACGAGATAGTGGCCGAAGACTTCACCTGAGCACCGGCTTCAGCTACACAGTATTTCCTTTTCAGTATTTTATTTCCAGTCTATGTTTCCTTAAATGTAACAGAATAATTCTCGGATTTGTTTTCCGAGACACTTATTTGATATTGCTTATTTATTTCTATTGCATTATTTATGGCAATTAATCTGTGGTTATTCTGTGGATGAGATTAGTAATACCGGAGACTTGTACTTAGTACTGCTAGACTACAGCTTAAGCATGCCCTGATGGATCCATTAAATTGGGTTGTCCATCAGTGCGTGCTGCTGGCCATTGCTCACGTGCTCAGTCCCTCGTCATTTTGGGACTGGGGCGTGACATGGTTTTTGTGGTGGCCCATGCAGGTCTACGACTAAATTGTTCGATTTCAACTTAGGGACCGAACAGGCCTGCAATAAGATAGGATAAATTTTAGAATCTCATCCACTTGCTTGAATCGTTTTTTGATATCTGTATCGTATTCGAACTAACTTGAACTTGCATCTTGCCTTGTTTCCTGTGCGCCTCTTATTGGTTATTTTGGATACAGGGAAATGGACCCAAAAGAATGCAACGAGACTCCCATCGGATGTAAACCCCCTCGATTTATTCTGTAGATAGTTAGAGTGGTCTTGGAAAATTTTGATGGAAGATATTGAGGTTTAGAGTAAAGGAGATTTATCTGGAATTTTAATCCAATTAATTTAAACCATTGGCACACCCTATCTTTGTCTAATTATTCAGAGCCCATTATCAGCCCATAAATTCCGTACAAATATTGTACATTCGACTCAACTCGTCAATTTAGGCACTGGACTTTTTTGACTGTTAAAATCAACTTTCGTGTGCTCTAAATTAATTGCACAACATTCCGAAAATCGTAACCCGTATTTTATTCCGTGTCGGACACCTGTGTCGCTACCCTCGATTTTGGGGTACCAACTTAACCCGTTGAGCCGGACCAACTAAAGGGTCCAAGACCGACTCTAAGCCCCCACCATTTTTGGCCTTTGCGCCGTTTCCAGATTTTGACCCCGCGGGCCCCAATTAAATTAAATTCGCGGGACGCGTTATCATTACTTAAATCGGGATTTAACAACCTTGTAAATTCTAGTTTAATATTAAATTAATCCCAATGCCCTTCAAATTTGACCCGCGCCTAACGCGCAACGCCCCCTCACTATGACAATTTTTAAATATATTTTTTTTCACAATTTTTACGTCATTTCATGTGTCCATGCAAATTCCCGAATTTATGGGGGCTTATTTGCAATTATTGAATTGTTGGCAACAACTCATTGGTCATGATTATTTATAGGGTCCCAAAATGGGGTCCCAATCCCAATTCCCTCATTCCTTCATGAAGAAACAAAATTTTCCTTCATGATGAATCTCCACCACTCATTTCAAATGAGAGCATCTCCACCCTCCATCCCACACAACCCTTCCTATAAAGCATCCCATCATCTCACCCTCACCTCACACTTCCCAACCGGCCCTAATCCCCATGTCATGAAAAACCCACCCCCTCTCTCTCTCTCCTCCCTCCTCTATTTTATTCTCCATAAAATTTCTCCTTCATCCAAAGCTTTCTTCTTCTCCTTCCTTCATTCTTCTTCACCCATTAATTCTCCCTGAAGGAAACCTCCGGCCGCCACTGTGCAGCCCGCCCCATGGTGTAGTCCGGTCCAGCCCGCTCCGGCCGGTCCGGTCCAGCCGTCCCGCAGCGGCTGTGCAGCGGTTCCTCCGCCGGCTGTGCGCTGACCGATCCGGCAGTGCAGCAGCACCCCGGATCCATTGCACCCCCCATCTCTCGAGTTCCCCTGTGGTTGACCCTGTGCCGGATCTGCAGCAGACTCCACAAGCCGCCCCCGCTCGCTCCGGTCGTGCCCGACGGCCGGTGCAGCCCCCTGATCGACCGGTGTAGCTGCTCCCACCCCGATCCACTGTGTACTCCTTCCCGTCCGGCCGACTGTGCACGGCTCCAGCACAGTTCTCCACCCCCGCACTCCGACGACTGACCACTTCTCCAACTCCGGCAGTGCTCCTCCCTGTCCAGATTACTCTTCCCTCTCTACCACCACCATTACACTCCCATTACCACCACCACCCTCGGCGCTCCCTGCCACCGAGCACCACCCTATTCCGGCCATCATCTCCGACTAGCAAGCCTCGTCGAGGTATCAACTCTTTCCCCCTCTCTTTTGATATATATTATATTTAATGTGTTGTGTTGTTAGGGTTGGTGTTTTATATGAATTATGAGCATAGCTAGAGTCATGATGTTACATGATGTGGTGGATGAGAATAGAATAAGAACAGGAGAAATAGGAATTTATGTGTTGTTAGGGTTTATGTTGGATAGTATATTATAGTATAGTACTTGAACATTGTTGATTAAATCAAATGATAACAATATGAATTGAGGTTAAGGTTAATGGTGAACTTGGAGGTTTAATCGTCTTCAATATATTAATATGGATTGGAATGAGAGGCATTTAGCTTTAGGGATTCAATATATTTATTAATGAGCAGGTGATTTATGGTGAGATGGTAGGGGATATCATTATGTCGTTCATAAGATTGAGGACTTGATTACTAATATCGGAATCGATGGAGGAATACATATTTGTAATTGTGAGAGAGTGTTTGAATACTGAACGATTGCCTGTGAAGGTTTAACTGGATATAATTATTCTGTTGAGAGTGGTAAAATAGCAATAAGTTAATTGAGGAGTGGTGTATATGGTGAAATGGTAATAAAGGGTATGAAGGAAGGCCTAGTATTTAATGAGAAATTATTTTAAGGAAGACATAATTAAACATGATGATAACGTCTATAAAGGTCAGAAGAGACTGAGGATTGGATCAGGGTTTGATTAACGGAATATCGTACTTGAGGTTGGGTTTGATGATATTGTACAGGGGATTAGTTTGAGTAGATGTATCGTACTCCGATAGTCAACTGTGGTCAAACCCCCCTAGTGTCTTGTCCCTGTGAGTTGTAGCTGAGTGGAATTTACGGATAGATGTGTGTCTCATCTTATTTCAGCTTCGTGGTAGTTTACTGATTGGGTTGTATCTCATCTTTAGGTACTACGGGACCTGAGGTCTTGGATGCGGTACCGGGACCCTGTCATCAGCAGCCTCGCACAGGCAAGTGTACCTTGCCACCCTGTATTTCAGTTTACAGATATTTCTTGTTTCGTTATGTACATTGTGCACGTAGTTATGTTGACGTTCGATACTTCACGTCCGGATCGCAACCGGGTGTTGACATTCGACTTAACGTCTTAGAATAAATACTAGATGCTTCATAGCACCTCGATGCACTTACCAGAGTACATCGATACCCCAGGACACACTCATACACTGTGATCGTGCCAGATTCCTGTATCCTGATACTGACATCATGACCAGAGACTGGGACGACCTTAGGGTCGCGTCTGTTGAGTTATCTTCCGTGTGTCGAGACTGTTAGAGGTTCAGGTTCAGCGCACAATCGTTTACCGCTTGGGATGGGAAAGACAGTTACTAGACGTTTGGGCTACTCTGCACGCGCTTATATATGTATATGTAGTGATCTTGTTTCATAGTGTAGTGATCCTGTTTCATAGTGTAGTGGTAACACCCGTGTGTCTCTGTGCTCGGAGCTACGGTACGACCCGTGTGTCTCTGTGTTCGGAGCTGCGGTTTTATTTTGGACAGCCCACGCGTCGAACATTGTCTTTAAACTGAGTCACACTAGTTGGTTATGATAGAGTACCCTGTCGTGCACTTGTACTTTCTGTTTACTTGGCATGCTATATTTCTGTACCTTGTTACATCCCTCTGAGGACCTGGTTCCCTGCCAGTTTTGCAGCATAGACGATTTCGGAGCACTTGGAGATACGGATGGAGTGGCATATCTTGCGAGCATGGTACCAGGTACTCACATTATATCTACCGGCATTATGGTTATTTTATATTAATTATTCCTCTGCTGTTGTAGCCTAGTTTTGTAGACTCATACTTCTTCTCGAGTCTATTCGAGTTAGTGTGTTATTGGGCGGCCGACCTTAGCACATATAGCTCTTTCTTGTTTACTGTTGTACATTATGGATTGAGACATAGAGGTTTACATTTATGGAATATCTAGATAGTGCCCTTTATATTACAGCTTATACGTATTCGAGTCAGACCAGAGTCTGGTCGAATGCGTAGCTGGCGTGTCACGTATTCCTGGTCCTACGTATTTTGGGACTGGGGCATGACATGTTTTTGTGGTGGCCCATGCAGGTCCGATTTAAATCGTCTTGGTCACCTGACTGTGCCAAGCGAGCCCTTGGACTTAGGAATAGATGTTATGATTGTTGAATAGGATCTCAATCCATAATCGATTTTAAAACTCTTTGTATGTGATTATCGCCCTTGGACTTCCACTTTGCATTCGTTCAATCTTCGTCAACATCGCTATCCTTGTTTCTCGTCCCCTATTGTTCGGGGAGACGCATACTTGTGACTGATGACTTCCCTCAAGAAGAAGCTCAAAGACCAGACGACAGGAGACAGAATTCGTGTACCTTTCTTGGAGAAGAGTGCTACCTTATCAGGACAGATTGATAGGATCTTTGGATTGTAGAACTAGAGTAGAAGTCTGGCAAGAGAGTTGGACCAAGTAGTACCCTACCCGTGCTTGAGATAGCAGTGATCTTGGAAGTACTGAGAGCTGGAAGGATTGTTGATCATGACCTAGAATGATTTATGTGAATGCATAGCCTAATGATAGAAACTAGTGGTTGTATATGATAGCAATACCAGGAATGATATTATGGACTAGAGGAGATAAAATTTCAAGCTCTCACTTGGATGATGATGATCTAATACCAGAAAGTTTAGTAGGTGCTTGGGTGACATCATTATTACAATTGCACTATGTGACTTGGACAGATAAATAACGAAAAGAAGGATTTTGAGGAATAGAAATTGATGGAAAACTTTGAGGAGAAGAGAATTATACATTAGGCAAGGAAATTTTTTTTTTTTCCTTTGAGAATTGATGTGGAAACAGGACGGGAGAAATTATTTTGAGGTTTAGTCTAGACTATGACCTTATCCTAGACATGGATTGATTGAGCCAATATCACTCGACGCGAGATTGTCGAAGTGATTACATTATTTGTGACTACCAGATTACCCTGAGCTTGAGATACTTCAGGGAGCCCGGAAGCATGGTGCCCCTCTACCTTAGAGACACACATTGCAGAAGGTAAACCAGTGTACCCCGTATTATATCAGGGCTTGAGGATGTGTTTCTAGAGAATTTTTCGGGCCTGCCACATGATAGAAAGAGTTGTTACAGAGTTGACTCCAAGAGCCGAGACAGTTATTTTCCCGTCTTCAGACTAGCACCAATAGAGTTGGTTGAGTTGAAGGTCCATCGGGGAGGATCTCTTAGACAAGGGTTTCGGTCGAGCTAGTGTTTTTTTCATGAGAAGCAACCATCTTGTTGTACCAAAGAAGGACGGGACGGTACGTTGCATAACGATTACAGGGCATTAAATGCCGTAGCAATAAAAAGCAAGTACCCCTGACGCGCATCGAAGATTAATTTGAATCAGCTAAGTGGCGCATATGTATTTTGAAGATCGATCTCAGATCCAGTTATCATCAGATCAAGGTACGGAGAGAGGACATCCCAAAGACGGCCTTTTGGACAAAGTATGGCCACTATGAGTTTTTTTAGTTATGCCGTTTGGTTTAACCAACGCGCCAGCAGTATTTATGTGTATGATGAACAATGTCTTCCACCAGTACTTAGATAAGTTCGTGGTGGTATTTATAGACGATATCTTGATATATTCCAAGAGCCAGGAGGAGCATGAGAGACATCTCAGGATTGTGTTGGAGACGCTGAGACATGAGAGACTGTACGCCAAACTCAGCAAATGTGAGTTCTGCTTGGATAGAGTACCATTTCTGGGACACATAATCACCGGAGATAGACTATCAGTTGACCCGGAGAAGATAGCTACAGTAGAGACCTGGCCTACCCCTACATCAGTTACGGAGGTTAGGAGCTTCCTCGGACTTGCCGGATATTATCGGGGGTTTGTGGAAAACTTTTCGAGGATAGCTGCGCCTATGACGCGACTGACGCGTAAAGGCGAAGAGTTTATCTGGACCAATGAGTGTCAGACGGCTTTCGATGAGATGAAGAAGCGTCTGACATCAGCACCGATTTTTGACACTACCTTCAGGATCAGGAGGATTTGTAGTGTACAGTGATGCGTCAGGGAGCGGATTGGGATGGGTACTGATGCAACACGGCAAGGTGATAGCCTACGCATCGAGACAGTTGAGAGTTCATAAAAAGAACTATTCGACGCACGACTTGGAGTTAGCTGCGGTGATATTTGCACTAAAGCTATGGAGACACTACCCTTATAGAGAGCGTGTTGGGATTTAAAAGGAACACAAAGGTCTGAGGTATGCCTACACACAGAAGGAACTCAACATGAGACAAAGGCATTGGCTAGAATTTATGACAGCTTATAATATCGAGTTGCAGTACTACCCTGGCAAGGCGAATATAATAGTAGATGCCTTGAGCAGGAAGCCTATGGCATATTTTTATGACTCATCGCCAGTTGTTAGAGGATTTTCAGAAACTCAGGATTGAGATTGTATTACCAGGCATGGATGGACAGATGGTCAGTCTCGAGGTTCAGTCTACATTGATTGAGAGGGTCAAGGCAGCCTTGCCTACAGATACGAGATTTAGACGATTGTGAGACAGGATAGAGGCCGACATGCAAACAGGACTCAGGATTCATGGAGACGGAACGATGAGGTAAGGAGATCGCCTATACGTTCTGAGTGGCGAGCTACGCCAAGAGTTGATGACCGAGACTCATAGCTCGATTTATTCTATTCATTCTGGGGGTACAAAGATGTACCAAGACTTGAAGCAACAATTCTAGTAACATGGGGTGAAGAGAGAAATTGCAAGATTTGTGGTGAAGTGTTTAGTTTGTCAGCAAGTCAAGGCTGAACATCAGAGGACTGCAGGATTATTGCAGCCACTTACCATGGACTTCGTCACAGGATTTCCGCGAAGCCCTAGCGGGAAGGATGCAGTTTGGGTTGTCGTAGACAGACTCACCAAGTCTGCACATTTCTTGCCCTTCAGAGTTGGGCAATCCACAGGGATACTAGCTGACATGTATATGAGGCAGATAGTACGATTATATGGAGTGCCTGTCAGCATCGAATCGGATCATGATTCCAGATTCACATCACAATTTTTGGCAGAGTATACAGGAGAGCCTAGGAACTCGTCTCAAGTTCAGCACTGCGTATCATCCACAGACTGATGGTCAGACAGAGCGCACGATACAGATATTAGAGGATATGTTGAGAGCGTGCATGATCGATTTTGGAGAATCTTGGAAGGACCACCTACACTTGGTAGTATTCTCCTACAATAACAGTTACCAGGCCAGCATACAGATGGCACCTTATGAGGCACTGTACGGCAGAAAATGTAGGTCGCCAGTTTGTTGGAGTGACGTGGGAGAGCGTCAGATACTGGGTCCAGAGTTGGTGACACAGACAGTAGAGAAGGTCAAGCAGATTCAGAGCCGCCTGCGCGCAACACAGGACAGACAGAAACACTGGGCAGATGCGCACCGCAGACTATTGGAGTTCAAGGAGGGTGACCACATATTTTTGAGGATATCGCTCACTCGTGGTACCATCAGATTCGGAGGCAGAGGCAAGCTGAGTCCGAGGTATATCGGACCTTTTGACATTCTGGAACGAGTTGGCAAAGTGGTATACCGTCTTGCATTACCTCCATCATTAGAGGGAGTACATGACGTATTTCACGTATCGCAACTGAGGAGATATGTAGCCGACCCTAGCCACATGCTTGATCATTCGGAGATTACAGTCGGGCCTAGTCTGTCTTACGTAGAGCAGCCAGTTGAGACCCTCTATCGCAGCGAGAAGACTTTGTGAGGGCAGACGATTCGACTGGTCAGAGTGGCATGGAAGCACTATTCACCAGGCGAGTCTACTTGGGAGCGCGAGGATTCTATTCGGCAGCGATTCCTGTACTAATTTGAGGAGCAAGGTACGAATTTATGTACGGCATTTGATTACTAGTTGTTTTAAGATTCTGTTAGATATTATCGTGCTTTACTTTTAATTTCGGGGACGAAAATTTTCTAAGTTGGGAAAAATGTAAACCCCCTCGATTTATTCTGTAGATAGTTAGAGTGGTCTTGGAAAATTTTGATGGAAGATATTGAGGTTTAGAGTAAAGGAGATTTATCTGGAATTTTAATCCAATTAATTTAAACCATTGGCACACCCTATCTTTGTCTAATTATTCAGAGCCCATTATCAGCCCATAAATTCCGTACAAATATTATACATTCGACTCAACTCGTCAATTTAGGCACTGGACATTTCTGACTGTTAAAATCAACTTTCGTGTGCTCTAAATTAATTGCACAACATTCCGAAAATCGTAACCCGTATTTTATTCCGTGTCGGACACCTGTGTCGTTACCCTCGATTTTGGGGTACCAACTTAACCCGTTGAGCCGGACCAACTAAAGGGTCCAAGACCGACTCTAAGCCCCCACCATTTTTGGCCTTTGCGCCGTTTCCAGATTTTGACCCCGCGGGCCCCAATTAAATTAAATTCACGGGACGCATTATCGTTACTTAAATCGGGATTTAACAACCTTGTAAATTCTATTTTAATATTAAATTAATCCCAATGCCCTTCAAATTTGACCCGCGCCTAACGCGCAATGCCCCCTCACTATGACAATTTTTAAATATATTTTTTTTCACAATTTTTACGTTATTTCATGTGTCCATGCAAATTCCCGAATTTACGGGGGCTTATTTGCAATTATTGAATTGTTGGCAACACCTCATTGGTTATGATTATTTATAGGGTCCCAAAATGGGGTCCCAATCCCAATTCCCTCATTCCTTCATGAAGAAACAAAATTTTCCTTCATGATGAATCTCCACCACTCATTTCAAATGAGAGCATCTCCACCCTCCATCCCACACAACCCTTCCTATAAAGCATCCCATCATCTCACCCTCACCTCACACTTCCCAACCGGCCCTAATCCCCATGTCATGAAAAACCCACCCCCTCTCTCTCTCTCCTCCCTCCTCTATTTTATTCTCCATAAAATTTCTCCTTCATCCAAAGCTTTCTTCTTCTCCTTCCTTCATTCTTCTTCACCCATTAATTCTCCCTGAAGGAAACCTCCGGCCGCCACTGTGCAGCCCGCCCCATGGTGTAGTCCGGTCCAGCCAGCTCCGGCCGGTTCGGTCCAGCCGTCCCGCAGCGGCTGTGCAGCGGTTCCTCCGCCGGCTGTGCGCTGACCGATCCGGCAGTGCAGCAGCACCCCGGATCCATTGTACCCCCCATCTCTCGAGTTCCCCTGTGGTTGACCCTGTGCCGGATCTGCAGCAGACTCCACAAGCCGCCCCCGCTCGCTCCGGTCGTGCCCGACGGCCGGTGCAGCCCCCTGATCGACCGGTGTAGCTGCTCCCACCCCGATCCACTGTGTACTCCTTCCCGTCCGGCCGACTGTGCACGGCTCCAGCACAGTTCTCCACCCCCGCACTCCGACGACTGACCACTTCTCCAACTCCGGCAGTGCTCCTCCCTGTCCAGATTACTCTTCCCTCTCTACCACCACCATTACACTCCCATTACCACCACCACCCTCGGCGCTCCCTGCCACCGAGCACCACCCTATTCCGGCTATCATCTCCGACTAGCAAGCCTCGTCGAGGTATCAAATCTTTCCCCCTCTCTTTTGATATATATTATATTTAATATGTTGTGTTGTTAGGGTTGGTGTTTTATATGAATTATGAGCATAGCTAGAGTCATGATGTTACATGATGTGGTGGATGAGAATGGAATAAGAACAGGAGAAATAGGAATTTATGTGTTGTTAGGGTTTATGTTGGATAGTATATTATAGTATAGTACTTGAACATTGTTGATTAAATCAAATGATAACAATATGAATTGAGGTTAAGGTTAATGGTGAACTTGGAGGTTTAATCGTCTTCAATATATTAATATGGATTGGAATGAGAGGCATTTAGCTTTAGGGATTCAATGTATTTATTAATGAGCAGGTGATTTATGGTGAGATGGTAGGGGATATCATTATGTCGTTCATAAGATTGAGGACTTGATTACTAATATCGGAATCGATGGAGGAATACATATTTGTAATTGTGAGAGAGTGTTTGAATACTGAACGATTGCCTGTGAAGGTTTAACTGGATATAATTATTCTGTTGAGAGTGGTAAAATAGCAATAAGTTAATTGAGGAGTGGTGTATATGGTGAAATGGTAATAAAGGGTATGAAGGAAGGCCTAGTATTTAATGAGAAATTATTTTAAGGAAGACATAATTAAACATGATGATAACGTCTATAAAGGTCAGAAGAGACTGAGGATTGGATCAGGGTTTGATTAACGGAATATCGTACTTGAGGTTGGGTTTGATGATATTGTACAGGGGATTAGTTTGAGTAGATGTATAGTACTCCGATAGTCAACTGTGGTCAAACCCCCCTAGTGTCTTGTCCCTGTGAGTTGTAGCTGAGTGAAATTTACGGATAGATGTGTGTCTCATCTTATTTCAGCTTTGTGGTAGTTTACTGATTGGGTTGTATCTCATCTTTAGGTACTACGGGACCTGAGGTCTTGGACGCGGTACCGGGACCCCGTCATCAGCAGCCTCGCGCAGGCAAGTGTACCTTGCCACCCTGTATTTCAGTTTACAGATATTTCTTGTTTCGTTATGTACATTGTGCACGTAGTTATGTTGACGTTCGATACTTCACGTCCGGATCGCAATCGGGTGTTGACATTCGACTTAACGTCTTAGAATAAATACTAGATGCTTCATAGCACCTCGATGCACGTACCAGAGTACATCGATACCCCAGGACACACTCATACACTGTGATCGTGCCAGATTCCTGTATCCTGATACTGACATCATGACCAGAGACTGGGACGACCTTAGGGTCGCGTCTGTTGAGTTATCTTCCGTGTGTCGAGACTGTTAGAGGTTCAGGTTCAGCGCACAATCGTTGACCGCTTGGGATGGGGAAGACAGTTACTAGACGTTTGGGCTACTCTGCACGCGCTTATATATGTATATGTAGTGATCCTGTTTCATAGTGTAGTGATCCTGTTTCATAGTGTAGTGGTAACACCCGTGTGTCTCTGTGCTCGGAGCTACGGTACGACCCGTGTGTCTCTGTGTTCGGAGCTGCAGTTTTATTTTGGACAGCCCACGCGTCGAACATTGTCTTTAAACTGAGTCACACTAGTTGGTTATGATAGAGTACCCTGTCGTGCACTTGTACTTTCTGTTTACTTGGTATGCTATATTTCTGTACCTTGTTACGTCCCTCTGAGGACCTGGTTCCCTGCCAGTTTTGCAGCATAGACGATTTCGGAGCACTTGGAGATACGGATGGAGTGGCATATCTTGCGAGCATGGTACCAGGTACTCATATTATATCTACCGGCATTATGGTTATTTTACATTGATTATTCCTCTGCTGTTGTAGCCTAGTTTTGTAGACTCATACTTCTTCTCGAGTCTATTCGAGTTAGTGTGTTATTGGGCGGCCGACCTTAGCACATATAGCTCTTTCTTGTTTACTGTTGTACATTGTGGATTGAGACATAGAGGTTTACATTTATGGAATATCTAGATAGTGCCCTTTATATTACAGCTTATACGTATTCGAGTCAGACCAGAGTCTGGTCGAATGCGTAGCTGGCGTGTCACGTATTCCTGGTCCTACGTATTTTGGGACTGGGGCGTGACATCGGAACACCCCAAGCTGCAGGTGTCACCTATGACGACAAAGTGACACCAGTCGGAGGAATTCCCTCAACTCAACAGAGCCAGCAGGCTGGTCAACCTACCTCCCGATTCCGGCGCAATGACATCCCACCTCCGCCACAGTTCATCCCACCAATGCCCGTGTTCCCACTAGGACAGCCGATCGACGGGCAACAAATATTCCAAATGATCTACGCGATGATGCAAGCACAGCAACAAGTCCAACACGAGGCTCAGCGTCGCGAAGCTAATTTCTTGAGGGACAGCATTGTAACTGCACTGGAGCAGGCCAACCTACCAGCTCGACGGCCAACTACAGGCTCAATCACTGACTTCCGCCAACTGAAGCCTCGTACTTTTTCTGGAAAAGAGGAGCCCACAGAAGTTCATGAGTGGCTCACCAACATTCGGCATCAACTTGAAGCAGCTGAACTTCCACGGGAACGCTGGATGACAGCCGTCAGAATGCAATTGACGGACAACGCTCATCACTGGTGGCTATCCGAGGAGACGCGACTCGGACCAGACCGAGTCACCTGGGAGGAGTTCTCCAGACTCTTCCAGGAGATGTACATTCCTGCCATCGCTCGATCAGAACTGCGGGATAAATTCAATCACCTCACTCAGGACTCCATGACGGTGGAAGAGTACAACGCAGAATTCATTCGTCTGAGCCGCTTCGCCCCCACCCTGATCCCGACTGAGGAAGAGAAGGCCGAGAAATTCTTCGACGGACTGAACATTGAGCTGCAAAAACTAATTGGGTCCATCGCACCAACATCATACTCGGACGTCCTTGCTGCGGCTCGACGCATAGAGCGCGTCACCAAGAGAGAGACCAGACTGAAGCGGTCGTCCCCATCCGCACCAACCAAAGCAGCACAAGAAGAATCTGCAAAGAGACCGCACCAACAGCAGAAAGCATCTACACCACCAGTGGTAGTCCTCCTTACTTGTCACTACTGTGGCAAAGCAGGTCATATCGCCAAGGAATGCCGACGCAGACTAGGATTGTGTTTGGCATGCGGATCCCGTCAACATTCGGTAAGGGATTGCACTCAACGTGGAGAAGGAGCACCTAGGGCGAACCAGCAAACTCCACCAGCGCCTCAAGCAGCACCCTACCAACAAGCTCAGCAGCAGCAGAGGAATCTACCTCAAGGACGAGAGCAGGCTTACGCGATGACTGTGCAGGAAGCCGATGCGAGTAAGTGATTTATAGTTATCTGTTTCCAGTCTTGTCGTAGTTCGTGCCCGTTAGTTCGTGACCTCAGCCCCAACCTAGTAAATTGCAACTTATGAATAACAACCTGGTTTTCATAAAAGTTATAGTTTTAACAAGATTTTCCTGGAAAGTGTAAACTTTCAATTTTTAGGGAAACGGTACTTCCCTAAGTATCTTGTGATGTATTTTCAAACGATGTTTGCGACCGCGTCATCTCTGTTGACCTGTTATTCTTTGATTGCGAGGACGCAATCCTCTTAAGGGGGTAGATTGTAAACCCCCTGAATTTTCAAAATTTTAAAAACTGGATTTTTCACAAATTTCTGGAATTTTCTGGGAATTTTCTGTAATTAAAAAACAGGGTTTTAATTTTTAAATAATTTTTAATTGATAATAAATGATATTAAAATATTATGAAAATAATAATTTTGGGTTTAAAATAAAAAACTGGACTTAGGGCAATTTTTCTAGAATTTATCGGACCCCGGACCTATTTTTAAATGCCTAAACAGTATTTATTTATTTATTTAATTATTAAATATTTTACTGATTATTATTATTATTATTATTTTTTAAACCGAGCCCGGCCCATTAGCCCGCGGCCCAGACCGCCCAGCCCACCTGCCTATCGGGTCGGGTCGGGTCCACCCGAACCCGACCCGCACCGCTAGCCCGCTACCCCTCTCTCCCTCTTCCCCGCGTCTCCCGGCGGAGCCGCCACCTCCGGCCCGCTCCGCCCGCGCCTAACCCCCACGACCCCTCTCCCCTCCGCCTTCTCCGCCACGTCCCGGCCACCCCCGCTCGTCGCAACCCCTATATAAACCCCGTTCCCTCTCCGTTCCCCCACCACCGTCAGCTACCCCCACCGCCACAGATCCACGCCGCCACCGCCAGCCCCTCCGTGCACCGCCCGGCCGCCAGCGCCACGCCCAGCCCAGCCCTCCTCCTCTTCTTCTCCGGCGGACACCGCAGCCGACGACAGCAGCAGCAGCAGCTCGGGCAACTCCCCGAGCCGCCTCCGGCCGTCCCCGCGTCCTCTCCGCCTCCACCCGGACCGCCCCCGGCGCGCCGCCACCTCGCCGCTCTGCCCCCGGTCGCCCAGCCACCGTCTCCGCCGGAGTCCGGCGAGAAATCCCTAACCCTAGCCCTAATTCCCCCTCGCGTGTCGGACACAGGACACGTGTCCTGTGTCGTGTCGGACACGATTTTAACCCTGGTTTTCGGGCCCCGTTCAGGTGCGTGTATCTTCTGGCTCGTAGCTCCGTTTTCGATTCTGCAAATTGCGTTGCGAAGCCTGTATGACCCTCTCGGTGCCCGGATAAACTGTTCGGGGCATCGCGTCCTGTGGTGATCGCACACCGCGATCCAAAAACAGGAAAAATCAGACCCTGTTTCACCCCAGAACTGAGTACGCCCCGCCAAACGGGACGACTTGGTCGCGTGCGGTCTTCACAGATACGTACGCCTCGTCGATACGGACGTGTGGGATTTCGCGGAAGCTGATTCGGGTGTGCGTGCACACCGAAATCAACGCGTATCCGCGGACATCGCCCCGTATCCGTACTTTCTGGAATGCGTTCTAACTTTGTGTACACACGTCGGATCGAGACGAAACTTGTGCCATCGGACTCGTAGCGATACGCTGGTCCTGTGGGTCAAGTTTGGTTCGATTCTGAGAACGTTGACGAAATCGCGTGTCGTGGGCCCCACAAGCCCCGCTCGACGGGCGATTTTGTGTTCGGCTCATCGGAATCCAATTCTGAAAGTTCCGTTGGGTTCGTATCAGCGTTTCTGACCTGTTGACACTGAGTTTGGTAAATTTGGAGACCGTTGACCCGGACGCATTTTTCGGTGCAAAGCGGGCCCACCGGTGGACCCCGTTTTGGTCCGAAATTACCGTTTTTGCCCTTGTCTCCAAATTGGACCCAAGGACAGGCATTTCTAGCTGATTGATATTTTCTGGATCTGATGGTGATGTTTATTTCAGCAACCGGAGTACCGCCTGCAATTCCCGCCGAAGTCAGAACTGCAACCCGAGCTGGAACCACAGGCAAGTGTACCTTGCCAAAACTTGCAGCTTTGCTACCTATTTCCTGGACTTAGTTATACATCAGTGGGCAAGTAAATCTTGCCAATTCTCAGATATTTCTGGTTATAGTATTTTACTTGATTTCTGTAGCTTCATATGTGAACTTGTTTAACTGCTCAACCCAGGACACCTGACACTCTTCATGTGACGGAATTGCCTGAGATATATCTGGTGATTCCGTATAGGCTACATTTTCATGTCATTTCCAGTTTACATGCTTAGATTCTAGCCTGACTCATTGTATTAGTTCAAACTTGCGTGACTTGTACCTGATATTTTCTGGAACTGTGACGTGAGATTACATGGGGTGGGGAGAGTATTACCATATCAAGGCTGATTATAATGTAAATAATGTTATCTGGAGGTGTCTTAGTCTCTGATACAGAGCTTTGGCACAAGTTCTGGCTCTTCGAGAAAATACTGCTATGGTTTCTACGACACTGATCCTGTAGTAGTCTTAGCCTGAGTATGACTAAAACTCTCACTTGCATATCACTTAGCTGGTTTACATATTTACCCTGCTGTTTCATTATTGCTGCACTGCATATGTTTTGGCTTGTATTTTCTGTACCTTGTTATGTCCCCTGAGGACCTGGAATGGACTATGTCCCCAGGTATAGCCGAGGAGAACTACCCCGAGGTGTACGGTACAGGAGCACTCCTTGGAGCAGAACCCGGAACCGATGACGAGATAGTGGCAGAAGACTTCACCTGAGCACCGGCTTCAGCTACACAGTATTTCCTTTTCAGTATTTTATTTCCAGTCTATGTTTCCTTAAATGTAACAGAATAATTTTCGGATTTGTTTCCCGAGACACTTATTTGATATTGCTTATTTATTTCCATTGCATTATTTCTGGCAATTAATCTGTGGTTATTCTGTGGATGAGATTAGTAATACCGGAGACTTGTACTTAGTACTGCTAGACTACAGCTTAAGCATGCCCTGATGGATCCATTAAATTGGGTTGTCCATCAGTGTGTGCTGCTGGCCATTGCTCACGTGCTCAGTCCCTCGTCATTTTGGGACTGGGGCGTGACACTATCTGTACGGAGAGCATGTGAAGATATTTACAGACCACAAGAGTTTGAAGTATGTGTTTACACAAAAAAAACTGAACATGAGACAGCGACGATAGTTGAAGTTGATGAAGTGGCAACAACAATAGAAGCGGCGATCTTTACCAAATTTGCGGGGGCGACGACGGCGTCAACAGCAGTAGAAGCGACAGCAGCAGCAGCAACGGAGGCGAGCGCGTGCGCTATGCCTCGTTGCCCCCCTCCCCCCCCCCCCTCACGCGCCTCTGCCTCCTCCTCCGCCTCCCGCCGCCTCCTCCTCCTCCTTCTCCCGCTCCTCCGCCTCGTCCCCCCCCTCCGGCCTCCACGCAGCCCCGCCCTCGTGTCACCTCGCGTAGCCCTCCCCTTCGGACTGTCAAAATTTTGACAGCCCTAAAAAAACTAATATATTTTTTTAGGACTGTCAAAATTTTGACAGTCCTGATTATAAAAAAAAATTAATTGGAAATGGACAGTCCGGTGAGTAATTTTTGGGAGTAACAAACTTGTAATTATCAATGATGAAAATTTAGTCTGTCCTGAGTCATTTTTGTAGTACTTTTATCAAGAATCTTTTATAACTACACAATTCACACACATAAAGAGTTCAGGAATAACCCACCCACTCTAGGAACACAATACGACAAATTTTAGAGATGAAAAAGGTTCTCTCATCATGTCATTTTTTATTTTTTATTTTTAAACTTCTACTAATTAGAAATAACATGTTTCCCTAAAGCATCTCCAATCCTATTGTGACCTTGAAAAAAGTTATTGTTACATAGGTATAAGAATGACAAAATTTTATTTAAAGATCTTTCTCTAATACTATTGTTATGTAAATTATAAAATTTATGTGACAAAAATAATAAAAAATATTGTGTACTATATTTGACAATATGTTCACTTCCATCTCATCAATTGTAAATAAAAAAAAACTTCAAGAAGTAAAAAAAAAAAAAAAAATTTTATATTTTTTATTAGAAAAAATATTTTTATTTTATTGCTGATAACCTAAAAAAAAAAATATTATTTTTTATCTTATATGGCATATATCACGATGTTCTCGTGCAACCATACCTATCCCGCTAGGATGTGTTGTGTCTGACTGCCGACAACTAGAATTATGTCAGTTCCAACAATAAATTAATCAATAATAGTAAAACCCATCTCGAACTGGTCATGTTGGATTTGGACAAAGAATGTATACAGTTGACACAAAATGACACCCACCAGCCAGTTGCCATCTCTATGATATATATGTCACCCCACAAGAAGGGAGGTTACATATATGTGTACTTGTGCTCTTTAACTTATGAAGGCTTAACACTCATTAATGGACAGAGGTCATTAATGGACAGAGAAGGAGATGATGCAGAATGAATCATATAAATCCAAGTCGTTCTCTCGTGTACTTAATTCTCTGCAAGGTGTGCTTTCATTTTCGTAGTATGCCAAAGAGTAGACCCCATGCGCGTGGGGCTTTTACTGTATGGACCCCCGCACATTACAGCGGTGGTATAATGGCTTTTGATAATGCACTAAAAAAAAAATAACTCGGGACTAATCTAATATTACTGTTAGTCCAATTAAAATTTTTTTTTATTCAGATTAGTCGAAATTGTACTAGAACTGTTCATCCTCTTCACCTTCCTTCTTCTGCTCTTTCCCTATCCCCACCTCCCTACGACCTCTCCTCCTCCTCCCTCCTCTCGCAATTTTTTGCCTCACCGTATCGCTGACCTCGCCATCTACCTCGTCGTCGCTGTCGAGCCGCACCTCAAGCACCTTCCTGTCGGCTCCGTCACGAAGACAATGAAGAAGAAGAAGAAGAAGCAGCGTACGGAGGGCTGCGCGCGGCAGAGACATGCGCTCGCGGGGGGTTGCGGCTATGCCTCGAGCTGCCGCCGACCATGACGGCGGCAACAGTAGCAGAAGCGGCAGCAGCAACAGCAGTAGCGGAGGCGAGCGCGTGCGCCTACGCTTCGCCGTCGCCCCCGCACGCGTGCCTCCGTCTCCTCCCCCCTTGCGGCCTCCACGCAGCTCTCGTCCTCGTGTCACCTCGCGTAGCCCTTTCCTTCGGACTGTCAAAATTTTGACAGTACTACTAATTGGAATGACTGTCAAAATTTTGACAGTTCTAAAATATTAACATATTTTTTTAGAACTGTCAAAATTTTAACAGTTTTTTCAATTGTAGGAATGTCTAAATTTTAACAGTCCAAATTATAAAAAAAATTAATTAAAAATGGACTGACCAATGAGTAATTTTTAAAAATTATAAACTTATAATTATAATGGTAAAAATTTGAGCTGTATCTTTTTGTAGTGTCTTTTTACGAAGATCCTGGTATAATAATATAGGGATTTTGGACGGAGCGCATGCAGAATGTGGAAATGGAAGGAGCGCAGCAGATAAAGTGCTTATCGACACGCGGACCCATAATGAGTAGCTGGAAAAGTGACTTTTTTAATTACCATATTTCCCCTGACACTTTATAGATGTCTAAGGCGGGGTATCGGTCTGGACCGGATCGGTCCATCCATGACGGGCCGAGCCAGGACATGTCCTATCTGATGCCTCTGGGCCACCCAGGCGGCTGTTTGTCATGTCGGACGGCCATAGGGTTGGCTCTGCCCTCATACAGTGTGAGATTGAATAAAAAAAAAAAAAAATGGTCGCCAGCTGTTCCAAAGTTTACAACACGACACTTTTGGCGATTTTCGACTGATTGAATTCGAACAGGTTGGATATACCTAGGACCTTGAGTAGGCACTAGGAGTGAACATAGTTTGTTGGATTTAATCCAAATAGTTAAAATCGAATAAATTAAATTCTAAAAATAAAAAAATTAAAATTAGGCAAAATCGAAATCGAATTGAATAATTAATTCGATTTATTCGGTTTGATTATTTATATTGTTTAGTGGATAAAATTTAAAATTGAAATTATTATTAAATTATATTAAAAATTATAATTTTTATACACACATTTGTTGTATCTCAAATTTGTACCCAAATTTGAACTAGTTGTTAAATTAACATAATTGGGCTTCAAAACACATAAATATAATTTTTATTTTCAAAATATACATATTTTTAATTATAAAAATGCACATAATTGAGGGTGTTTATATAATTGCATAAGTTTTATTCGGGTTTTGATTTTGGACCGAAACTTAAAACCGAAACCGAAGTCCAATATTTTTTTTAGTATTTTTAAAATTGAAAACGAACCGGATTTTTTTTTTTTCCAAACCGAACCGAATCTCTTATTCAGTATGTTTCGATTCAATTCGATTTTCGGTCCAAAATCAGAAATGTTAGATCTCACTAAGAAAAGAGTATTGCGGAGAGAGAAATTATTCAGTGAGTTCGAATTGTCATTTGTTAGATGTGAGGTTTGATTTTTCTCTAATAGTGGATTGCCATATCACTCTCACTAAATTAGAGGAAAAAAGATAGAGAGTAATGTGCCAATACATTATTGTAGAAAAATTAAGACTCACTGCTGCTAATAATTTCTGTATGCGGAGAGAGAAATTAACTCCTCTCATTTTCCTCTACGATGTTGCTTACTTTTGCTCGGTCATGTCAAGTCTTATGTTCTTGTGCTTCGTTCTTTTCGATATCATCAGTACGGATTTTTCTTTCTTTCTTTCTTTCTTTCTCTTTTATCCCAAGTATGTCTGATGATACAATAGATAATTCAAGAATTCCTAGGAAAGGGGACGAATATGACGATCCCCTGATACGCCTCCATTCTAGCTGATACTGGCTCAGTGTGGCATCAGAGGGGTAGTAGCTTAGTGGCTTAGTGGCTCAGTGTAGTTTGGCTAATCAACAACAGGTGTAGCTCTTGGTAGTGTTACAAATTCTCTCTTAAGTATACTGCATTACTAGTATACTGAATCACACTACCAATATCAGAGGGGAGAGCCAATATCAAGTGTCTACATTACAAGTATCTGCATTTACCAGTATCAGAGCACAACTGCCATCATATATATCGGCATTACTGGTATTAGAATGTACCAAGCAGTTAACCACTCATCATTGCCACGTCATCACCATTCAGTTATGCCAGCTCACTAAGTCGGTTGCAACTGGGTAACCTGGCACTCTCCTGGAAGTCTATAAATAGTGGAGTGAGGGAGGGGAAACTCAGCTGAATTGTAATCTTGTTATTGTTTCTTAGTCTAATTTTTTTGCTATGTTCATATCTTCCTTCTTCTTTTTCTTCCCCAATTTCAATAAAAAAACCCTATTTCTCTTTCAAATTCCCTGTCTACTTTTTCTTCCTGTCAAATTTCTTCTAATTAATGTCGAATCATCATCGAGCTTCTTCAATGGTGGAACAATTAGGCCAGGGGCCTATCAATTGGTATCAGAGCTACATCGTTCCTCCTCGGCGATTTTCTTAACAGAGCTACAACAATGATCTGGTTCTTGAAGTTCAAGCTTGGCGGAGCCACGATCTCTATGGAGGATCAGGAGCTTCGCAAGGGCAGAGTTACTATTACCATGGCGGAACAAGTTCTTGGCAATGAGTCTCACGGGAACAACCTCTACCGCCATCAGCCTCTGAGCAATCTCCTTACGAGCAAAGGTTTCAATCGAATGAAGATAAAATTTCTCAACACGAGGATTCAATAGATCGCATGATCGATAAGTTCGATCACATGAATAGTAAATTGGATCAAGTCCTGAAAGAATTGGCTAGGGAAAGGGAGTAATAAAGAGTCGATTGTACAGGAAAGTGTCTCTCCCAAATTCTTGCATGAATTCAAACCCTAACTCCTTGAATCCCAATTATGGGGTTGATCAAAACCCTTACCAATCCAGTTATGTGTCTCCCTTGGATTCCAATCCAAGAACTAATCAAGATTGTAATCATTACTCAAGACCCGAACCAATGGTTCAGAACCCTTATCAACAACAACTCCAACCTTATATGCAACTGGAACCCGAAGCTCAGCCATAATTGCATGTTCAACTTTCACAACAACCCCAAGTAGCCCAACCACAGTTGCAGCTACAGCCAATTCCTCAGACTCAACCACCAACCTTACAACCCCAGCCCCAGGAACTTTTTCGAAGGGAAGTAGCAGCTCCTCAACATAAAGAACCTGCACATATGTGTGTCAACGTATTAGCCTCTGAGAATGAAGACAGTGTAATACTATCTGACAACAATTGTAATGATGAAGAGGAGAAAATAGATTTTCCAGTGGAGCAAGATTCTGAATCTACCTCCAGATATAAGGCACTTGAGCAAAGCAGCAAAAAGAATGATACATATGATGAATTCCAGAACATAGATGATGAGGTTCTGTTAACCCATGTAGCTCAGGCTTTGCAGTCATCCTTGGTGCAGATAACCCCGCAGTTATATTCAAGTTCTCAGAAAAATAATAACAAATTTATTGAAAGGAACATATGGGGATGTATAATTAGCAAGGAGGCTATGGAGTATGAGGAAGATAAATCTATGAAGGATTTGTTGATAAAGATGTATGAGACTCCCTCACTTACATATGGCCTTAACCTTAGTGATTCCAACAAACTTAATTTCAGACTTGGAAAGGCCATGGAAATTCTAGTTAGCAATACTTGGAAAATGAAGGAGCTGGGAACTTCTAATTCATTCAAAATGAAGATATGGGATCCAGGAAGCATCAAGTTGTTTCAGTTTAAGTCCACTGATCCTTGGGGTAGCAAGATGACTGTTTCATCCAAAGATCGAGAAAAAGATGTTCCTGGCCCAAGGGGTAGCCAAGGAGTGTCAGAGCACTACCATGCCATCAGTACAATACTGGGTTACCTGAAGACAAGGATGGATGCATTGGACAAGTTTTCTTTGGAAGATAAATTCATTGAAATTCTTCAAGGGAAGTGGAATCATGGCTCAGTGCAGCAGTGGCTGAAGGTTAATCTCAAAAAATTTCAGGAAACATGGAAGTTTTTTGCAAAATTGAGTTCAACATCTGAAGAACAACTCCAAAAGTTGTTTAAATTTTCTGAGATGCAAATAGAGGGCCTGCAGCACCCAGTGAAGGTGTGGGATCCAGGGATCACAAGTTTGGAACATTCCACTGGATTAGCTCCCAAATCTCAAGCAAAATCAATATGTTGGATCATCACAAAAGAGATTTACAAAGTTGTTAATAATCATATGAAATTCAGGTATCAGGTATCAAGCTTTCAACTTCAGTATTTGCTCCATTGTTCAAGTTTCAGTCATGTGGGAAGCTGGGAGAGTGAAGCAATGACATTATCAGATCCGATTTCAAGGATCAAAATTATCCTTTCATTGACCTTGGGACGGTCAATTTTAAGGGGTGGGTATTGATATGACCCCATTCTAGCTGACACTGGCTCAGTGTGGTATCAAAGGGGTAGTAGCTTAGTGGCTCAGTGGCTCAGTGTAGTTTGGCTAATCAACAGCAGGTGTAGCTCTTGCTAGTTTTACAAATTATCTCTTAAGTATACTGTATTACTAGTATACTGAATCACACTACCAGTATCAGAGGGGAGAGCCAATATCAAGTGTCTACATTACAAGTATCTGCATTTACCAGTATCAGAGCACAACTGCCATCATATATATCGGCATTACTGGTATTAGAATGTACCAAGAAGTTAACCACTCATCATTGCCACGTCATCACCATTCAGTTATGCCAGCTCACTAAGTCGGTTGCAACTGGGTGACCTGGCACTCTCCTGGGAAGTCTATAAATAGTGGAGTGAGGGAGGGGAAACTCAGCTGAATTGTAATCTTGTTCTTGTTTCTTAGTCCAATTTCTTTGCTATGTTCATGTCTTCCTTCTTCTTCTTGTTCTTCCCCAATTTTAATAAAAAATTCCTATTTATCATTCAAATTCCCTGTCTACTTCTTCCTGTCAAATTTCTTCTAATTAATGTTGAATCATCATCGAGCTTCTTCAATGGTGGAACAATTAGGTCAGGGAGCTATCATCCCCATAGACTATTTGTGCGACAACTCCTCGAGAGACGAAGAGGACGAACAATCAGTCCCTCAACCCTTGTTACTGCTGACATAGAGGGCAAGGAAGGTGTCTCGAGAATCGAACATTAGAAGAGATAGTAGTGTTGTAGGGCCGACGATTTGTTGGGAATCAAGTTTGCTGAAAGGGGGAAGAGTTTGGTCCGAACTCGGTCCCTGGCCGAGTTCGGGCCGAACTTGGTATGGTATTCCAGAACCTTCGAACCGAACTCGGTCCGAGTTCGGTGTCGGCGGCGACTGCTCAGGTTTTTGAGTTTTTATGTTCTATTTTGGATCGTTGGATGCTAGTGGACGGCTGGATCTTATGGTTAGCTATTTTTAGGATTTTCTAACCCTAAAATAGGTTTCTCATCCTATAAATAGGGATGAGGGTGTAGGCACAAAGTAGAAGCACAAGTTGGAGATTCAGGGTGCTCGTCCATAAAAAATCTAATAGAAAGCCCGTGCTTTGCTCTTAGGACTTTGCCATCCAAGATAGAATAAATAAGGAGATCTAATCGAGGAGTCATCAACTTTGGTTAGGGAGATTGCCATGGGTTGGTGAGTGATTTCAATTATAATCTTCTATTTTTCTATTGAGTGTGGTGAGAGGGTTGAACCTATTAGTGCAAAGGGTTTCAACATTAGTTTTTGTAATCTTATAATTTCATCTGAGTTATAAATGTTAAGATTTGTCCAGGTGACGTAGTCACCGCCATAAACTTATCTTCATCTGTGCTTGTTGTTCGTAGATTGGTTGGTCATCTCAGGTGGGTTGTCAAACGCTTCTGCAACGCGTCCAACACGTGGTATCAGAGCCCACGTGTTCCCAACATGTGGTATCAGAGCCAAGTTCTTCTCGAGAGGGAATGTGGAACTATGTCTACGAAGCAGATGAACACTCGTATGATCACCCTCACAGGGGAAAACTTGACGATTTGGAAGCCAATGATGGAGGATCTACTCTGGTGCAAGGACTTGCATGGTACGTTGGAGGGCGACAGCGCAAAGCCGATGGACAAAGGTGCTGATGATTGAAAATGACTGGATCAGAAGGCTGTTGGATTCATTTGCCAATGGATGGACGACTCGGTGTTTCACCACGTGTCCATGGAGAGTTTGACAAAAGCATTATGGGAGAAGTTGCATTCGCTGTACGAAAGAAAGACGGCTGGTAACAAGGCATTTCTGATTCGCCAACTCGTCAACTCGAAGTACACGGAGGGTTCACTGATGGAACAACATCTGAACGAGGTTCAAAGCATCATTAATCAGCTGTTTGCGATAAAGATGGTGATTGAGGATGAGCTTCGGGTCCTTCTGCTTTTGAGTTCTCTACTGGAAAGTTGGAAGACGTTGGTTGTGTCGGTGAGCAACTGCACTCCTGATGGAGTTATAACGATGGAGGTGGTCAAATATAGCTTGTTGAACGAGGAGATCCGGCGTAAGCAAGTAGAATCGTCGCATGAGTCCTCTTTAGTGGCTTTCTACGGGAAAGGAAGTCCCAAGTCACATGCGAGGACATGGGGGAGTTCTCGGGATCTTGCTATTATGGACCGCAAAGAGGGCTGCTATCTCTGTTGTGAAAGGGGTCATATCAAAAGGAACTTCATGCAGCTCAAAGCTGAGAAGACCAAAGGCAAGGATGATCAGGAGGATCTCACGGCTATGAGAAATCTCATCATCGCAGCAACCGATGCAGAGGAACCATATGTAATGTGTCATGATGACGACTGGGTCATAGACACGGGGGCGTTATATCACGCCACTCCATATAGGAGGATCTTCACGTCATACCGCAGTGACAGGTTTGGACATATGAAGATGGGCAACAAGGGGACGACTGCAGTTGTAGGCATCGGTGATGTGTACTTGACAACGAAGATTGGTGAGAATCTCGTTCTCAAGGATGTGCGACATATATCGAGTTTGTGCTATAATTTTATTTTGGTAAGGAGGCTGGCGGATGATGGCTGTCGCAGTTTGTTTAGGGACAAAGATTGGATGCTTATGAAGGCTTCCCAACAGCTGGCTCGAGAAGATTTGTGTTGTAGCATGTACAGGCTCAAGCCATTAAGGTGTACAGCAGGTCACAAATACTGGATGGAGGCTTGAGGGGTATTCGACAAGAGGTGGATTGTCGAAAACTTGTCTTGGAGGGGCTTCAAAATACTTTGAGGGATATAGAGGATTTGGTTCATCAAGAAAAAATGGCGAATGGTGATGAGTCAAAGATTGAGGGTCAGTCTGTCGGTCCCATGACAGCTGGCCGGTCTCCAAGTGGAGGTTGTTCCACGGATCCGATTTTGGCGACTGGTGGTTTGCCAAAACTTCACAGAGCGACATTGGTTTCAACAGTTCGAGGCCATAGAGGAGATCAAGGTTTGCAACAAACTTAATCTAAGGCAGGCACATCATCATTCACACAGTTCAGGGGAAGCTGTGGGTCATCTATGGCATGCACAGTGCGTGATGTTCTGCTCGAGGATGCATATGTATGGGGGAGCTTCAGGTTCATATACGAAGTTGGACAGATTCAGGAGTTCGAATCTCGGAAGAATCGTAATGTCCGCTTGGTTGGGCCAGCCAAGGGTGAAGAAGCTCGTCGAAATGTTAACACGTTCTGGTGGAACACGAAAGTCGGGAACATGCAGCCAAGACTCACAGTGAGGCTGATCGTCAGGGACTTCGGTCTTGGCCGTGTCATCGATATCAACAGGATCCCAGTAGTGCAGGAGGTGCTACGTATGGCAGCTAGCATCGATATGACGGTCGAGGAGCTGAAGATGACGGAAGATGCAAAGCCACTCGGGGGATCGAAAATCGGTGGCATGGGAGAGCAGGACTTCTGTCGCGGGACGACATGCATGGAGTTCAGTTGAAGAGCCATAGAGCCAACACCTCTCATCAGACTGGAGGGGGAGATTGTTGGGAATCAAGTCTGCTGAAGGGGGGCAGAGCTCGGTCCGAACTCTGTTCCTGGCCGAGTTCGGGCCGAACTCGGGTGGTATTCCAGAACCTTCGAACCGAACTCGGTCCGAGTTCGGTGTCGATGGCTGCTGCTCGGGGTTTGGAGTTTCTGTCACGACCCACACCCGGTATAGGGGCACGAGTACGTGGGTACCTCCAGCCTACGCCGCAGCATCGGCGGTAGAACGCTATCTAGGTCATGATACTATCTAAACAATCTCACACGAGCATCCAACTCCATAAGGAGACACGGATAACACAATATAATATGAACAACATACTCAATCACATAACTATAGCATGATAAGATATCAAAAAAAATAAATAAAATACAACACAAGTCTAAATAGAAATAATCTAACTCAACAATAATATCCAAGTCTCAACGAGTATGCCAGAGACAAATCCGGTACCAAATAATCTGCTAAGAAACTAACAAGATAACTAGTAATTCTGGCTAGAACTCCCAGAATCACAACTGAACTACCAGATCCAAGTCTGCAGCTACTCTCCCTGTGGTCCATAAAGTGTTGGATACCAGTTCTCTAAGGCATAGTCTGGAAAAATATTTCCAGTCAGGAAGGAGCAAAGTACATCTCTAATAGCAGTTATATCAATGATATAAACTATGTAGCAGTAAATAGATGGAAATATACAAGATGTATATACATGTACGAGAGATATACAATAAAGGAAATACTGGAAATACTGTAAATAAATGCGAAAAGGAACAATATGTCATTGAACAAGAGTACTATGACTAAGTGTGAGAGTACTAGCTTTAACATGTGATCGGCTTGGGAACTTGTACAGGAATAATGGCCTGGCTAGTCATACGTGCGGTATATGACCAACACTAACATGTGAACAAGACTTGTACATGAAGGATATGATCACATATCTACACTAAAATACTCTCCATCCCCGACTGGTATAGTAGATCCAACCATGGTATGCTATGGCACGAGATTCCCTAGGAAGGTAGCAAGTCTCCCCGAAAATCAGTGTCCGTACATGCATAAGATAACAATGAAACAAGACTTGTACAAGATACACCATGAACAAGGAATAAAATCTCATGACGAGATCCGGATATACCAATCCGTGTAACCATCGTGTCAAGAATATGGATATTTACACTAGATACAGTGAACATAGGGGATATCATAAATAAGAACTATCAGAGAATGTACTCGCCTCGGGTCCTTAGCTGGTAGTACCAATGTCCTATTCCAGAGTATCGTCTGGATGATCCAACAGTCCTATAGACATACCATAAAATATAATAATTGCATCAGACGTTACACTAACACACAAAACACGATGAACTCAGGGCTATGCTAGATATTACACTGGTCAACTAGGGTCAAGTGTGCGTCTAATTGCACGGGTGTCGTGTCTGTAATTGCTGTGAATTCAGACAGTCGGTGATACGGGTCTCGCCAGTACGTGAGTGTACATATGGCAGTCTCTTAATAATTTACAGGGTTACAGGTCAATGTAAATACGGGGTACACGTAATTTCACCCGGGTCACCTAGTACGTTATAATTATACATATTATCAATTAGCATATATCATTAATTATATATATATATATATATGTGCATACCAAATAATTACATACAAAAATATGTATAAGTGTATATACACTAAATAGAATAATATAATATATATATATATATATATATATATATATATATATATATATATATATATATATATATATATATATATATATATATATGTTTAAAAATATACATACCATGTTTTTTATATATATACAACAACCAATATTTATGTATAAGAAAGAATACATATACTGAATATATATATATATATATATATATATATATACTAACATTTATTGAATACGTGTATACTAATATATATATATTGAATACATATATACTAATAGAGAAATATACTATATATATGTATACGTGTATATATACGAATAATACATACACACTAATTAAGTATGTCTAAACCTCAACAATACGCGTACCCGCTTACGTGTACGCGAGGGGGGGGGGGGTGAACCGAACCTGTGCGCGTGCACGACGACGACGGGGATGACGTCGGTGTCCACGACGACAACGAAGATGAAGGTGTCGATGACGATGACGACGATGGTGTCGACGAAGACGATGACGAGGTGGCGATGAAGGTGCTGGTGGAGGGGCTGGTGAAGGGTGGCCGGTGACTTAAGGTGGTAGTGTGGCCGGAGGGCCCAGGCGGGGTGGTCGGCTCGGCGTGGAGGGGCCTGGCCGGAGTTGGAAGGATGGGATGCAAGGAGGAGCACGAAAGAGATGTTGATGATGATGGTGGTGGTGCTCGTGGCCGGAGGGAAGAGACAGAGGGAGGTTGTAGTGGTGGTGGTTCAGCCGCCGGGGTCGGGACAGATGGCAGCAGTAGCCTGGGAAGACGGCTACGGCTCGCCGGGTGGCCGCTCGTGGAGGAGGAGTGGCCGGAGGAGGAATGCTCGGGCAGGAGGTCACGGTGGTGATGCGGGGGAGAGTTGGCCGGTTCGAGGAGGGACATCGGTGGATGGTGGAGCGGGGTCGGGGAGCTTCAGGCGGGGGAGAAGCCGGTGCAGTAGGCGACGCGGTGGGAGGAGCAATAGCAGCCGGAGAAGATGGCTGCGGCTCGCCGGGGTCGGGACTGATGGCAGCAACAACAGCTGGGGGAGATAGCTTGGCTGGGGTGGTGAACAGAGTAGGGGGCCGGAGCTTTTGGTTGGAAGTCGGGGGAGCTCGACTTGTGGAGAAGCGGGTGAGTTCCCGCGGGTCTGCCGGAGCTAGGGGCCGGGCTGGCCCGGGTGAAGGGAGATTGTTTTAACAAAAAAAAGGTGATGAGGAAGAAGAATAAGGAAGAAGAAGAGAAAAAGAGAATAAGAAGAGAAAAGAAAAAATCCTACGTTGGGAGAAGAGGGAGGAGAGAGAGAGGTGGGGGTTGTTTCTTAGGTTTGGGGATTAGGGCATGCTTGGGAAGAGTGAGGGGACATTAAATAGAGGATGTGATATGGGAATGCGTGGTGAAGATGAGCCCCATTTTGAATGGGTGGCCAGGATTTGACATGAGGAAAATCATTCATGCAAGGAGAGGGTTGGGTTGACTAGTCAAATATTAGGGCTCTCCATTTGGTTTGAACCAATGGGGTATTGACACCTAATGCAACATTTGTAAATGAGCCCCCTTAAATTTGGGTATTTGCACAGACACATAAAATAATGAAAAATTGGTGGGCGATTTGGTGTTTGGTGTTTTGTAGGGTGAGGGGGTGTTGTGTGTTTTGTATGGGCTTAATTAATGGAGTATTTGGATTAAATTGGGTTAAAATGGGATTAGTTAAAGTTGGTATCCCCAATTTAATTAAAGAATAATACAAGAGATGTTCTAAAATTAATTAGAAATACACTACTAGAAAAAGCGGGATTAGCGACGTATTTTAGCGACGTCAAAAGAAACGTCGCTAATAATATATAAATTAGCGACTCCTTATAAAAATATCGCTAGACGTTGCTAAATGGCAACATTTAGCGACGTTTAGCGACTTTTATTAAGATTTTAAAAGATAAATCGCTATAAGTTCAATTAAGGTCGCTAAACGTCGCTAATATGTCTAAGTTAGCGACGTATATAGCAACGTTTATATTAAAAATATTTAGCAACGTGTTTAGCGACGTCCTTGACGTCGCTAAAATTTAATTTAGCGACGTTTTTATTGGACGTCGCTAAACGTAGCTAAAATTTGGTTAATTAGGGCTCGGTTTCGTTTTTCCCCATCTGTCGAAATTTTAAAAAGAAAAAAATTTCCCCCGCCCCCCAGCTCCGTCGACCGGCTCTCCACCACGGCTACTCCGGCATCCCTCTCCTCCTCCTCGAGCTCTAGGTAAACCCTAACTCTCTCTCTCTCTCTCACAGGACACATGTGATACTGACACACACACAGACACTGACACAGACACAGACACGACACACACACACGCAGACACTGATCAGGACCTAGGGTTAGGGTTAGGGTTAGGTTTTTTGACATGGGGTTAGGGTTAGGGTTAGAGTTAGGGCCGACTGGCCCGAGTCGATGAGCGATGGTGATTCATGTGCGACGATGGCGTCGACGAGGACATGGTTGGTACTCGAGTCTTGAGAATTGGAGGATGAATAAGGATTTGCTTTCTTCTTGAGGTAGGAGTTCCAGTGGTTCTTTATTTCGTTGTCGGTCCTTCCTAGTAGGTGTGTTGCTATCTGTGACTACCATGGAGGGAAATACTTATGCTTAAGTAAACTACCATGGAGTTTTAAATCGATTGATTCAAGACAAAAGTGATTGCTTGGTTGATAACTTCTTTAAGAAGTATTTTTGAGAAACAAAAGCTCAGAGGTTTGTGCCATAGCTTTTGGTGAGTTAATTTGATATATATTTGGAAGTCATTTATATACCACAACAAATGAATAGGTGAAATAAAAATGAAATCAGTTAAGAGCTCTTGGACTAGTGCTTAAGATTTATTTCAAAAAGTTTATTGTTAAAGGAGAAAAAAAGATGGTGTATCATGAGAGTATTTCTGCTTAAGGTTACATTTTTATTAAGGTAATTTTACATATATTAGATCAACAACAAGTTCTTATTTGTCCCTTGACGATAGCTCACCCTGTCAGCTGACTATTATTAAAGTTATTTCTAATTGAGATAGATCATATAATACATTAATTTCGTAGGTATTCAGCTTCCTTTAGACTTGTTGAGCATACCAAGACTTGTGTGAATTTTTTGAATTAGGACATTTCAGTCTCGGGGATATGCAACCTTTGAGCCCTTAAGGTGTTTTATAAGCTATATTTATTTTCCTCAACTTTTTATATTCATAAGTGCACCAGCAGGTGGAAATTAATGTGTCCCCGAGCAAGGTAGAGCATTGCAACTGAAGATATCCTGCCACATATTTTATGACTGATTGCTTGTTATCCATTGTTTGAACATGTTTGGAGGAGGTTCCATTTGAATGCCAAGTTCTTCATGATTGCATGTTCTAGAGGGTGCACATAACTACATTGTTAAGCCACCAAAGCTGTTTTAGAAGCTAATGTTTTGTTTTCTCTCTTATTCCTATATTCATAAGAACAACAAAGAGGTAGACATTAGTTAGTCTCTTGGTAAGATACCTCATCTCAGCTAGAAGAGTATCCTGCCTACTTTTCTGAAGATTGCTCATCATCTGGCCTGAGGATGGATGTAGGAGATGACGTTAGAATGTTAAAGTTATTTCTTATTACAGTTTCTATACGGTGCATATCATCATATTCATTAGGCAACCTATAAATATCTTTGACAAAATCATTACTTTTGTGCTTGAAAATATCTTTTCCAAGAGCTTGCATTTTACATATTAAGCCAACAATATCATAAAAGTGCCACTATACGCCATAGTTGTGGGCTTATTTTTGCAACTAATTGATACACTGTAAAGGCGACTTCAAGGTGAGATGACTTTATATTGCTTTAGACAAGTGTAAAAGAAGAGGCCAGCTTTTGAGTCTTGACTGAAGCAAGTTGCTAAATATATAAGTTCCAAGTATACTGAAAACTTAGTCGTAATGCCAAGTAGGGATTAAATAGCAACACATTTTACACTTCATTACCACAAAGGATTAAAATAAAGGCGACTATTGATTGAAGTGAGAAACTACTAGTAAATGTTTGTGTTCACTACCTATGTTTTAAAAGGGGTGAGGCACACTCGAGGCACTAGGTTACTCTGGAGCCTAGGTGCAAGATTCTCATAGAGGTGTGCGCTTCAACGAAGTGAGGTACACATTTTTGAATTTTTTGAATAATATATAGTTTTAAATAAAGAAAGTCATATTATATCTAATCAATTCATAACACCATTAATTTTTTTTAATTTGAGAATATAAAATCCTAAAGATAAAACTAAGAGTTAACCATCATCAAACTCACAAGAAACTACCACAAGCTAATAAAATAGAAGACTTGACAAAACCCTAATAATCATCATCATTCGTATTATCATCTCCATCATCAACACTACCAATAGATTTGTATCCGTTATCGCCATCGTCGTCGTCCTATACATCATCATTGTCATCATCCTATATATTTTGTCATCATCATCCTATACAAGATCTATTAATTAAATATAAATATTAGTTGGTTGACTAGATATATCTTATAGTGTTTTTATTGTTAGGACAAAATGTTGAGTATGGAAGAGGAATAAGATAGTAGTTAAAGGGAGATGCTAGGAGTAGAATTAGACCTAAACAGACATGGGGTGAAGATTTAAAGAAATATAAAAAAAAACTATTCATACAGGGGAGTTGGCCCTTATCAAAGCCAAATGGAAAATGAAGATTCAAATAGCCGTAAGTAGTTTTATTATTACTATCATTATTATACTGCAACAAACAATTTATAGGCAGGGCTGCTGAAGGTATGTCTTAAGTAATATCTGTTATCAATTATATTCTTTGTGAGTCATCTAATTCTTCCATTCCGCATTATTAAGGGTATATCTTAAGTAATATCTGTTATCAATTATATTCTTTGTTTTTATCTATCTTACCAGATGGCACCCAAGAGAGAGACACCTCCTACTGTTAAGGAGGAAGTGATGCCTCCTACTGTTAAGGAGGAAGTAATGCCTTCTACTGTTAAGGAGGAAGAGATACCACCTGCTGTATCTCAGACGGGGAGTTTCAGTCACCCAGCACCTATAGCGGCTGTATCTCAGACGGGGAGTTCCAGTCACCCAGCACCCATAGCGGAGATTGATCACATAGACGCTGTTTATGCGCAGTATCTGAGGGATTGGTATGTGCCCCAGCGTATTGGATATCCTCGAGATTGATACTGTGATATTTTATATACTTTTATTGTGGTTATTGTGTGATTGTGATACTTATATATTATGCCCATTTTGTGACTGTGATACTTATATATTATGCATTTTGTGTGACTGTGATACATTTATTTTGTGTGTATTGTGTGACTGTGATATTTTATATTTTTTGTGTTATTTCGTACGCAAAAAATTCAATGGATGGTTGCTCCAGGTCTGTCTATAATATTTGTGTGTATTAATTGTATGACTGTGATACTTTTTATTCATATTAAATGATGTTAAAATACGGTGTTGAGTGTTCCACCGAAGGGGTCGGCGAACCCAGAGAATTCAACGGAGGGTTGCTCCGGGTCTATTTTTAATTAAAAATTTATAAATTGCAGGTATAATAGTTTGTAACAATTCAATATTTTTTTAATTTTTTCTGTAAAATTAACGACGTATTTAGCGACGTTTAGCGACGTTTATACACGTCGCTAAATACGTCGCTAATTAGCGACGTTAATAGCCGTCGCTAATGATGTCGCTAAACGTCGCTAAATACGTCGCTGTACGTCGCAAATTGCTGACATGGCAGTACTTCCAGGTCATTAAAGACGTCGTTGTCACGTCGCTATATAAGTCGCTAATTAGCGACGTTTAGCGACGTTTGATTACGTCGCTAATTAGTGACTCTGCGTCGCTAAACGTCGCTAAGTTAGCGACACATTTAAGTAGCTAAAAAATATCGGTATAGCGATATTTAGCGACGTTTTTCCTTTCAGCGACGTGATGATTATTGACTTCTGTAAAACATCGCTAATTACGTCGCTAAACGTGATTAGCGACGATTTTTTGTCATTTAGCGACGTTTTTGGGCGTCGCTAATTTGACTTTTTCTGGTAGTGATACATGGGGCTAAAATTAAGTTGGGACACAAATATCATTAGTGAAGAAGACTCAGAACAGAATATTACCCTAATTTGGGTTGCTCAAAATTGATCGAGATTGTGTCTCCAATTTCGATTGGAACGCACAACGATACAAAGTTGGATTTTATTTAGAAATTAAATAAACGTCCGCGACGAATATTGTGCGGCTAAAATGAAGCACAAGAGAGCATAATTACGAGTTACAAAAATGTTAGAATGGAAGGCGGGCACGTCTAGGGCAAGGTTGTGAAATTTGTTGGAAGGCAAAAGCTAGGGTAGCGCTCCAAATATCGAAGCAACAGTAAGGCACAATAATTAAATAAAATTACGGTAATTAATTACAACCTCAATAATTAAATCATAAATAATACAAATTAAATTCATAACCCTACATTTTGGTCAGGTGTTCATCTAGTGGGCTTCTAGGTCAAGTCTACTAGCTCAACATTAACGAACACTTACATAATATATATATGTAAATACACATCTCATACAATTATTTAAATTAAATACACACAATATTAATAATATATAAAAAGTCAAAAATATCCCTATTTTTAGAATGTGGTAGTGACAAGTCTACCCTCCTTAAAAGAATTTCGCCCTCGAAATTTAAAATCCTCATAGTTGTATTTACTCATTATATATTTTCCATCAAAATTTAAATTCACCAAACCTATAATCATAAAGTAAATCCACATTGTCATTTCATAATTTTTTTTCAAAATTCTTTAGTTATCGTATTCCTGAAAATCCTCGAAATAAAAATCAAATTCCTTCAATTTTCTCCAAAACTTTAAGTTAATAATTAAATACTAAAAATTTAATATCCAATCCTCTAATTTAATTCCAATCAATACATATTTATAAAACTGAAATCTCGTCCCAAAAATGTGAATTCAAACTCTATTAATCATCTTACTCCTCTAATTTAAATCCAATCGATGCATATTTATAAAATCTAAATTCTCATTCCAAAAATTGAATTCAAACACTAATCCATTAATGATCTTATTCCTTGATTTCTTTTTCCACAAAATACTCAAACAATGTGATACTTATGAAATCTTCAAATGCAACATTCATAATATAAAATTTTAAATTCATATCTTGCAATCAAATAATGATAATCTCCTTAATTTCCTCGAATTTTAATGATAATTTCAACCATATTTCAATCTTTATAAAATCAATGTTTCATCAATTCTGCCATATTAAATTCTTAACTCTTTATTTAAACTAATGATTATCCTCAAAATTTAAGCATCTTGTCTCTCTTGTCAAGTCATAACCTCTTCATAAATCTTCACTATGGTCAAAACCCCCAATAATCAAGGTCCAAGAAAATTCTATCTACAGTCATACATCATATAATCTAGAGGAAACATGCATGGTTATGGTCTATTTTGTCATGGTATTGCAGTCTCCGTCAGGATGTACTACTAACTACATTCTAACAAAAAAATTACGAATACAAGCTACGGTACTAAGGAATCAATCAATCAATCAAATAGAAAGGTCATGAGGAAAGAAAAGAACAGAACCTGGTAACACGTCACCTGCAGTATCGGTCTTCTCGACCGTCATTGGAAATGCTCCGCTCTGCTGGGGTGGCTCCCTCCGCGGGTGCTGAGCAATCTGCAGTTCTACAGGTGGCCTAACTGGATCTCTATAATTTGGAGCTGGGCGCTGAGCTAGAGGGCAATCCCTCATTCGGTGTCCTGCATCACCACAGCGCGAACAAAGTCCTAGCCTTAATCTACAGCTCTCCCAAAGGTGACCTGGCTTCTTACATAAATGACAAGTCTGTTGTGTCTCTCTCGGAGGCTGCTGCTGATCCTGCTGAACACGAACTGGTGCCTCGTACTGCTGTTGATACTGAAACATCCTTGGCAGTTGCTGAATATAGGGATGCTTGACTAGTCTCGCGCTACCATTCGTATCTCCAAAAATATTGTGACTCCTCTTAGGCCTGAGATCCAGATCTTCTTCTGTAATCTGAACATCCATCAAGATATCCTCAAAGGTAGCGATACGATGACCAGAAGTGCGCGACCTAATCTCTCTCGTCAGCCCCTTTCTAAACTTCTGGGCTTGATCTCTTGGGTCCCGAATCATAGACGATGCAAAATGGCTCAATCGACAGAATTCTGCAGCGTACTCGTCGACCGACATGTTTCCTTGGACCAAGTCATAAACTGACTTTCTAAGGTTCCCAAGGCCACGTTGGGAAAGAACTTCTCCTTAAAAAGCTCCTTGAAGGTCTCCCAAGTAAGTCATTCGTCAGTGAGTCTCGGCTCCGTGCGATACCACGTGAGTGCGATATCGAACATCTAACTGCCAGCGGCCTCTATCTGCAAGCTCTCCGGAATCTGGGCCAATCGCAGGCTCCTCTCTATATCTTCTAGCCAGTCGTCAGCGTAGAGTATCCTTTCGGTGCCTTTGAACTCTCGAGGCATCATCCTCTTAAAGTCCACTATAGTGCCTGATCTCTGCTGTTGCTGCTGGCCAGGAAACTGCTGGGCAACTCTCTCAACTGCCTGTAGAGCCACCTGATGAGCGTTCTCTATGCTCTCTCTCACCAGCTCAGTTTGTGCCTGGTACACTTCTGCTTGCACCCTCTGAGCCTCAGCTTGAACTCTCTGAGCGTCTACTATGCCTTGGATCAAAGTAAACACCTGTGTCCCGTCAATGGGTACATCTCCGAAAATCAGAGTCGGTGGAGGAGGAAGGTTGTTCGTCACAACTACGGCAATCCTCTGAACAGGTGGGGGACGAGGACCCCCGAAAAGTGCAGATACTCCCACATGTACTAGAGATGTAGGAGGAACTACGGATGTTTGTCCATCAGGTGGAGAGGTGGCAGACCCCTCTAAAGCTGGTGCTCCCACTCTCATAGATCTTTTCTTCGGTGACATCCTGAAGACAGACCCAAAAGAATCAATTAAGGCAATAAATGCGATATCATGAAGGAAGGACAATAAAGTTCTAAAGAAGCAATATTCAGAAGGAATTAAGGATAACAAGATAAATAGATTGGAGAGTTTCCTAGTTGTGATTGAGTATTCGCTCTCATCCTAGTATGCTATATCCTAGATCCTATCGCAGGCACGCAGTAGTGTAACTAAGATGTCACACTACCACGACATCGCACAACTTGTGAAGTCTGACATGCACGGGCCACCATTAAAAATGTGTCACGACCCGCACCCAGTATAGGGGCACGAGTACATGGGTACGTCCAGCCTACGCCGCAGCATCGACGGTATAACACTGTCTAGGTCATGATACTATCTAAACAATCTCACACGAGCATCCAACTCCATAAGAAGACACGGATAACACAATATAATATGAACAACATAATCAATCACATAACTACAACACGATAAGATATCGAAGAAAATAAATAAAATACAACACAAGTCTAAATAGAAATAATCTAACTCAACAATAATATCCAAGTCTCAATAAGTATGCCGGAGACAAATCCGGTACCAAATAATCTGCTAAGAAACTAACTAGATAACTAGTGATTCCGACTAGAACTCCCGGAATCACAATTGAACTACAAGATCCAAGTCTGCAGCTACTCTCTCTGTGGTCCATAAAGTGTTGGATACAAGTTCTCTAAGGCATAGTCTGGAAAAATATTTCCAGTCAGGAAGGAGTAAAGTACATCTCTAATAGCAGTTATATCAATAATATAAACTATGTAGCAGTAAATAGATGGAAATATACAAGATGCATATACATGTACGAGAGATATACAATAAAGAAAGTTCTGGAAATACTATAAATAAATGCGGGAAGGAACAATATGTCAATAAACAAGAGTACTATGACTAAGTGTGAGAGTACTAGCTTTAACATGTGATCGGCTTGGGAACATGTACAGGAATAATGGCCTGGCTAGTCATACGTGCGGTATATGATCAACACTAACATGTGAACAAGACTTGTACATGAAGGGTATGATCACATATCTACACTAAAATACTCTCCATCCCCGACTAGTATAGTAGATCCAACCATGGTATGCTATGGCACGGGATTCCCTAGGAAGGTAGCAAGTCTCTCCGAAAATCAGTGTCCGTACATGCACAAGATAACAATGAAACAAGACTTGTACAAGATACACCATGAACAAGGAATAATATCTCATAACGAGATTCGGATATACCAATCCGTGTAACCATCGTGTCAAGAATATGGATATTTATACTAGATACAATGAACATAGGGGATATCATAAATAAGAAACTATCGGAGAATGTACTCGCCTCGGATCCTTAGCTGGTAGTACCAATGTCCTGTTCCAGAGTATCGTCTGGATGATCCAACAGTCCTATAGACATACCATAAAATATAATAATTGCATCAGACGTTACACTAACACACAAAACACGATGAACTCAGGGCTATGCTAGATATTACACTGGTCAACTAGGGTCAAGCGTGCGTTTAATTGCACGGGTGTCGTGTCTGTAATTGCTGTGAATTTAGACAGTCGGTGATACGGGTCTCGCCAGTACGTGAGTGTACATATGGCAGTCTCTTAATAATTTACAGGGTTACAGGTCAATGTAAATACGGGGTACACGTAATTTCACTCGGGTCGCCTAGTACGTTATAATTATACATATTAACAATTAGCATATATCATTAATTATATATATATATATATATATATATATATATATATATATATATATATGTGCATACCAAATAATTACATACAAAAATATGTATAAGTGTATATACACTAAATAGAATTATATAATATATATATATGTTTAAAAATATACATACCACATTTTTATATATATACAATAACCAATATTTATGTATAAGAAAGAATACGTATACTGAATATATATATATATATATATATATACCAGTAAAAATATACATATACTATATTTATATATACCAATTTTAATACATACATACATACATATATATATATATATATATATATATATACACACACACACATACATACATACATACATACATACATACATACATACATACTAACATTTATTGAATACATATATACTAATATATATATATATATATATATATATATATATATATATATATATATATATATATATATATATATTGAATACATATATACTAATAGAGAAATATACTATATATATGTATATGTGTATATATACGAATAATACATACACACTAATTAAGTATGTCTAAACCTCAACAATACGTGTACCCGCGTACGTGTACACGAGGGGGGGGGGGGTGAACCGAACCTGTGCGCGTGCACGACGACGACGGAGATGACGCCGGTGTCCACGACGAAAACGAAGATGAAGGTGTCGATGACGATGACGACGATGGTGTCGACGAAGACGATGACGAGGTGGCGATGAAGGTGCTGGTGGAGGGGCTGGTGAAGGGTTGCCGGTGACTGGAGGTGGTAGTGTGGCCGGAGAGCCCAGGCGGGGTGGTCGGCTCGGCGTGGAGGGGCCTGGCCGGAGTTGGAAGGATGGGATGCAGGGAGGAGCAGGGAAGAGATGCTGATGACGATGGTGGTGGTGCTTGTGGCCGGAGGGAAGAGACAGAGGGAGGTTGTAGTGGTGGTGGTTCGGCCGCCGGGGTCGGGACAGATGGCAGCAGCAGCCTGGGAAGACGGTTGCGGCTTGCCGGGTGGCCGCTCGTGGAGGAGGAGTGGCCGGAGGAGGAATGCTCGGGCAGGAGGTCACGGTTGTAATGCGGGGGAGAGTTGGCCGGTTCGAGGAGGGACAACGGTGGATGGTGGAGCGGGGTCGGGGATCTTCAGGCGGGGTAGAAGTCGGTGCAGTAGGCGATGCGGTGGGAGGAGCAGTAGCAGCCGGAGAAGATGGCTGCGGCTCGCCGGGGTCGGGACTGATGGCAGCAACAACAGCCGGGGGAGTGAGCTCGACTGGGGTGGTGAACAGAGCAGGGCACTGGAGCTTCGGGTTGGAAGTCGGGGGAGCTCGACTTATGGAAGAGCGGGTGAGCTCCGGCGGGTCGGCCGGAGCTGGGGGCCGGGGTGGCCCGGGTGAAGGGAGGTTGTTTTAACCAAAAAATATAGGTGAAGAGGAAGAAAAAGAAAGAAGAAGAAGAGAAAAAGAGAAGAAGAGAAAAGGAAAAATCCTACGTTGGGAGAAGAGGGAGGAGAGAGAGAGGTGGGGGTTGTTTCCTAGGTTTGGGGATTAGGGCATGCTTGGGAAGAGTGCATTGAGGGGACATTAAATAGAGGATGTGATGTGGAAATGTGTGGTGATGATGAGCCCCATTTTGAATGGGTGGCCAGGATTTGACATGAGGGAAATCATTCATGCAAGGAGAGGATTGGGTTGACTAGTCAAATATTAGGGCTCTCCATTTGGTTTGAACAATAGGGTATTGACACCTAATGCAATATTTGCAAATGAGCTCACTTAAATTTGGGTATTTGCACAGACACATAAAATGATGAAAAATTGGTGGACGATTTGGTGTTTGGTATTTTGTAGGGTGAGGGGGTGTTGTGTATTTTGTATGGGCTTAATTAATGGAGTATTTGGATTAAATTGGGTTAAAATAGGATTAGTCAAAGTTGGTATCCCTAATTTAATTAAAGAATAATGCAAGCGATGTTCTAAAATTAATTAGAAATACATGGGACTAAAATTAAGTTGGGACACAAATATCATTAGTGAAGAAGACACAGAACAGAATATTACCCTAATTTGGGTTGCTCAAAATGGATCGAGATTGTGTCTCCAATTTTTATTCGAACGCACAACGATACAAAGTTATATTTTATTTAGAAATTAAATAAACGTTCGCGACGAATATTGTGCGGCTAAAATGAAGCACAAGAGAGCATAATTACGAGTTACAAAAAGGTCAGAATGGAAGGCGGGCACGTCTAAGGCAAGGTTGTGAAATTTGTTGGAAGGCAAAAGCTAGGGTAGATCTCCAAATATTGAAGCAACGATAAGGGGCAAAAATTAAATAAAATTACGGTAATTAATTACAAACTCAATAATTAAATCCTAAATAATACAAATTAAATTCATAACCCTACATTTCGGTCAGGTGTTCATCTAGTGGGCTTATAGGTCAAGTTTACTAGCTCAACATTAACGAACACTGTACATAATATATATGTAAATACACATCTCATACAATTATTTAAATTGAATACACACAATATTAATAATATATAAAAAGTAAAAAATACTCCTATTTTTAGAATGTGGTAGTGACAGTTTCTATGTTATATTTTGGACCATTGGATGCTAGTGGATGACTGGATCTTATGGTTAGCTATTTTTAGGGTTTTCTAACCCTAAAATAAGTTTCTTATCCTATAAATAGGGAGGAGGGTGGAGGCACAAAGTAGAAGCACAATATAGAGATTCGGGGTGCTTGTCCACAAAAAATCTAAGAGAAAGTCCGTGCTTTGTTCTTAGGACTTCGCCATCCAAGACAAGGAAGCAGGAGATCTAATCGAGGAGTCATCAACTTCAATTTTAATCTTCTATTTTTCTTTTTAGTGTGGTGAGGGGGTTGAACCTATTAGGGCAAAGGGTTTCAACATTAGATTTTGCAATCTTGTAATTTTATCTGAGTTATAAAGGTTAGGATTTGTCCAAGTGACGTAGTCACCACCATATACTTATCTTCATCTGTGCTTGGTGTTCGTAGATTGGTTGGTCATCTCAGGTGGGTTGGCAAATGCTTCCGCAATGCTCCCAACACGTGGTATCAGAGCCTACGTGTTCCCAACACGATCTTCAGGAGTGGCGTTTCCTCGAAGGGTGGTGCCCAGCGGTCGCTCACTTGCTCCTATAGCCAAATTGGTCTTGGAGTGGGTGGGGTTCCCAACCTATGTAGAGAATACCCCGGAGTGCGATGAGCGCCATCCGTGTGTCAAAAAAACTCAAAAAGTACATCGAGCGCCGTGTATTAAAATATTTATGATAAACAAATATTATATTGGATTTCTATCTTTGACTTCAATATATAGATTTCTATATGGAAACCCTAATTCATGCAAGGGTTTATAAAAAGGCTCATGTAATAACAACACAAAGAGAAAAAAAAAAGTGGAAATTTTTTGGTAAGAGTGTCATTGCAACTTTGGAGAGGAGAAAGAAGGATTAGAGGCCGTTTCGGAGAAAGAGATCAGTTTATGGTATTTCTTATTTTTTTTTGTGATTGTAATCTATTTTCTGTTCTAAAGAGTTGTGGTGATTCATGTTGGATCGGTGAGGAGCTTGTAGAGGGTGCAATATCTTTATTCCATTAGTGGAGGTTCTTCAGGGTTGGACTCCGATCGTCCCGTAGTTTTTTCTATCTAGATTTTTACGTAAAAATCTCAGTTTGTGTTTTTTGTTTGGTATTTTTTGGTTTGTGCATTTTTCTCGGTTCTCTCGTAGGTACTCTTTGGTTTAGGGAATGATTTTTACATTTTGTTCCAAACAATGTTGTATCAGTGCTATGTTATGGAATTTCAGAAGGGTGTCAAGAGTTGACAAACAAACCAGGGAGGAGAGATTGACGCGAAGCCGGTTCACATGGTAAACCTGAACGGTACCAACTATCATTACTAAAGGAGCAAGATGAAGGATATGCTATTTGTCAAGAAGCTGCATCTGCCAGTATTTGCTTTTGAGAGACCCAGTGACAAATTCGAAGAGGACTAAAAGTTCGAGCATATACATGTGTGTGGGTATGTCAGGCAGTTCGTTAACGAAAATGTGTACAACCATGTTGCCAGTATTGAGCATGCGAGGACACTGTGGAATAAGCTAAAATCTTTGTATGCAAAGAAGTCCGGGGTAAATAAATTATTCCTGATCCGGATGATGATGGGTCTACGGTACAAAGATGGGGCATTTATTACGGATTATTTGAGTGAGTTCCAGGGCGTGGTTGACCAGCTATCCTTGATGAGAATCAAGTTTGACGACGAGCTTCAGGTACTATGGCTGCTGTGTATATTGCCAGACTCGTGGAAGACCGTACGAGTGTCTATGATCGCTTCTGCTCTGGAAGGCGTAGTCAGTCTGGAGTTTGCCAAGAGCAGGGTGCTGAATAAAGAGATACGGAGACGTTCTCATGGTACTTCATCTATATTCCACTCAGATGCGCTTGTTTCAGAGAGCCATGAATGGGGTAAAAGCAGGCGTCCAGGCGGTGGCAGAGACAAAAGCAAGGGAAGGTCCAAAGGTCGGTATAAGGAATCAGAGTGTTACCGTTATGGCAAGAAGGGCTACATCAAGCGAAACTGTTTTGCTTGGAAGAAAGAGAAGAAGGGCGACAAGGGGAAACATGGCGAGAATACTACAACGATGGCCTCGACACATGCAGACAATCTGATTACTGTAGGTGATGCGGTATTTATGAACCTTGCTTGCGATGAGAACTCTTGGCTGGTAGACTCAGGTGCTTCAGCGCACGTATCTCACAATATGACATTATTTGCTACTTACACAACATGCGACTATAGAGTATTAAATATGGGTAATAGAGATGTGTCAAAGGCAGTTGCCATCGGAGATGTGCATTTGAGGACAAAGGCGGGTTCAGTTCTTATTCTGAAAGATGTTTGCCATGTCCCTGATATCCGTTTTAACCTGGTGTCTGTTGGAAGGTTGGATGACGAGGGTTTCTTCAAGCTCTTCGGGAACAGTCAGTGGAAGATTTTTAGAGGTTCGATGGTGATTGCCAGAGGAAGCAAGAGGTCCGGACTCTACTATATAGAAGGGAGCACACATGGGGAACATGTGGTAAACGTAACTACTAATGCGTCTACTAAGTTGTGGCACAGATGGCTTAGCTATATCAGCAAGAAGGGGATAAGATACTTGGTGAACAAGAAGGTGATTCTAGGGTTAAAGTCTACAAAATTGGAGAGGTGCACGTACTATTTGGCGGAGAAGCAAAATATGATGTCTTTCCAAAGTCACCCAAGTTCAAGGAAGCAGGCGTTGCTCGAGTTGATACACTCGGATGTCTGCGGTCCTATGTAGGTAAAATATATTGGTGGTGCTTCTTATTTTGTAACTTTTATTGATGATTATTCCAGGAAGGTTTGGGTCTATGCCTTAAAGACTAAGGATCATGTGCTGCCCACTTTCTAGGAGTTTCATGCCTCCGTTGAAAGGAAAATGAGCAAGAAGCTGCTATGTGTTCGGTCCAAAAATAGCGGCGAATATATCGGTTCCCTTGATGCATATTGCATAGAGCAAGGAATACGACACCAGAAGACTCTGCCAAAGACACCTAAGCTCAATGGTGTAGCAGAGCGGAAGAACTGGACGCTGATGGAGAGGGTATGATATTTGCTGTCAGAAGTAAACTTGTCGGGCATCTATTGGGGTGAGGCTCTTTACACAGCTGCTTATATTATTAATTTATCTCCTAGTACTCCTTTGCAGGATGATGTTCCTGACAAAGTATGGTACGACAAAGATCCGTCATACAATCACCTACGAGTGTTTGGTTGCAAGGCCTTCGTGCATGTACCGAAAGACGAGAGATCCAAATTTGATCCAAAGACGAGGCGGTGCCTCTCTGTCGGTTATGGTCAGGATGAGTTTGGCTATAGACTCTACGACCCAGTAGGAAGAAAGATCTACAGAAGCAGAGACATAGTATTCGTCGAGGATCAGACCATGACCAACACTCAAGATTCCGAGATGCCTTATTAGGCTGAAAAATTGCTTAAGTTAGAGTCATTTTGCTTCGAGCAGTTTCCAGAGGACATCGTAGAGGATCCATTTATGGGAAAGCCAGTACCAAGGTTCAAAAACTCGGTATTGGTATCAGACAGTTTGTATGAGTATCCGTATCGACAGTATCAACGGTATCAGATCGGAGTATCAGATTTTTTGGTATCGAATTTATCGACAATATTTAAATAATTATTAATAAATTAGTAAAAAAATAGACAAAATAATTTTTGGTATTGACTGTATCGGTAAAGCTCTTCGTCTCGATCTGTATCGGTCCGTATCGGGTCTGTATCGGCCGATACAGATCGATACCAAAAATTTCCATCACGAATCGACCGATACCAATTATTTTTGGTTGTATCGGATCGACAGTGGCCAAACCTGATCCGATATGGCCGATACATATCGATATCAGCTAATACTTTAAACCTTGGTCAGTACATGAACTTGCTCCCAACCTTGATCATCAGCCTGCTTATGGTGGTCAGGGTGATCTTCAGGAGGATGAGCATGCCGAGGAGGCAGTTCCTGAGTAGGAGGCTATTGGTATACAGCCAGCACCAGTGGTTCCATTGAGGAGGAGCGATAGAGAGCGTCGACCATCTATGAGATACTCACCGGGTGAGTATGTGCTACTGACTAACGGGGGAGAACCCTAAAGTTTTGTAGAGGCTATGAAAGACTAACACATGCAGGAGTGGATGGAGTCAATGCAGGAGGAGATGAGTTCCTTGGAGGCCAACTCTACTTATGATCTGGTGCAATTTCCAAAGGGCTAGAAGACTTTGAAGAATCGATGGATGTTCAGAGTGAAGCAGACAGATGATGCTACTCACTCTCGATATAAACCGAGGCTGGTAGTTAAAGGCTACGATCAGCAAAAATGCGTAGATTATAATAAGATCTTTTTGCCAGTTATCAAGTAGTCATCTATTCGGGTGGTGCTAGCATTGGCAGCCAATTTTGACTTAGAGGTCGAGCAAATGGACGTAAAGACGACATTCCTCTACGGTGATCTTGAGGAGGAGTTGTACATGGAACAGCCAAAGGGATTCTATGAGAAGGATAAGCCACACTTGGTCTGTCAGTTGAGGAAGAGCTTGTATGGTCTGAAGTAGGCTCCGAGGTAGTGGTACAGGAAGTTCAAGTCATTTATGGGGGAGCATGGTTATGCACGGACGTCGGACCACTGTATATTTGTGAGTTACTTTGCCGAGGATAATTTCATTATTTTACTGCTCTATGTTGATGATATGCTACTAGTGGGTCAGAATGCCACTAAGATAACTGAGTTGAAGCACCAACTGGGCGCAGGATTCTCTATGAAGGATATGGATGCAACGAAGACTATTCTTAGGATAGAGATCACCGAGAGATAGATTCCAAGCTGCTACACTTGTCCCAAAAGAAATACATTCATCGGGTACTTCAGCATTTCGGGATAGACGGGTCAAAAAAAGTGAGTAACCCCCTTGCGGCTCACTTTAAGTTCGTTGAGGAGCAGTGTCTATCTACCGAGGACGAGAAGAAAGATATGGAGCGAGTTCCATATGCCTCAACTGTGTGGAGTCTTATGTATGCTATGGTATACGTACGAGGCCAGACATCGCTCACGCAGTTGGCACAGTTAACAGGTATACTTCAAATTCTGGAAGGGTATATTGGAGTGGGGTAAAGTAGATTCTACGATATCTTCAGGGTACTGCCGATTGGAAACTTTTTTGGTGGTGACGAGCCAAAGCTGGTTGGGTATACCAACGTTGATATGGTTGAAGATGTAGACACGAGGAGATTGACTTTGGGCTATGTGACAATGTTTGCTGGTAGAGCAGTATCATGGTAGTCGCAGTTGCATAAGTGTATTGCCTTGTCAACGACAGAGGCAGAGTACATTGCGGTGATAGAGGCTTGCAAGGAGTTGCTGTTGATGAATAAGCTGTTGTAGAAAATTAGGCTAAAGCAAGAGCCGTATCCTTTGCTTTGCGATAGTCAGAGTGCTATTCACCTTGTGAAGAACCAGGCATTTCATAGTCGGTCCAAGCACATTGAGACCCGATATCATTGGATACGGGATATAGAAAAGAAGAAAGCGGTGCTTGAGAAGGTTTATTCAGATGACAATGGAGCAGACATGTTCACAAAGATTCTTCCAAGGGAAAAGTTTGAGTACTGCAGGCAGATCGTCGGGATGATGACCCCCTCCACATAGTTGTGAAGGAGAAGATTTGTTGGAGTGGGTGGGGTTCCCAACCTATCTGGAGAATACTCCGGAGTACGACGCATGCCATCCGTGTGTCAAAAAAACTCGAAAAGTGCATCGAGCGCCGTGTATTGGAACATTTATGGTAAGCAAATATTATATTGGATTTTCATCTTTGACTTTAATTATATATTTATGATTGAATCTTTCATATATTAACTTTCCATATAATTGGATTTCTAATTTATGATAAGCTAATTTATGATTTGATTTTATTAAATATATGATTGAATGAAATTGAATTTCCATAAATATTTTTGGCTTCCATATATAGATTTCCATATGGAAACCCTAATTCATGAAAGGATTTATAAAAAGGCTCGTACAATATACAACAAAAAAAGAAAAAAATAAGAGAGAAAAAAGGTGGCAAGAGTGTCATTGCAACTTTGAAGAGGAGAAAGAAGGATTGGAGGCCGTTTCGGAGAAGGAGATCAATTTGGGGTATTTCTCAATGTCTTTTTTCTTCGTGGTTGTAATCTATTTTCGGTTTCAAAGAGTTGCGTTGATCCATGTTGGATTGGTGAGGAGCTTGTAGATGGTTTAATCTCTTTATTCTATTAGTGGAGGTTCTTCAGGATTGGACTCCGATCATCTCGTAATTTTTTCCATATAGATTTTTCACTTAAAAATTTCTGTGTCTGCGATTTGTGTTTGATATTTTTTGGTTTGTGCATTTTGCTCGGTTCTCTTACAGGTACTCTCTGGTTTGGGAAACAGTTTTCGCATTTTGTTACCAATAATTGTACCATCTGTGTCGACCATTCCCGTAGGAAAGGGTGTCATTCAGAATGATCCAGGCGAGGGACTGAGCGAATTCGAGGAAGTAGAGCTGAGCAATACTATTACTGGGAAATTTTCAAATATCCAAGAAGAGGAGATGTAATTGTTTTGTCATAGATATTCGATCTCGACGTCGACATACTTGATCTCCGATGTTGGAGACGAGAAATCAATCATGCTTGTGGATGATAACATGATCTTCACGATCAATTTTTTTTTGAAGAATGGATTGAGGCTCCCTATCCATCTGGATGGTTGCTCTATCCTTAAGTATTTTGAGTTTTCGGTCAGTAGACTCACGTTGAACGTCGGGAGGGTGATAATGATCTTTTTAGTCGCAATCATAGATTTAGGGATCCCACTACTAAAATACTGCAAATCAGCAACAAGTTGGTGATGGACGACATCCATTGCCAGATAACAATGACTTTGCGTCGGTCAACCATTCAAAAATTTATATTTTAGATTTTAATTACATATATATCGTCGGGTCATCGTCAAGATGTTACCAGATTACGCAGCTAACTGCGGGAACTACGTCGGAAGATTATGCGACTGTCCAACGATACATGGACATTTTTATATTTTACTTGACAATGGACGTAGGCATCGTCAGTCTGTCACCTAATACGGTGCCCTAATTATAAAAAGGTAGCCGATCAAAATTCATTCCTCTCTCTCTCTCTCTCTCTTTTCGTGCTCCTCCTCCAGTGTTCCTATGTGCTCCTCCTTTGTACACATACTCCTCCAACGTGCTCTTCCTTCTCATCCTCCCAATGTAAGTTCTTATTTAGCTTTTCCCTTCTCGGCTCTGGTTTGCTATGGTGATTTAGATCTTCGGGGTCGAACCCGACGTACAAAGGATGGATACGGGGTCAAACCCGAAAAAGATACTACATGAATAAGTGTTTTTTAGTTTTCGTAATTCTCTCTGTATTGGGTAAATATTGTTAGCCCAATGTTTAAGTTGAATTTTTGAATATGGCTAATCGATTAAGTTTAACATTATGAGATAATCGTGCAATCACTGTATTAACATTTACTTAAACTCAGCATTATCCAAATATGTATTAATGCTATAATTTTTGCTTCTGTATATTGCTATAATCATCTAACATGTATTTGTAGAAAAGTAATAAGCAAGATCAGATATGAATATATCCAGTTAAGAAACCATGATGAGCCAAAGACGACGTTATATCAGAAGATTTCTCTGAACCGCTTATGACTTATCCGGAGCCTCGCACTCGGGGGTTCCGCTGCCCGGTCGGCGGACTGGGGTCGAGGGGGCAACGCCTCTCGTAGGGGTTCGGGGTCGAAGCCCCCAAAAGGTATTCTAATTTTTAGATTTTTTTATCTTTGGACAACTGTCGTCAAAGAAAAAAAGGCATCTTCAAGAAAATAGACATTTCAGAAGATTAGGGTCATCAAATGCTCTTGATTTTCATATTTATTCTGTATTTTTTATTTTATTTATAGGACTAAATTGGGTTCATAGTTGGCACTAGGAAGCTCAAACCCATACAAAACCAGAACCTAGTCCACTCAAATAAGCCTAAACTAGAATAAATCCAAAACCCAACCAAAATCCAACCCAAACCTGGGCCCAACATTCTGGAAACAAACTAACAGAGTTTGGATTGAACTTGGGCCTAACTCGGTTAGGGTGGTTTTCTGATTCGACTCAGTCTTCCGGATAACTTGGCTTAAATGTTCGAATGTATGAACGTTGGGCGTCCAAACTACCCGAACTCGGTTCAAAAAAATCTTATAAATAGAGGTTGAATTCTATTTATTTTATTCACCTGTTACTTTCAAACCTACTCTATTCTGAGCTTTAAATCTTTCCATCACCAAGACAAGTCTCACATCCTTCTAGTGCCAAGTGCGATCTCGGTTAGAAGTCTGTTCGAGTTGTAACAAGCTTGAAAATTCAAGTTTGTTTAATTTATTCAGAAGTTAGTGAGAACTTCGGATCAAAGCTCATGGTTGTAAGAAGTCAGCGAGTCATTCAGACCAAAGCTTATGGTGTTGTAAGAAGTTGGCATGTCCTTCGGATCAAAATCATGTATGTGTCCTATTTCACAAATAATGGACTAAATTCGAGCAAGAGTTCTCGGGACTGGATTAGTCCTCCATAGGAAAAACTAGGATAAAATTTTGGAGTTTGCGTTTGCTTTCTAAACTCTGTTTACTTTACCTTACTTATACTATGCTTATACTCAGATCTTAGTTTTACTTATTATAGTAGTTTTATAAGTTGATAATTGCCTTACTTTAATTGGATTATTGTCACACACACTCTATTTACCCCCTCTAGAGTGACTATAGTTGCCCCTTTACATGTTAGACACGACACTGCATATAAGCTAGGGGTAGGCAGGTTGCTCGGTATGTGGAGGTGGGTGACTGGTTGGGGCTGGCCGGAGGACAGTCGAGTAGGGGTGAGAAGGTAGAGTGAAGTCTGTATAATAGGGTGTCGGGGGCTCTCTTGCATGCAGCATTGAGAAGTTGCTAGTACTATTGCTATTTTTTTGTTTCTGCAACTTATTTTATGGCTCACACAGGGACGGAAGGAGGCATATTGATAGCAGACTGCAGGGAGTATCAAGGAGATGTTGAACAGGGGGTCATGCACTCGAGTAGGAGAGTTAGGTAGGGTTGTGTGTCGAGAGCGGAGAGGTTAGGAGCATTATTCATGTAAATGCAAATAGTAGGAATTGAGAGATCAAGATGAATGCTAGATAGATTTTTGATATGAGTGCCTAAGCAATGTAGATTGGTAAATAAATATGTAATCACAAAGTTAGGGACTAGAAAAAATTGGTTATATAATCTTCTTGCGAACACCAAAGCCGTGAGATCAATATAGAGTCAGTAGGATATAGATAAATATAAAGTATCATTGGTATGTATATATATACCCACAGTCTATAACAATAACGATGAGGCATAACCCCTGCAGCTATTTGACTAGCGAGACAAAGACCATGCAGTCGTAGATAGCATTGACTATCCCCGGCCCCCACCCCTCGGTACCCCCTCGAAAATGATAATACCATAACTCATAACTATATTTTATAGTATTAGATGATGTCTTAGCATTTACATTATGTGGGTTCATCTTTTTTCAGTTATATATTTCAGGTACTACATTTGTTAAGAACATATACTACACTTATCAACGAAACTTAGATGATCGCCACTAATGTATGCTAGAATAAATTTTGGGTAGTGTTCTGAGCTATCCATATTATATTTGTATTGGCATTATCCTAGAGTCAAATACGTATACTTCTTTATTTATGTCCCTCTCTATACTTGGCAATGATTTCATGGATTCGGTACTTTTTTTTAGTATGCACTTCTACTTGCATAATTTTACTAAAACATATATCTATTTAAGAAGGTGCTGATGACAATTTGTTCTTACGAACGACTTGTACGAATGAGACAAGTAGGCCTTCGTGATAGAGAAAATGATAATATTATCATACGAATTAGATTTTTCGGAAGACGAAAGTAACTCAATATTATTTGTATGAATAAATATAATTTTTATTCTTAAATTTGTGTAAATTTTGTTGTGTATTAGTAATTTAAGTATATATGGATCCTCTAATACATCGTGTATAAAAAGATCAACAAATCCTTAAGTTATTGATATGCCACAAAAGTTTTACAAAATTAAGGATTTTTTTTTACATCTACCAGCAAAAATACTATTGAGTTGTTTCGTCTTTCTAGAATTTCAACTCGTATGATAATATTCCTATTTTTCTTTGCCTCGACGATCTACTTGTCTCCTTCTTGCAAGTCTTTAAGAGCAAAATGTCGCCAACTCTTTGTTAAATAGGTATTGTCTTGCTAAAATTATGTTTGTAGAAGTTTGATTATTTTTCTGAGCTATCCATTTAATGGAGTTTAAAATTGCACTTGTAACATGTACTTAGAACTTGAAAAATATAACCTAAAGCACTTGTGTTGATACTACACCAAAATGCATCAAATGTCTATATTGTAAATTTTAAAGAGGTGATAGAGAATACACGAAGTACTCCCAAAAGATGACGCAGGGCTTCACATTGAAGAGACCAGAGCAAAAGGTTCTCCAAAGGTGTTGGGTCAACTCGGATTCCTATCGATTGGATTATGGCTGGTCCTAGCACCTATAGAGAATTTTTGTTCATGATCTCTTCATTGTGAAGCTCTACTTCACCTTTTGCTCTACTTTTTGCTCTAATAGAATACGTGAAGTACTAATTACAATGCTTTTAGAATGTCCATCTAACTTTGTCTGTACATCTAATTGCTTATGTATGTTTTATTTTATGATGCATAATAATTCACGTATACCAAGCAATGGATCGTTACTTGGTTGATTGTACATGGATGTACAGATGGCAACATGAAAGCATGATTGGTCTGAGTGATGAATTTAAGACAAACATTGATTTCTCAAGTATGCCACCCAATTACATGGATGACCCAAAAATCAAGTGTCCATATGCTCATTGTCGGAACAGACATTAAAAAGAAGTGGTGGATGTGAGGGAGCATCTGATCCTTAAGGATTTTGCATGTGATTACGATCTATGGACATCACAAAGTAAACTTTACGTGAAAAGACATTATACTTTTATTGTGGATGTTGCTACGGATGTTGCCACGGATGACGATGCAGAATATGAAGACAACAACTTGGCACAAGATATGGTGATTACTACGTCATGACCACACCAGCGTCCGTCCCAGCTGCGCCCCCAGGGAGCACCACCCCCAGCAGAAACCCCCATGTTTCTATATTTAGCCCGATCACATCCACGACCATCCCGCATGATAGAAAAATAAGAATTATGGTCATAAAGTAGCCCTCCCCCATCATCTACCCCCCACCCCTGGCATCCTCCTCACCATCCACACCACCACCGGCCTCGTCGCAAAGAGTATGAGGCTGAAGACGACTGCCAACATGAGCAGCACATAGACCACCTTTCTCATCCAGAAGGCCACCATCGGAACACTAATCAAAGACGTCAGGATCATCGTCTGGAAGTCAATAGCAAGGGATGCAAACATCGCGAGGCAACCGAGCTTAGATGTTACTAGGTTGTGCTCCACGAGAAGGAAAACGAGGACGGGATGGAAGGTAATGGACCAGTCGAAGAGGAAAACGAAGTTTTTAAAATATCGTAATCCTGCGACGGCTTTATCTCCTAGGTAAAATAGGGAAACAAGATAGACAACCTAAGGTGAAGGAGAGGAGGTATCCTGACCAGCCGATCGCGACCACTTTTGTGCCGGACCTGCAAATAATTTGCAGGTCGGTCTTTACGCCAATCATGAAGGTGAAGTGGATATAGGCTTGTGCACCCCCTTCTATTATAGATACATCACAATAATAAGTCGTTAAGATCTAATACCCTATAATCTTGTACACTACTACAATCAGCAAGCCAATGCCCCTAAACTTAAAATGGGCTCTGCACTTGGCACCAAGTCTATAGATAACTCAATATATCGATCTGGCTACAATCCTGGCAATTTCTTAGGAAACACGTCCAAGAACCCTGCTATCAAGCGATGCGTCAACTCCTTGTCTTCCACTATAGCTCTACAGATAATGCCTTCTCCCTGCTCCGAAGCTCCTCTAGCAAACTCAAACTTTGGCTCTCCTGGCGGGCTAAAAAAACTCTACCTCCTCTGCAATCTATACTAGCATGGTGCCTACTCAACCAATCCATCCCGAGTACAATATTGTAGCTCGAAAGTGCCATTACAAGTAGATACACACTCAGCTCCCGGCCTCCCAGAGTAACTCTTTGATCCTTGCAAACATCACTAACCAGGATAATGTATCCACCAGTCATCATCTTGCAAGTCCTACGCAAAGGCTCAGCTTAGAAATGATTCTTCAGAGCAAAAGAAACATATATAAAACTATGGGAAGCACCACTATCAAACAATGCTAAAACTGAAATATAATCAAGGAGAACAAAACATGCGATGACATCTCTGGTGGGATCGGCCTCCTTGACCGTCAAAGAAAACACTTGTCCCTGAGGTACAACTCACTGATGTTGGTGTTGGGCGTAATGGTGCTGCTGGGTCGAAAGCGGCGGTCCCCTCAGTTGTACTGCAAGTAGCCTCGCTTGTGCTCTCTGATCTGGAGATGCTCCATGAGCAGCACGATGAGGGTTGGAAGGATAATTTATCATCTGATGCCCCTCTGTGCCACAATACAGAAAAACTCTCAACCTCCTTCTGTAAACTTCTAATATATGGTCGGGCTTCTTGCAATAGTGGCATGAAGCGTGCTGTGAGTGTTTCTGCTATTGTTGTGGTGCCTAGTGAACCGATGCCTTAGCTAGAGCCTGGTATTGCTGTGGCTGCAGAAAAGGCCTAGATTGGAGATGAAGACGCTTAGCAGGCACTGAACTGCTGCTAGCCCCCACAAAAAAATTACGATCTCTCTTAGGATTTAAGCTCTACTCCCGCTCAACCTTGCGTGCCTCCGCAAGTATATCAGAATACGTCTCATAGACAGACGGAATAAGGATCTTTACTTTCCAGTTCAGACCCTCATGGAAGTGGATAGCCTAAACCTCTGGCTCCCTCTCCAAGTACTCCACAAATTGGTTCAACCTTCCGAACTCTACGACGTACTCCTCCACGTACATGCTCCCCTGAGTAAGGCTCTCAAACTGCCTTCCTAAGTCTAATTTGTCCGTATGAGCAAATCATTTCCTCTTGAAGAGGTCCTTAAATACCTCCCAAGACTGTCCCACATCAACAAGAAGTGGCTCATTCCTAAACCAAGTGCGGGCGATGGCAAACAACTGAAGTCCTACTGCCTTAACCTTCAGATCCTAAGCAAGACGGAACACCCTCATGAGACGCTCGATATCCTCGAGCCAATCATATGCGTAGATGATTTCCTCGATCCCCTTGAAGACCCGAGGTTCCATCTTCTTGAAGTCCTGGATATTACCAAGATGAAGCTAGGCAACCTACGGAGCAAACTGCTGCTGGACCAGAGATCCTCACTCTACTGTAGCAAGGTCAAGCTGATGAGCACTCTTAATACCCTGCTGCAACACATCGGTTTGCCTCTGGTGAGCCTTTGATTGGGCCCTCTGAGCCTCCATCATCTCGCAAAATAATGGGAACACCTGAGTCGCATCTGTCGGCATGGAAGGTAGAGGTGGAACTCCCTCAAACGCAGCTGGAGCAGTCCTCCGTACTGGAGGTGGGCCCTCAAATGCAACTGATATGCCAATTATCAGAGAAGTGACTGGTACATGCTTTGGAAAAATCGCAGATCCCTCAGAAGCTGCTCTTCTGTGTTATGATCGAGTCTTAGACGGCATCCTGAGGCAAAGCGGAAGAAAAGAATCAATATGGCATATGATAGAATTTATTCAAATAAGGACATTTAAAGCTCAATTATCAAATATCAAGAAAGAACAGTTAAAATGAACAATAGAGTTTTTTCTAGTTGTGATTGAGTATTCTCAGCTTATAGCCTATATTCTATATCTTAAAATAGGCTCATAAAAGCACTCAAATCAGAGCACCACTATGAATCGTACTAATTACGACCTCGAAGACCTGGATAGGCCACCACTAAAAATATGTCATGACTCGCACCCGGTGTAGGGACAAGAGTATGTGAACGACGTCTATCCTACGTCGCAACATCGACAACAGAACGCTATCTGGGTAAACTATACTGTCTAGCAATAATAATCATCAAGATATATAATGCTACCAATAAAATATGAATATTCAATCATAGAACTATAAGATAGAAGAATCGCACGAATAAGATATAAAGAACTGAAAAGTCAAGATACAACTCACAAGACAGAAATAATATCCAATGAGTCACCAAAAATAATATAAGATTAACTGTCTAAAGGTGGCGACAAATCCAGTACAAAAATAAGCCTATCTATTAACCTACTGGTAAAGTATCGTCTGTCTCAACCGGGATGAGTCCCTCCTGAGCCTCAGTCTTTAGCTCTAAGCCAACTATGACCTGAGGCCTGTAGTGAGTGGGATACCACTCAGTGTCATCTAAAAAAATTATATCCAGTCAGGATTGTAGCAATGTACACCTCTAACAACAATTCCAATAAATGATAAAGATTATGTAACAGTAAATAGGGAGCATATTCAAGATGAATAGAGCATAGTAGAAATATACAGGAATAAGAAAATACGGAAAATACATACAAGATGTACAAATATTATATATGAAAATAAAGAGATACAACTATCTAAGTGAGTGAGTACTAGCTTCATAGGAGGCCTATGGACCCAACATTTATTCTTATGCAGTACCCCGACTGGTTGTCACCCTCACTTTTTCAACCAAGGGTAGTTTGGTAATTGGCATGAGTATTTTTATTTTTAGGATTTATTATATTAAATGTTGTGCATGTGTAATTATTTATTTATTGTTAGGTGTTAAATTTATTTTTGGACTTGTGTAATGGACCAAACTAGTTAGTTAGATGCATGAACCCAATATTTATTCTAGTTTAGATTGAGCCCAATAATTAGGCCCATTCATTAAGAGGATGAATTAATTAGTGAAACCATTAGACTAGAACCTTTCCTCTCTAATTAATTTCTTCATGAGAGGCCCTAAGGGGTGTTTTGGATATTTCATACTTGCTTGGGAGAGGGGTTAGGGCCGGCCACCTTTAGGAGGAGAGAGAGAGAGAGAGAGAGAGAGAGAGAGAGAGAGAGAGAGAGAGAGTCTCTTCTCATTTTTCTATTTATCTAGATCTAAAAAATTTTCTCTTCCAAATTCCCCATTCCCACACCAATTCATACTCAAATTTCTTCCTAATTTCTTTTCTATTCTTCATTAGAGGCTACTACAATAAGGATCTACAAGGAGGAAGTAAGAAGCTACAAGGAGGAGCCAAGGTCTACAAGTTGGAGGCTCAACTCACTCAATTTAGTTTTTTCATTAGGAATCCATCTTCTAATAGGTATAATTCAGTTTTTTCTCTTTAATTTGGTTCTAAATGTCTAATTTAACCATAAAAAACCACCCCATATGCTAAGACTACCCATAGGAATTGGAATTAGGTTCATAGGAGGCCTATGAAGGAAGTTATGTGATATTTTGTGTCAATATTGGGGGAATTCCGAGATTGGTACATTTTGTGTTTGTCAATTGGTAAATTAGACTAAATTGACATGCGTTTGCTTGTGTGTGACTAGTGTCGTATCCATAATTGGATACGTGTAGGCCGTATCCCGTCAATTTTGGTGATACGGGTTGATTTGGGGGTTTTCCTCCGACACGGGGGTTTGAGCATGTCATATCTTGACACGGACATGTAGTTATATATTTAATTATTTGTATTATTCATAATTAGTATCCTAGACTTGCTCGTATCCTTCGAGATATATTTGGTTGTGTGGTGGAGCCGTATCGCAAGTGTATCATATAATGAGTGTGATACGTGTCACTACCACATTTTCTAGGATAGGGTATTTTGGTAATTTCATATTTAATTAAATATTGTGCATGTGATATAATTATTTACTGTATTATTTAATTACGGTTAGATGTTAGTTTAGTGATTTGGACTTGTGTTAGTGGACCTAACTAGTTTAGCTTAGACTCATGGACCAACAAGTATTAATTGTTAGAATTGAGCCCAACTAGAAAGCCCATTGATTAGGAGGATAATTAGTTTAATTAAAACCATTAGACTAGAATCTTTTCTTCTTAATTATTTCTTTATGAGAGGCCCAAAGGGGTATAATGGATATTAAATAGTAGCTTGAGGAAGGGGCAAGGGGGGCTGACCTATATAAAGAGGGGGGAAGTTTCTCTCTCCTTTTTTTATTTCAAATCTAGATATAGTATTTCCCTCAATAAAATTTCCTCATTTCCACATCATTTACCTACCAAGTTTCATCCTAATTCCTTCCTAAATCATCATTGGAGGCTAGTAGAGTAAGGATTTAGAAGGAGGAAGCAAGAATCTACAAAGAGGAGCAATGATCTACAAGTTGGAGGCCAATTCTATCATATTTGGAGGTTGCATTGGGAATCCATCTCTCAATAGGTACAGTTCAGTTTCAGTTTTTCTTCTTTAATTAGGTTCTAAATCTAAGATTTAACCATAAGAAATCAATCCATATGCATAGGCTACCCATAGAATTTAGAATTAAGTTCATATGAGACATTGAGAAAGTTATGGTACTTTTTGTGTCAATTTTGGTAGAATTCCGATATTGACACTTGTCATACTTGTCAATTGGTCCTATAGATCAACTTGGCATGTGTTCGTAGCTACTGTCGTATCCACAATTGGGTACATGTAGATCGTATCCCAATAATTTGGTGATACGTGTTGATTTGGGGGTTTTTCCTCCGATACGGGACTTTGTGCGTGTCATATTTTGACACGGACACGTAGATATGTGTTTGACTCTTCATATTGTTCATAAATAATATATTATACTTGCTTATGTCCTTCGAGGTACGTTTGATTGTGTAGTAGACTCGTATTGCAAGCGTATCATAGATCTAGTGTGGTACGGGTGCGATGCACTCCACGTGTTTGTTGTATTTTATTTCTAGATCTAATTTCTATTGTTCTTAGTTATTATAATATATATATATATATATATATATATATATATATATATATATATATATATATATATATATGTGTGTGTGTGTGTATGTGTGTGTGTGTGTGTGTGTGTGTGTGGTTATTGTACTAGAGTATCAAGTATCTATATGCATATGTGTTATATATATAGATGTAGATATACACCTATATATAAATATATCTATTGAATAGTATGAATATATATGTATGTATATTGGTGTGTATGTTCTCATATGTTATATATATATATATATATATATATATATATATATATATATATATATATATATATATATATATATATATATATATATATATATATATATATATATATATATATATATATATATGGGATACTATATCTATATAGGCATATATGTATGTGAGGCTATGTATATATATATGTATGGGATACTATATCTAGTAGTGCATAGTATATGTACATATCTATATGTGTATAGTTATATTTATATACGTTGTATAAATGAGGGTATGATTACTTGGGTATATATGTATATATGTATATTGATAACTGTATATACATCTATGTATATGTATATATATGTTGGGTCTATATATATATATATATATATATATATATATATATATATATATATATATATATATATATATATATATATATATATTATAGAGTGAGTGTGCATATAGGTGCATTAATATTTTTATATATCTAGATACTTTGTAAAGTACGTAGTTATATGTATACATGCATTTAGGAGTATAATACTCGTGTGTGTGCTTGTGTGTGTGTGGAGGGAGAAGTGAACCAGTGCACCAATACATCGCGAGGCAGTGAGCAGCAGCAGCCACTGCAGCAGAAGCTAACGCAGCAGCAACAAACTCAACTACAACAGTAGCAGCGGCTACACCAGCAGTAGCAACGGCTACAGCAACAACAAAAGCAGTTTCGAGCAGTCAGTGCAGTGAAGCCTCGACCAGCAGTAACAACAACAGTTTCGAGCAGTCAGTGTAGTGAAGCCTCGACCAGTAACAGCAGTAACAACAAGGTTTCTTCCAGTTTCAGCTAGGTAAGCTATTAGTTAGCTAGTTGGTTATTGATAAGTTAGTTTCTTTAGTTATTTTAGTTAATAGTTAGTTGGTTAGTTAACTAGTAGTAGTTAGCTAGTATTTATTAGTAGCTTGATATTTATCTAGTTAATTGATTATATATATATATATATAGTTAAGTATTATATATACAGATATGTGTACATGTATATATGTATTAGTTGTTAGTAGTTGTATTTGATTGATATATATGTTAGTCATTAGATTGGGTAGCTAATATATAATAGAGTGACATTACCTTGAGATACCAAGGTAAGTGTCAAGGTATTGGCAGATACTCAAGGTATTGGATTTGGGTATTGAGATGGGTATTTAGCGGTGCGATACCGTATTGGTTCAAAGCCAAGGTATCCACTTAGCATTTGTCATTAGGACTAGTATATTTAATATTGATTGTATATACATAATATGATATTTTCATATCTTTTTAGTTACGTATCTTACGATACAGTATCATATTGACTTTATAGTATCATAGTTAGCTAGTGTGGCCTAGTTACATACTGTATAGACCCAATATCCTAGAGATAGACTCATACAACCTAGAAATAACTAGTTTGACCAAGTTTGACCATTTTGACTTAGAGTTGACTTAGTTTGACTATTTTTACTTAGAAATGACTTGTTGACCTAGAAGTTGACTAGTTTAACTTATTTTTATTTCCGAAATCTTGTATTGATATTATATTCCATATCTAGGTCTTCGAGGCACCATATCAGATATCTGTGAGACTATTCACTGGGCTTCAGGCGAGTACATTCTTTGATAGTTTCTTATTTATGATATCCTCTATGTTCATTGTATCTAGTGTAGATATCTATAATTTCTTGACACGATGGTTACACGGATTGGTATATTCGTATCTTGTCATGAGATATCATTCCTTGGTATATATAGTGTATCTTGTGTAAGCCTTATTTTATTATTCTTCTTATACATGTACAGACACTAATTCTCTGGTAGACTAGCTATCTTCTTAGAGAATCCCGTGCCATAGCTTACCATGGTTGGATTCACTATACCAGTCGGGGTTGGGAAGTATGTAGTATCGGTATGTGATCATACCCTCCTTGTATCAAGTCTTGTTCTTGAATAGTGTTAATCATACACCGCACGTATGATTAGCTTGGCCATAAATCCTGTATCAAGTTTCCAAGTCGATCATATGTTAAAGCTAGTACTCACACACTTAGTCATTAGTATTCTTATTCATTATCATATTGTTCATTCCTGTATTTACTTCCAGTATTTCCTTATTGTATATCTCATTTGTATCTATTGTTGTATCTTATATATTCATATCTATTTACTGTTACATAGTTTATATCATTGATTAGAACTGCTGTTAGAGATATACTCTGCTCATTTCCTGACTGGATATATTTTTCCCAAATGACACTGAGAAGTGGTACCCTACACATTATGGGCCTCAGGATGTTGTGGGCTTAGAGTCAGAGACCCTGGCTCAGGATGGACTCATCCCGACTGAGACAGATGATCCGGGACTTGTAGCTTATTAGTCATTCTTTTGTACTTAATTTATCTCCAGCTTATTGTTTAGTATTTCTTAAGACTCATTGATGTTATTATTATAGACTCATGAGTTATATGTTACTATTCTATTCTTTTATCATATTCATGCTTATTTCCATCTTAGATATGTGATTGAGTATATAGATATTGTTAGTAGCTTATTATATTGTTAGATAGATTACTCAAACATCGTTCTACCGCTGATTCTGTGGCGTAGACTGGGTGTTGTTCCCGACTTGCATCCTTATACCGGGTGCGGGTCGTGACATATTTTTAGTGGTGGCCTATGCAGGTCCTTCGAGGTCGCAATTAGTGCGATTCTTAGTAATGCTCTGAATTGAGTGCTATTACGAGCCTATTTTAGGATATAGGATATAGGTTATTGACTGAGAATACTCAATCACACTTAGGAAAATTCTTTTGATTCATTTATCTATTCTTTCTTGATATTGATATTTGATCTTTTAACTGTCCTTCCTTGAGTGTCTTACATCATGTGCCATATTGATTCTTTCTTTCGGTTTATCTCAGGATGCCGCCTAAGACTAGATCGTAGCAAAGGAGAGCAGCTTCTGAGAGGTCTGCGAAGCCCCGAGGGCCTGTACCAGTCACTTCTCCGGTTATTGGAGTGTCAGCTGCTTTCGGAGGTCCACCACCTACTAAGAGGACTGTGCCAGCTGTATTTGAGAGACTTCCACCTCCACCTTCCGTGCCAGCAGATGCGACACAGATGTTCACACTGTTTTGCGAGATGTTGGAGGCGCAGAGGGCTCAGTCTAAGGCACATCAGAGGTATACCGACGTATTACGGCAGGGCATCGAGAGTACTCATCAGCTTGCTCGTGTCGTAGTACAGAGAGAAGTTTCGGTCCAGCAGCAGGTTGCTCCTCAGGTTGCTCAGCTTCGGCCAGGCAACATTCAGGACTTCAAGAAGCTGGAGCCTATGGTCTTCAAGTGGATGGAGGGCATCGTCTATGCTGATGATTGACTCAAGGACATTGAGCGTCTTATACGAAAAATAAACGAAAAGATAAATATGTGGAAACGAGGCATTGTTGAGTTTGCTAGAGGAGCTGCAGAGTAGGAAGGAGGCATTGTTGTTTGATAAAATAAACGAAAAGATAAATATGTGGAAACGAGGTCTTATACGAAAACCCGCCCTTCTTCTGTGTTTACAAATAAGATTATAAAATTTAATCCTATACGAGGATGTCGAGTATAACTTATTTAATCTGGGTAAATATTGCTATAGGAGTCTGATCTGCAGTCGATCACTTTGGCCCTTGGACCACACAATGATGAAGAAGTGCCGTAGAAGACAGAAAGCAGCTTCGAAGGTTGCTAAAGAGGGTGGATGCCCGATGCCAAAGTCGTCAATCCCTTCTCTTTGCCTGAGCTCTGGATTCTTCTCTCTCTCTCTCGACCGTTTTCTCTCCTCTTTCTCTCCTCCCAATTGTCGACCTTGGATCTGATACTGGATTCCTTGACCAATTTCTGATCGTTTGACCTTTAATTTTTTGACCTTTGACCTCTGTCAATAGAGGTCTTTATTTATAGAGTTTTGGTGACAGTGACCACTTGGTCGGTGTAGAAATCGAGTAGTGGAAAGTACAGCACCCTTTTACACGACGGTTACAATAACCAATGCCTGCGTATAGATGACCTTTTGAGTGATCAAGTGACGCGTGTCAACTAAGGGACAAACGCGTATAACAGCTGCGAAGATCACGGCATAGAAGCCACGTAGGTAGTTATCATTTGTGTAGAAGAGGTTGGCGTAGAAGCCAATAACTGTCACCATGGCATATAAGCCAAGTAGGCATAGAAGCCGAGTAGGCATAGAAGCCGAGTGGGTGTAGAAGCAGAGTGGGCGTAGAAGCCGAATGGTCATAGAGGCCGAGTGGTCATAGAGGCCGAGTGGGCGTAGAAGCCGAGTGGGCGTAGGAGCCGAGTGGGCGTAGAAGTCGAGTGGGCGTAGAAGCCGAGATAATGTGGACGTTTTAGCCAAAATTACGGCTCTTGGAGATATAATCAAATCTCTTGCATTAAATGCAGAGATCTGCCCCCATCCTGCGCATTAAATACAGAGGCTTGTCTTTAAGATTTGCCATCATTCTGCACATTAAATGCAGATACGCTCCTCGAATCCTGTATGAAGAGCAACTGCTGACGTGGTGGTCTGTTTGCCTTCTGCAGAGCGTAAGAAGCTCACGTCTGCCTGTGTAAAACTGGGCAACGTATCCCTTTGTATGCGTAAGAGCAGTTCACGCAAAGGAAATGTCACTAGACGACGGTTCGGTGACATTTAATCAAATCTCCTGCATTAAATGCAGAGATCCGCCATTATCCTGTGCATTAAACACAGAGGCATATTTTGAAGGTCTGCCACCCTTCTGGGCATAAAATGCAGAGACGTGCATCGGGCATCTGTCAGTATTCGGCGCATTAAATGCAGAGACGTACCTTCAGAACCTGTCACCGCTCTGCACATTAAATGCAGAGACGTGCCTCGAGCCCTGTACGAAGAGAAGCTTTTGACATGGCAGGATGTTTGTCTTCTGTGGAGCATAAACAGCTCACATCTGCCTGTGTAAAACTAGGCGGCGTATTCCTTTGTATGCGTAAAAGCGGTCGACATCAAGGAAATAATAGTAAATGACAGCCTGGGTTGCAGTGCCGTGCCATCATTATAGCTGTCGCTTGGGTAGTCATGCAGTACTCTTTGTCAGGAGTCCAGATGTCAGGTTCATTGCATGATCTGACAGGTTCATTTCAAAGAATATGAAGCGTCCCTCGTACACTTCAATGCTGCATTAAAGCGGATGAGTTTTACGCCATAAAGGTGATATAGCACCCTTTTTACGCTGAAGCAGCCTGGACATACTGTATTATGCGGATGGTCCTTGAGCTTATATTTTACGCTGTGCTCAGTGAAAAAGCTTTGTTTGCACGTCGATGGATCTGAGGTCCTCTGTTTTATGCTGCTCTGCATAAACATGCTGCGTATAGCTATCCAGCGTATTTTTTATGCTTCTACAAGACCTCATTCAAAGCTTTCAAATTCCTCATAATTTGAAAGGCTTTGAATAAAGCATGAAACGTTTCTCGTAATTTGAAATGCTCTGAATGGAGCCTGAAATGGTCAGTGTCTGACATGTTCTTTTCAAGGCTGACTTTATGGCAGAGTTATTGGGGATCGGTTTGATCTCTTTCGCCTATAAAAAGGCTGAGGAGTTAACCTGTTCTTCCCATATTTCCTCCACCACACAGAGATGATGGCCGGAGTTCGTCGGGTCGACTTGAGGAAGAAGGAGACCATGTTCTTTCCGCATGTAAGGAGCCGAAAAAGGCGGCATCTTCGAGCAAATGTCCTCTGCAACGATGGATCATGGAAGGATATCATAGCCTCCTCTGCTCGGGATAATCAACAACTTTGTATAACGGTTCTTCGGGAGAGAGGAAGGGTCGTATTTGACCATACTGCTTGCAAGCGGTACCTTCTTTCGTTACCTGCGAACGAGGGCAGACAAACTAGCTGCTGTCCGAGATTGAGTTGGGTGAAATATCTTAACTCAATCTGTCATGGCGCTGGATGCAGGAAAGCAGATTTACCCTGGTTTCCTGTATTGGAGGATGGGTCTAGGCCCTATTTTGTATCCTCCCGCCGTTAATCATATGTCAGTCGGTTTGCGATCACCGACTGACTGCTGGAGAAGATGGATGAAGAATTTTGCCCATGCGAGAACCTGGTAGAACAGATTCTGGGTGCGATCTTTAAATGAAAATGAGAAACCCTTTGTAGACGGGATTTCCCTCATATGTAACCATAAAAATGAAGAAAAACCCTTGTATACTGGATTTTTCTCATATGTAATCATGATTTAAATAAGATCGTCTTCTTTCTGTATATATGATCATCTTGCCATATTTTGCTGTAAAGTCTGAATATGTGTAGCTTTGACACGTCTGATACTTTACGCCGACTCTGATAGAAAGAGTGTTAGGTCCTGTCCTGTCTTTTACACATAACTAAGGATGCGCAGAAAGCCGCTTAGCAGTCGAGTGTTCGAACTGTCCTGCTGTTAGGAATGAGGAACCGCGTAGAATTCTGAACTGTCACTTCTGATAAATAGAATTTTTGTTCAGACCGTCATCTTCAAGAATGATTTCTCGAAAATCTCTTGAAACAGGGCGAGAAATGGCTGTCAAAAACTGAGTCGCCATCTTGAACTGTAGACGAAATATTCAGACTGGATTCTGGATGAACTTTGAATCGACCCATGAAGAAGAGTAACTTTCAATGTTGAAACTCTGTATGCCTTGGGTACTTGGGATATTTTGAGGTCAAGGAGGAGTATCTTCTGTGTGAACTCTGTAATTTGACCACTTTGAGAATTGTTCAGATGTACTGTACTGGCCTGCACATTTTTCAGATATGATGAAAGTTGTAGAGCTTGAAATCATAAGTTTGTTGCCTCTGAGCGTAAAAAACCACCGAGCGCGAGATCATAGATTTGTAGCTACTGAGCGTGGAGTCGTAGGTTTGTAGCCTCTCGAGCGTAAAAGCTACCGAGCATAAAAGCATCCGGGCGTAAAATCATAGACTTGTAGCCTGTGAGCGTAGAACCGGAGATCTGTAGCCGTCGAGCGTAGAAAGCTCCTTAGCATAAAAACTGTAGAATTGTAGCTTCTGAAAAGAAAATCTTCCGAGCGTAAAGTCGTGGATCTGTTGCCTCCGAGCGTAAAAAGCCACCGAGCGCGAGATCATAGATTTGTAGCTGCTGAGCGTGGAGTCGTAGGTTTGTAGCCTCTCGAGCATAAAAGCTACCGAGCATAAAAGTATCTGGGCGTAAAACCATAGACTTGTAGCCTGTGAGCGTAGAACCGTAGATCTGTAGCCGTCGAGCGTAGAAAGCTCTTTAGCATAAAAACCACGAATCTTCTTTGCACGAAAACTTTTCGAATTCACTGACTGTCCGCCTTCTCTGAGTAAATAGGCTGATGTAGTCCCCAATCATAACCAAATATTAAATGTGAGATTTGGTTCTGGATTCGAGGAGCCCATCCGAACTCTATATATACCCCAAGTTTCTGAGAGAAAAACTTTTCATCCGTCTTCTGTGAAAGAAAGCTTTTGACTGTTCGAGTTCTTCTTCGTTTCTTCTCCGAGTCTTCAAAGTTTCCAGTAATAGCCTCGAAACAAGTCTCCTCCTCTAAGGGAAAGAAGGTTGCTTCTTCTTCTTATTCTTCTGTTCAAGCGGGGGTGACTTCCGTCGGGCACGGCGAGCTTCATTCTGAACGAAGTATCCCGCCGACTAGCAGTGCACCCGGCCTTAAAGGTAGAGCTTTTGGGACAAAAAAGAACGATTGAAAATCCTTCGCACACGTTGTACGTGATCGCGCTAGGTCGTCTTCTGTGCTGATAGCCTCTTCGAGGAAGATGATGCACAGAGATGTTTCATCTTTTACGCCCACATTTCTAATGTGTCAGCGCAAAAGCTTCATATTTTCGCAGTCTGGCGTAAAAAGCTTTGACTGTCGAAAGTTGACGTATACTATATAATTTGAGTGTTACGCAGGGATGGAAATTCTGGCATAATAACTCAAATTTTGGCAGTCTGGCGTAAGACACAGACTGTCGAAAACTTTTCGTATATTGCCAGTCTTGAATTTTACGCCTTGGAATGAGATTCTAGCGTAATGATCAAGTTTTTACAGTCTTGGCGTAAAGCACAGACTGTTGATTTTTTGCATACGCTGCAAGATTATAGAAACTGACTTGTCTTTCTTGTATTTTGCAGTTAACTTGCATGCGTCTCCGCTAGCCGATGTGATGGGCTCTGCAGCAGGGATTCTGTACTCCAACTATCTGGAGGATCTGTCGCACGTGACATTTCCTATCTCCGGGCCCCAGTATCCTGAAGGAAGGGAAATCCTGATATCGGCTCAAGGAGAGCGGATGCTGCTGAGCATAATGAACGGAGAGCCCCTGACGTACATAGATGGGGACCAATACATAAAGCCGTCTTTCCTCTTCGGGGACATGATTGACAAGCAGTTCCAGATGAAGCCCAAGAAAGAACTCTGGGTTTTCCCTACCGGGAGCTTGGTTTTGTATCTGCCCAAGATGCTGAGAGACTATCCATCTCGACATTCTTCCATGCAACACATCCCCGGAGGATGTCGTGGACGCTGACTTCTGATCTTCACGGCAGGCTGGAGAAGATATTTCATCTGAAAGGAGCTGACCAGGGGTCGTTTGTCAGCCGCCCTACCGGCAATATGACAATGTTCAGGGGACTGTATCCGGGCAGTGTCCCGAGTGAAGACAGTTTAGTGATCCAGCCGGTCCAATTATCGACTTTTTGTAATGATTTTATAGGGCGCGGGGGAGTATACCCTAAGGTGAACCCTCGGACAGGCGGGTGGATCACCCCCACAAATCTACGACGGGCTCGCTTAGCTGATTGGGCCCTGAAGCATTTTCAGACCGAGCTGGAGAGCATTGGTCTTTTTGCAGTTATGAGTGCCACCAGTGTTGGGTTGCCTCTCAACCCCAACCTATTTTTGGCATTAATGGAGTAATATATCTCGCTCACCGGGACTTTTGCCACTCCACTGGGGGAGTTGGGATTGGACCTCCACGAGATGGCAGAGATCTCGAGACTGCCGATGGCGGATACTCCATATGAAGAGTATGTTCCCAAGAATCGGGAGCTGGGGGATTCAGACCCTTGGGTAGTAGAAGTGCACCAGGAGCTGATGTGCCACTACCTTGCTTGCACTACTTTTTATGGCGAGCCTTCAGATTTGGCTCATGTCAGTAAATGGACGTCCTACCTCTTCTTTCACCGGTCCAGGACTGCTAAGCCGAAGAAGGTATTGGAAGGCAAGGACCAGCCTTTGAATCCTCTGAGCGTACTTAACGCTCGGGTAGTCGACGATCTCATGGAAGACGCTGGGGCTCCGGACTGGATCCTCGATGAAGGGGTAGGAAAGTATCCCGTAGGTACTAAGGCCTATAGTTATTTGAGGTGCTGCCGCAGGCCTCTGTCCAAGGAAGCTCAACTGGCTGGCTTCCTCTCCATATGGCTGCGCCGACTGGTGGTACCCGACATCGCATCTGCGGACCGCATTCACCGCAACACGCTATGGCCTGCAGTACATCTGGTATTTGGGGCAAGGCTGGGCTTTCTCCCTGCCATGGTATGCCGCATATAAGCTGGCCTGAGGGCCATGACTGACGGGCTGCTCGCCGATGAAACTCGGCGTGATAGCTTTCCCAGGGTAGAATTACCATACCTATATCTGATGGGATGGTTAATTCTTCATAACCCCAGGGTTATGTCTCCTGGCTCTGGCAGTAGCTCGGGGGCTAGTTTCTTGTTGAACCACCAGAATTCCTCCTGGAATGTGACCACAATTATAGACTGTCGGCGGGCGCTGAATCTCAGTCACAGCTGGAAGCTCTTCTGCACTGTCCCCCCCGTATATCTTAATCAATAGGGGATCAGACTTCAGGACGTAGGCGACGAAAAGACCGTTCTTTCTCCCGAGTCTTTTAATTGGTTGGTCTGCATTAGACCTTTCCATCTACTGTACAGAAGTGAAGAACATTGCTTCTTCGAGCCCTACTTGCCTAGTCGGTTTGCCAGGCAATTCGGGTACGACCAATTGCACGTGGGCAATGCCGGCACCAACTTCAGGTCCAGGGGCAGACTCATTGATGGAGCTAGAGGATGGCGATATTTCATCATGGGTTGTACTGAGGCAACCTTTACCGTGCCCGTCATTTTACTCTCCATGGAGCTGCGTATTCTCTACTCGTATGCCCAGTTCTATGTGGCAACCAACACCTTCCATCGCGATTTTGATATGCATGGAAGCTTTAGGGTACCCTCTTCTAAGTCTGGGGGAAGAGTCGAAGTCCCTCGGTTTCTTCTGACGAGGGTGATGAGTCCGTCAATCCAGATGAGCCTCTGTTGGCGGTATCGAAGGGTGAAGTACCTCTGCCTGTAGGGCCTTTGGTAATCTCTGGGAAGCGAAGGGCTCCTGCTCCGAAGGAGACTTTCCCTCGCAAGAGGAATAAGAAGATGGTTACTCGTCCTCTCCGGATTTCTGGTATTGAGGCTCCTAGAAGTGAGCCTGCATCTCCCCATGTTGGGGATGATTATTTGATTGGAGGTTCCTCGCCTTTTAGAGAGGGACCCTCGACAGTCCCGGCTGGCGGTGCCGGAGAATTCCTGCTGGAGGCTGCTATCGCTGCTACCGCTTCCGGTAGTGGAACGAGATCGCCTTTGGGGCCGAGCCGAATGAGGAAATCTTTACCCAGGTCAGCATCGGGAGAGACCCCTGCCGTGTCTGTCAGTGCACCCAGCGAGATTCCAGCCGATGAACCTCGGTTGGAATTTGACGAGGACCTGGAAGAGCATTCGCCAGTGTTCGTTAGAGCACCCCTTTCTCCAGGTATGACAGCTTGCCTAGCATCACTAAGAAATGATTTAGCTGTACTGGCCGCGGACGCGACATATACACCATTGGCCATGGGTAAATATCGTCTTTTATGCCTCTTCTTTTAGAAAAATTAACATTATGCTGATATTAACTTCCTTTTGTCTTCTTTTCAGGGAAAGATATCTTTGGGGAGGGCAGTGTAGATGCGCCCTTTGGCTCTGTGTCAGGTCCTGGTGGTGACATGGAGGTGCCTGATTTTGAAGAGGAAACATCTTTGGGTGCCGGCTCGCCTGTCGAAGAGATTCCGACATCTCAAGAGGAGGACGAGCCTGTCATTGCGACAATGCCTCCTTTGAGTACGCCGGTCACTTTGTCCGGTGTTGGCGCTTCTTCTTTTGTCGTACCTCCTGTTGAGGCGACGGCCGTGACAACATCGTCTGCGGTTGTTCTTGGAGGGGGACTTGCCACTATCGCGGCCACTCCCAGCGTCCATTCGGATCTAGCTGCGCTGACCGAGCAGTACACTTGTATCTTCTATGCCACCTTGAAAATGTTAATATTAATGGTGTTGGAGAAGAATTTGGGCTTTGCGTCACTGAGGAGGTCCTCCCGGGCCTCTATAGTGCCGATCCAAGAATTCAACGACACTGGGGTAGCTGATGCGCTGGAGAAGATAGTTAATGGTTTGGAGCAACCCATTAACGAATACTTGCAGCTAGCTCGAGACAATATTGACGGTCTCGTTCAAGCTAGGTATGACTCCCTGACTGCACAGCTTGCTGAACAGATAGCCTCTTTGAATAAGTCCATCGAGGCTCAATAGCGGAAGATGGACGAAGAACGTGTCCAATTGGAGTATGTCATTCCTGAGTTGACCTGGTACGAAGCCGAATATAAGGAAGTGGCAGCGCAGGCCCGTATATTAAAGGATGAGCTCGTTCGAGTAGAGGTGAAGGCTCTCTCTTTGTCAGTAGCCCAAGATGTGCTGAAGGAGAGACGGGTGACTGTTCAGCAGAATCTGGCACGTGTGGGTGCTTTCTACTCAGGTTTTGTGCGGGCTCGGTCTGAGCTAGCTGCTTTGGACAACGATGCGGCAAGGTTGGAACGGGCTCACGCCGACGTCTTGAACTCCCATGGATGAGAGAATGGTTGCTCTGGTGCAGCAGATTCGTGACCTAACCGCTCCCCCCAAATGATGTACTTATTTGCTTTTGCTTTTCAATGTACTTTCGCTCTTTTTTGGGAATAATAAAGAGGCTTTCATCTGACTTTGTGGACCCATCATTTTGGAATATAAATAACAGGTTTGGGTGAAAGTGATATCAGAGGTAATATGGACGTGATATACTCCCGGTAAGTTTTAGCAGGACGTATCTATTCAGAGGTAATATGAACATGATAGAATACGATCCAACTAGTTTCGCTTTGGAAGTAGGTTTGTCAGAATAAGGTTTTCGCCATATTCCACTTGGGCAAAGGAGGTTAAGCATAGTACCTCTTCAGGAATTTGCCATTGATATGAGCCATTAACAGGTCTCCATTAGGCTTGGCTAACCTGTAAGCGCCGTTTGAGAACGTCGTTTCGATCACATAAGGAACTTCCCATTTGGGCTGAAATTTGCCCTTACTCCTGTGAGTAAGAATCATCGGCCTTCTTACGGCTAAAACTAGCTCGCCGACTTTGAACACTCTTTCCGTTACTTTTTGATTAAAAGCTCTGGAAATGCGTGCTTGGTAGAACGCGATGCGCTGTTGAGCTTGGAGGCATTTCTCATCTAATCCTTCTAGCTCTTGAAGCCTTAAAAGGTCGTTCTTTTCTTGAGTCAGCTTATTAGCCATGACTATCCTGAGTGACGAAATCTGGATTTCGATGGGAAGAACTGCTTCGCTCACGTAAACCAGTGAGAAAGGGGTACAACCTGTCGGTGCTCGTATCGTTGTGCGGTATGCCCAGAGACATTCTCCCAGCTTTTTATTCCAATCCCTCTTGTTCGAAGAGATAAACTTTTTTATGAGCTTGATAATGGTTTTGTTGAAAGCTTCTGCCAAACCATTAGCAGCAGGATTATATGCCGTAGAGGCCATATTTTGTATTCAATTTTTATCGCAAAATCGATGAAACGCTTGGCTGATGAACTGAGGTCCATTATCATGAATTATCCTTTGGGGTATCCCAAAGCGATAAATGACATGATGCTTGATGAAGTTGATCACATTAGATGCCTTCACCTCAGCAAGAGGGATCGCCTCTGCCCATTTGGAGAAATAATCCGTGATGGCCAGTATGAACCGTTGACCTCTGGAAGAAGACGGGTGAATAGGACCAATGATATCCATACCCTATGCTTCGAAAGGCCAGGACGCAACCGTAGGATGTAGATGTTCAGGAGGTTGATGGATAAAGTCTGCATGGACCTGACAGGCTCTGCACTGTCTTGCATACTTTATTGCATATGTGATCATAGTAGGCCAGTAATAGCCCATTCTCCTGATGCGATCCTGTAGCTTAGGACCGGGTTGATGCGCTCCGCATACGCCGTCGTGAGCTTCACGGATGATCCGCTGTGCCTCATCATCTGAGAGATATCTCAATAGCAGTCCGTCATAGGTTCGGCGATATAGACACTGTGAGGATGCCTCAAAATAGAAGCGTATTGATTTTCTTTTGACGGATACTGCTTCTTTAGGGTCCTCCGGCAAGATTTTGTATGCCACAAAATCTATAAAGGGACTTCTCTAGTCTCTCCTGGGAGGATCTGTGTTCATAGCGTAGCTGCATTCTATGTGAAAGTTGTTTTTCACACAGAATAAATCTCTGCTAAGAATTACCGAATTCTGCCTTCTTATCGGAATAGCTAAATCTGCAGCTAGGCTGGCTAGGGCATCAGCTTCCAGATTCTGAGATCGGGGCACATGTTCCAGGAAGAACCCTTTGAATGTCATGGCTATTTCGACCTTTGCTTGGTGATAGAGGATGAGGTATGGATTCTGGACTTCATATATTCCTCTGACTTGATTGACGATCAGCAGAGAGTCACCGAAAGCTTTCAGAGATTCGACGCCCAATTCTTTAGCGACTTGGAGCCCGATTAGTAGAACGTTATACTCTGCCACATTGTTAGAACATGGCTCGCTAAGAGAATATGCTCGGTAGATGACGAGCTTATCAGGAGTAACTAGGACAATTCCTACTCCCGAAACCATGTTTCCCCTGGGACCAGTCCTGGAGGCACCATCGAAGAACAGTTGCCATGCATCACTTTCCATTGCGGAATTACATTATGCAACTTCGTCAGGAATGTTCTCGTACAGTTTGGAGGCCTCCGGGATCGGATGAGCAGCTAGGAAATCAGCCAATGCTTGGCCTTTGACGGACTTTTGAGGGACGTACACCATGTCATATGGTGTTAATAACATCGCCCAAGTCATAAGTTGTCACGACCTGCACCCAAAAATTCGGGCACGAGTGCGTGGGTACGTCCAGCCTACGCCGTAGAGTCGGCGGTAGTACGCTGTCTAGGTCAATTCCAGGTTTACTAAACTAGCTCATTCACAAATAACATAGGCAAGATAATAATTAGAATTGAAAATTAAGATTGCAACTGAAATAAATATGACAACAGATTCAAATGTTTAATACAGAATTCAGAATTAAAATCGGGGACAAACCCGATTAATAAGATAAGAATATAAATGAAAGATAGCTACTACTAGCTACTCTGCAGCAGGGGTCTCCTGGGTGGGTTCTGGCTCCTCATAGGTATCATCAGTCCCCTCATAGGGACCATAATAAGTAGGGGCAAGATCCTCATCATCGCCTAAATCAACAGATCCAGTCAGAAAAGGAGCAAAGTACACAGTGCACAACAAGGTTAAACTAAATATTTATGACAATTAAATATTGAATATCAGGTTGAGAAACTGCATAACAGAACATTATTATCTCAAAGTTAAAGCTGTAAACAGGGATATGAGAAAGCAAAAATAAATGAGACAGGAAATGAAACTACAACAATCAGCAAGATATATGTAACAAGACCAGAAACTATCTGTGTGAACTTGTGTTTGTTTTTAGAATACATAGTTGGCATGTAGGGGTTTATAAGGCTAATCCGGCCATTATAAATGGCTATTAAACAGGGGAAATCGAGATCTGGCTGAGGTACAGTCGTGTACCAACAGCTATTAAATATGACAAGGGGAAGGGTAAACTATATGCCTTCTAGGTATTCTCCCACCCGACATGAAAAACAAGACATGAACTCCAATATTCAAGACATGAAATCCAACATTTCTAATACTAGGTGTAATCATTAAGGGTACATGTAAGGCAGGGAATTAATTATCATAATATATAAAGATTAACTTGAAGTGCAGGTACTTGCCTGTTGTTTGGATCTGATTAATATTGGCTCTCGGGGGAAAATTCCAGAGGTGAGTCCAAAAGCTAAAATAGACATTACCATCATGCTCAGAAGATGTCAAATAGCTAGAAATGCCTGTCCTTGGGTCCAATTTGGAGACAAGGACAAAAACGGCAGTTTTGGGCCAAAACGGGGTCCGCCGGTGGGCCCGCTTTGCACCGAAAAACGTATCCGGGTCAAAGGTCTCCAAATTCACCAAACTTAGTGTCAACAGGTCAGGAACGCTAATACGAACCCAACAGAACTTCCAGATTTGGATTCCGATGAGCCGAACACAAAATCGCCCGTCGAGCGGGGTTTGTGGGGCCCACGACACGCGATTTCGTCAACGTTCTCATAATCGAACCAAACTTGACCCACAGGACCAGCGTATCGCTACGAGTCTGATGGAATAAGTTTCGTCTCGATCTGACGAGTGTACAAGAAGTTAGGGCGAATTGCCGAAAAGTCGGATACGGGGCGATATCCGCGGATACGCGTTGATTCCGGTGTGCACGCACACCCGAATCAGCTTCCACAAAATCTCACACGTCCGTATCGATGACGCGCACGTATCTGTGAAGACCGTACGCGACCAAGTCATCCCGTTTGGCGGAGCGCACTCAGTTTCGGGGTGAAACAGGGTCTGGTTTTTCCTATTTTTGGATCGCGGTGTGCGATCACCACAGGACGCGATGCCCCGAACAGTTTGTTCGGACACTGAGAGGGTCATACAGGCTTCACAACGCAATTTGCGGAATTGAAAACGGAGCTACGAACAAAAAGTTACACGCACTTGAAGAGGACCCGAAAATCAGGGTCGAGTCGTGTCCGACTCGTGTCGGACACGGAACCGAACTAGGGTTAGGGTTAGGGCTTGGACACTGCTGGCCGGCGGCGAGGACGGCGGAGATGCGCCGGAGAGAGGCTGGGATGGCTCGCAGGGGGCTGGGGAGCTGGCCAGTGGTCGGCGGCTCGAGGCGGCGGCGGCCGGAGCTGCTGGCGGCGAGGGGCGTGGAGGAGAGGGCAGCTGCCGCTGCCGGAGGTCGAGGGGGTGGCGCCGGAGGGGGGCAGTGCTAGCGGTGGCTGGGCAACGGTCGGCACGGCGGTGGAGTTCGGCGGAGAGGGCTAGGGTTTAGAGAGGGGCTGGAGGAGGAAGACGAAGAGGGGGAGAGGGGTTTATAAAGGGGGAGGCGGCGGTTGCAGGGCCGGGAAGGGCAGAGCGGAGGGGCGACGTGGGGCTGGGTGCGGAATGCGCGGCGCTGCGCGCGGCGGCCGGCGCTGGACGCGGGGGGGAACGTGGGGCTGGGTCGTGGGTTGGCGGGTCGGGCTGACGGCGGGTCGGGTTCGGTTGAACCCGACCCGACCCGATAGGGTTGGGTCTGGGCTGAGGGAGCGGGCTGGGCTGCGGCCCAATGGGCCAGGGCGGGCTGGGCTGAGAGAAGAAGAAAAAGAAAAAGAAAATAAAATAAATAAATAATAAATAAATAAATAGATAATTAATTAATTAATTTAGTTAAAATAGTTTTTAGGCATTTAAAAATAGGTCTGAGGCCCAGAAAAATCCAGAAAAATTACACTAAGTCCAATTTTCCATTTTACACCCAAAAATATTATTTTCATGATATTTTAATATTATTTATTAACAATTAAAAATCATTTATTAATTAAAAACCTTGATTTTAATTTCAGAAAATTCCCAAAAAATTCCAGAAAATTGGGAAAAATTTAAGATTTAATAATTTGAAAATTCAGGGGGTTTACAACCTACCCAACTTACAAAAATTTTGTCCTCAAAATTTAAGAATAATAAGGCACGAAAAGAAAGGCCGAGAAATAAAATATACCTCAGGGTTCAAAAAGATAGGGGTATCGCTCCCTAATCTAGTCTTCTCGCTCCCAGGTGGATTCGCCGGGAGAATGGTGCTTCCAAGCTACGCGAACCAGGGAGATAACCTGGTTCCGTAGAACTTTCTCCGATCAATCCAGTATCTCCACGGGTTGCTCTTGGTAAGTCAAACTTGGGCCTAATTTGAGCTCTGAGTGATCCAAAATGTGGCTGGGGTCTGACACGTACTTTCTCAGCTGCGACACGTGGAAGACGTTATGGACTCCATCCAGAGAGGGTAGCAATGCCAGTCGGTATGCCACTTCTCCGATTTTCTCCTGAATGCCAAAAGGTCCAATAAATCTTGGGCTGAGTTTTCTACTCCTTCCGAACCTAATGGTGCCACGTGTCGGGGAAATCTTCAAGAATACCAGTTCTCCAACCTTTAACAAAGTCATAATCAAGTCTTAGTTCCATAATTAAAATATTTAAATTGACTTGAATTTCATAAATTTAATTACCTCAAATTCCAAGGGCCTTCGGTGGCTATTTGCCCAATGTCGTTGCTGGTCTGGAGCCACTCGAAGTCTGTCCCTTATTTGCTTTACCTTTTCAGCTGAATCGATCACCATCTCTGGTCCCAGCAGGGCTCTTTCTCCAACGTCATCCCATGATAGCGGGGTACGACATCTTCATCCATATAGAGCTTCAAATGGAGTCATCTCAATACTTGCTTGGTAACTGTTATTATAAGAGAACTCCACCAGATGTAGATAGTCTTTCCAGGATCCTCCAAAATCCAGAACACATATACGGAGCATATCTTCAAGTGTCTGGATTGTACGTTTCGATTGTCCGTCGGTTTGGGGATGATAAGCTGTGCTGAATTTGAGTTGAGTCCCCAAGCTGGCTTGTAAGCTCTTCCAGAAGTGAGAGGTGAATCTTGAATCTCGGTCGGAGACAATACTTACTGGAACTCCATGCAGCCGGACAATGTGTCTGATATATAAATCTGCCAGCTTTTCTGTAGATAGCCCTACTTTGAAAGGTAGAAAATGTGCAGACTTGGTCAGTCTATCTACTATCACCCAGATTGCATCCTTTCCACTAGGTGTCCTTGGAAGTCCGAAAATAAAATCCATTGTGATATGTTCCCACTTCCACTCCGGAATGGGTAGGGGTTGAAGCAATCCTCCAGGTCTTTGTCTTTCTGCCTTGACTTACTGGCACACTAAACAACGAGATACGAACCTGGCTACTTCTTTTTTTATGCCAGGCCACCAAACATGCGTCCTCAGGTCCTTGTACATCTTGTTGGCTCCTGGGTGTATAGAGTATTGTGATCTGTGCGCCTCTTGCATAATTTCTTCTCTTATGTCTCCTCGAGGTACACATAATCTATCGCCATGCCTCAGTGATCCATCTTCATAAATTCTGAAATCTTCCACTAATCCAGCTTGCACTTGTCCTCGAAGGCTTCGCAGGCCTTCGTCTTGGAACTGGGTCTCCTTGATCTTGTCTATTAAAGTAGACTGAATCTGTAGGTTCATCATTTGGCCTTCTTTTCCTGGGATAATTACTTCAATACCTAAACTTTCCAAGTCCTCTAGCAGGTGTCTGTCCATAGTCAAGTACATCGCCATAGGATACCTGCTTAGAGCATCAACAACTACATTGGCCTTTCCAGGATGATATTGAAGGGTGATATCAAAGTCTTTCATTAGTTCCAGCCACCTTCTTTGCCTCATGTTTAGCTCTTTCTGGGTGAAGATATATTTTAAACTTTTATGGTCTGTAAATATTTCCACCCTTTCTCCATAAAGATAATGCTTCCATAGTTTAAGAGCAAAAATGACAGCTGCCAATTCTAAATCATGAGTTGGATAGTTCTTTTCATGAGGTCGGAGCTGTCTAGAGGCATATGCTATTACCTTCTTGTTCTGCTCCAATACACAACCTAGACCTTTTCCAGAAGCATCACTATAAATAGTGAAACCTCCGGTTCCAGAAGGTAAGGTCAGAATAGGGGCAGTAGTCAGCCTTTTCTTCAATTCCTCGAAAGCATGCTGACATTCATCAGTCCAGGTAAACTCTTTATCCTTCCTTGTTAATTTTGTCATGGGCTCCGCAATTCTAGCAAAGTCCTTCACAAACTTCCGATAGTAGCCAGCTAGTCCCAGGAAGCTTCTAATCTCTGCTACAGAGTCTGGAGTGGGCCAGGATTCTACTCCTGCTATCTTCTTAGGATCTACTGCTATTCCATCTTCAGTCACAACATGTCCCAAGAATTCTACTTTGTCTAGGAAGAAAGCATATTTAGATAATTTTCCATAAAGTCTTTCCTTCCTCAAAGTCTCCAATGCTAACCTCAAATGTTCTTCATGTTCTTCGGGGGGCTTGGAGTAGATCAAAATATCATCAATGAAGACCACTACAAATTTGTCTAGATATTGCTGAAAGACTCTGTTCATCAAGTTCATAAAAACTGCTGGTACATTCGTCAACCCGAACGGCATTACTAAGAATTCGTAGTGTCCGTTCCGGGTATTGAAAGCAGTTTTAGGGATGTCTTCCTTTCTCACCCTTACTTGGTGGTAACCAGACCTCAAATCAATCTTTGAAAATACCCGAGCTCCACTCAACTGATCAAATAGGTCATCTATCCTGGGCAGGGGATACTTATTCTTGATTGTTAAGGCATTCAAGGCCCTATAATCAATACACATTCGGGATGTTCCGTCCTTCTTGGGCACAAATAATACTGGAGCTCCCCAGGGTGAGACACTAGACCTAATGAAGCATTTGTCTTCTTGTTCTTTGATTTGCTCATTTAGTTCTATTATCTCCTTTTTGTTGATTCTGTAGGGATTTTGAGATACTGGTGCTGCTCCTGGCACTAAGTCAATAGAGAATTCAACTTCTCGGTCTGGGGGTAAGCCTGAGAGATCCTCAGGGAAGACATCAAGGTATTCGGAGATGATAGGTAGTGGCACTTCTTCTATTATTAGGGCTCCACAAATTTTGTTATTACCTATTTCTCTAGAACCTCTAGCAAATTCAAATTCTGGCTTGTCAGGGGGCCTGAAGATTACACTACCTCTGTGGCAGTCTATAGTGGCATGATGTTGACTTAACCAATCTATACCCAGTATAATGTCAAAACTGGGCACTGGCATTACAAGTAGCCTAGCATACAGTTCTCTTCCACACAATGTAATAGGACAATTGTTACAGGCATCACTAACCGGGATGATTCCTCCATCGGTAATGATCTTATAACAATTCCTAAGGGGTTTAGTGATTAAGCTATGCTTCATAAGGAAATCTACTGACATGAATGAATGTGAAGCTCCAGAGTCAAATAAAGTAATAGCTGGTATTGAATTTATAAGCACAGAACCTGTGATCACATCTGCTGTGGCCTCAGCTTCTTCCAGAGTCATTGCATAAGCACGGCCTTGCTGCGGTGTACCCCTCTGTTGCTGCTGGTGCTGAGTAAAGCGTTGTTGTTGTGTTGGAAGCGGGGGTCCCCTCTGTTGTACTGCTGGAGCCCTGGCCTGGGCTGGAGCCTTTGGTGCAGCGGTGCGTCCTTGAGCAGCTGGACAGTCCCTCATTTGATGCGCTGCTGAGCCGCAGTAGAGGCAGGCACCTAGCCTCTTCCTGCAGACTTGCCAAGTATGACCTGGTTTTTGGCAAAAGTTACAAGCAGCAGCTTGTTGGTTCTGTCCCTGAGCCTGGTGTTGGTGTGCTGGAGCTCGAGGGAGAGGACGCTGAGTTTGCTGCGGGGCCCTCTGCTGTTGTTGTTGTTAAAAAGGGCGTTTGTTGGGTCCCGTATTTCCGGTATCTCTTTCTCGTTTCAGTTTATGCCCCATATCTCTTTCAACGCCTTGTGCCACGTTCAGGATTTCTTCATAGGTGCGAGCTCGGCTGGTGGTGACAGCAAGGCGAATATTCGGAGACAGCCCCTTCTTGAATCTACGGGCTCTGTCCTCCGGGGTACGAACCATGTACTCCGTAAAATGGCTTAACCTGCTAAATTCAGCAGTATATTCATCAACAGACAGGTTACCTTGTTCCAGTCTCTCGAATTGGCTTTCGAGAGCTTCCCGAGCCACTTCGGGGTAGAATTTCTCCTTGAATAGTCTCTTGAAGTCCTCCCAGGTGATGTCAGGAGCAGATAATTGGGGTTCATCTCTGAACTAGGTTCGAGCAATGTCGAACAGTTACAGGCTTACGGACTCCACTTTGAGGTCATCAGGGACCCGAGCAGTCTTCAGGAGTCTCTCGACATTCTCTATCCACTCATCGGCATAGAGAATGCCCTCAGTTCCATAAAATTCCAGGGGTCTAAGATTCTTGAAGTCTTTAGCACTCCCTGGCCTTTTGAGTGATGACTCCTGGGACTTAAGAGCTTCTGAGAGGCTGGTCCGCAGAAGTGCAGTCTGTTCTTTCTGGGATTCCACCAATCCCTGGAACACTCCTAGTAGCTGTGCCCCATCTAGAGTAACTGCCGGAACAGATGGAGGCGGCGGGAGTGCAAGAGTCTCGGACACATTCTGCTCAGCTGGTTCTGATGTGCCTCCTACTGTGTTCCTTGTCTGGACCATTCTGAAAGATTAAGGGATAGGAAGATTAGAATAGAATACTTGGAAATCAAAGGCGATAGGAAAAAAAAATTGAGCAGCAAAGATATCAAGAATTGAAATAAGGACCCTATACTGTGAATGAGCTTTTCCTAGAATCCTCAATCTTATTCCATACCCTGTCCTAGGGTATTACCCTATTTTAGGATAGGACCTGCATGGGCCACCATAAAAACGTGTCACAACCCGCACCCGGAAATTCGGGCACGAGTGCGTGGGTACGTCCAGCCTACGCCGCAGAGTCGGCGGTAGTACGCTGTCTAGGTCAATTCCAGGTTTACTAAACTAGCTCATTCACAAATAACATAGGCAAGATAATAATGAGAATTGAAACTTAAGATTGCAACTGAAATAAATGTGACAACAGATTCAAATGTTTAATACAGAATTCAGAATTAAAATCGGGGACAAACCCGATTAATAAGATAAGAATATAAATGAAAGATAGCTACTACTAGCTACTCTGCAGCAGGGGTCTCCTGGGTGGGTTCTGGCTCCTCATAGGTATCATCAGTCCCCTCATAGGGACCATAATAAGTAGGGGCAAGATCCTCATCATCGCCTAAATCAACAGATCCAGTCAGGAAAGGAGCAAAGTACACAGTGCACAACAAGGTTAAACTAAATATTTATGACAATTAAATATTGAATATCAGGTTGAGAAACTGCATAACAGAACATCATTATCTCAAAGTTAAAGCTGTAAACAGGGATATGAGAAAGTAGAAATAAATAAGACAGGAAATGAAACTACAACAGTCAGCAAGATATATGTAACAAGACCAGAAACTATCTGTGTGAACTTGTGTTTATTTTTAGAATACATAGTTGGCATGTAGGGGTTTATAAGGCTAATCCGGTCATCATAAACGGCTATTAAACAGGGGAAATCGAGATCCGGCTGAGGTACAGTCGTGTACCAACAGCTATTAAATATGACAAGGGGAAGGGTAAACTACATGCCTTCTAGGTATTCTCCCACCCGACATGAAAAACAAGACAGGAACTCCAATATTCAAGACATGAAATCCAGCATTTCTAATACTAGGTGTAATCATCAAGGGTACATGTAAGGCAGGGAATTAATTATCACAATATATAAAGATTAACTTGAAGTGCAGGTACTTGCCTGTTGTTTGGATCTGATTAATATTGGCTCTCGGGGGAAAATTCCAGAGGTGAGTCCAAAAGCTGAAATAGATATTACCATCACGCTCAGAAGATGTCAAATAGCTAGAAACGCCTGTCCTTGGGTCCAATTTGGAGACAAAGGCAAAAACGGAAGTTTCGGGCCAAAACGGGGTCCGCCGGTGGGCCCGCTTTGCACCGAAAAACGTATCCGGGTCAAAGGTCTCCAAATTCATCAAACTTAGTGTCAACAGGTCAGGAACGCTGATACGAACCCAACGGAACTTCCAGATTTGGATTTCGATGAGCCGAACACAAAATTGCCCGTCGAGCGGGGTCTGTAGGGCCCACGACACGCGATTTCGTCAACGTTCTCAGAATCGAACCAAACTTGACCCACAGGACCAGCGTATTGCTACGAGTCCGATGGCAAAAGTTTTGTCTCGATCTGACGAGTGTACAAAAAGTTAGGGCAAATTACCAAAAAGTCGGATACGGGGTGATGTCCGCGGATACGCGTTGATTCCGGTGTGCACGCACACTCGAATCAGCTTCCACAAAATCTCACACGTCCGTATCGATGACGCGCACGTATCTGTGAAGACCGTACGCGACCAAGTCATCCCGTTTGGCGGGGCGCACTCAGTTCTGGGGTAAAATATGATCTAGTTTTTCCTGTTTTTGGATCGCGGTGTGCGATCACCACAGGACGCGATGCCCCGAACAGTTTGTCCGGACACCGAGAGGGTCATACAGGCTTCACAACGCAATTTGCGGAATTAAAAACGGAGCTACGAACAAAAAGTTACACGTACCTGAAGAGGACCCGAAAATCAGGGTCGAGTCGTGTCCGACTCGTGTCGGACACGGGAACCGAACTAGGGTTAGGGTTAGGGCTTGGACACTGCTGGCCGGCGGCGAGGACGGCGGAGATGCGCCGGAGAGAGGCTGGGATGGCTCGCCGGGGGCTGGGGAGCTGGCCAGTGGTCTGCGGCTCGAGGCGGCGGCGGCCGGAGCTGCTGGCGGCGAGGGGCGTGGAGGAGAGGGCAGCTGCTGCTGCCGGAGGTCGAGGGGGTGGCGCCGGAGGGGGGCAGTGCTGGCGGTGGCTGGGCAACGGTCGGCACCGCGGTGGAGTTCGGCGGAGAGGGCTAGGGTTAGGGTTTAGAGAGGGGCTGAAGGAGGAAGACGAAGAGGGGGAGAGGGGTTTATAAAGGGGGAGGCGACGGTTGCAGGGCCGGGAAGGGCGGAGCGGAGGGGCGACGTGGGGCTGGGCACGGAATGCGCGGCGCTGCGCGTGGCGGCCGGCGCTGGACGCGGGGGGGAACGTGGGGCTGGGTCTTTGGTTGGCGGGTCGGGCTGACGGCGGGTCGGGTTCGGTTGAACCCGACCCGACCCTATAGGGTTGGGTCTGGGCTGAGGGAGCGGGCTGGGCCGCGGCCCAATGGGCCAGGGCGGGTTGGGCTGAGAGAAGAAGAAAAAGAAAAAGAAAATAAAATAAATAAATAATAAATAAATAAATAGATAATTAATTAATTAATTTAATTAAAATAGTTTTTAGGCATTTAAAAATAGGTCTGAGGCCCAGAAAAATCCAGAAAAATTACCCTAAGTCCAATTTTCCATTTTACACCCAAAAATATTATTTTCATGATATTTTAATATTATTTTATTAACAATTAAAAATCATTTATTAATTAAAAACCTTGATTTTAATTTCAGAAAATTCCCAGAAAATTCCAGAAAATTGGGAAAAATTCAAGATTTAATAATTTGAAAATTTAGGGATTTACATAAGTCAGGAATTAAGAATGCTTGGCTTGTTCATCAGTACCCGAAGAGGATTGACCCTGGAGATGATGTGAATGGTTTGGCCTGTGACATAGTGCCACGTTTTCTGGATAGCGAACATCAGAGCCAAGCATTCTTTCTCCACTGGGTTGTACCGGTGTTCGGCTCCGACCATCATCCTGCTGAGGTAGTAGATAGCCTGTTCATGGCCCATATCGTTCTTTTGTGCGAGAAGAGCTCCCAGAGAATGATCCATCGCTCGAACATACAGTACGAATGGTCTTCCTATGACTCGAGGCACCAGAACTGGTGGACTAGTGAGGTAGCATTTGATATCACCGAACGCTTGCTGACAGGCTTCGTCCCATACGAAGGATAGACCTTTCTTTATGAGATGAGAAAAGGGATGACATCTCCCAGAGAGGTTGGATATGAATCTCCTGATATAAGCCAGACGACCTTGAAATCCCCTGAGTTCTCTCAGATTACGGGGCGGTCGCATTTCTAAGATGGCCTTGACTTTATCAGGGTCCACTTGAATGCCTTTGGCGGTAATGACAAATCCCAAGAATTTGCCACTAGATACCCCCAGAAAGGACTTTGTAGGATTCATTTTGAGTTGATGTTGGCACATCAATTCAAATACAGTCTTCAAGTCTTGGATATGATTATCCTTGAGGCGGCTTTTGATAGCTACATCGTCCATGTAATACTCTACTGTCTTGCGTAAATGCTCATGGAATATGTTACTCATAGCCCGTTGGTACATAGCCCCGGCGTTCTTTAATTCGAAGGGTATGACCGTATAGCAATATACCCCCAATGGTGTCCGGAAGGCAGTATGCTTCTCGTCCTCAGGATGCATCTTGATTTGGTTGTATCCTGAAAATCTGTCCATGAAAGACATACATTCAAAACCGCATGTATTGTCAATCATGACGTCTGTAATGGGAAGAGAAAACTCATCCTTGGGGCAGGCTGTATTCAGATCTCGGTAATCGATACAGACACGTACTTTCCTATTTTTCTTCATGACCGGGACAACATTGGTGACCCAGTCGGGATGTTGTTCTTCTCGGATGAAGTCGCGGGCTATCAACTTCTTGACTTCAGCTTCGATGGCGTCCATCATATCCGGGCAGAACCGGTGTTGGTGCTGCTTCACAGGCTTCGAATCGGGCAATATATTGAGCTTATGAGTAGCCACCTTTGGATCAAGACCTGGCATATCCTCATAATTCCACGCAAAGATGTCAATATATTCTTTTATCAGCTGGATAACTTCTTCCTTTTCTGCTTCGAAAAGATTATTACTGATAAATATCGGCTTTGGCGAAAGTTTATCCCCAACGTCAATCTGGATAACTTTATCTTCAGTGGGAGGTTCTCTCTGCTCGAAGCAGAACTCCCATTGTGTAAACCCCCTAAATTTATTCTGTAGATAGTTAGAGTGGATCTGAAAAATTTTTGATGACAGATGTTGAGGTTTAGCTTAGGTATGTTTTATCTGGAATTTTAATCCATTTAATTAAAACATTATTCCACCCTATCTTTGTCTAATTATTCGGAGCCCATTTTCAGCCCATAAATTCCGTACAAATTTTGTACACTCGACTCAACTCGCCAAATTAGGCACTGGACTTTTCTGACTGTTAAAATTAACTTTCGTGCGCTCTAAATTAATTGCGCAACATTCCGAAAATCGTAATTCGTATTTAATTCCGTGTCGGACACCTGTGTCGTTACCCTCGATTTTGGGGTACCAACTTAACCCGTTGAGCCGGGCCAACTAAAGGGTCCAAGACTGACTCCAAGCCCCCACCATTTTTGGCCTTTGCGCCGTTTCCAGATTTTGACCCCGCGGGCCCCAATTAAATTAAATTCGCGGGACGCGTTATCGTTAATTTAATCGGGATTTACCAACTCTGTAAATTCTATTTTAATATTAAATTAATCCCAATGCCCTCCAAATTTGATCCGCGCCTGACGCGCAACGCCCCCTCACTATGACAATTTTTAATTATATTTTTCTCCGCAATTTTTGCGTCATTTCATGTGTCCATGCAATTTCCCGAATTTACGGGGGCTAAGTCGCAATTATCAAATTGTGTGGCAACCTCCTATTGGACATGAATATATGAGAGGGTCCCAAAATAGGGTCCCAATCACATCCCCCTTCATGAAGAAACCCACTTCTCTTCATAATGAATCTCAACCCTACATTTTTGAATGACACCATCCCCACCATCCATCATTTCACAAACTCCTATAAAACAACACTTCACCCCTTCACTCTTCCCAACCGGCCCTAATCCCAACATTTGGGAAACCTCATCCCCACTCTCTCTCCTCCCTCCTCCATTTCATACGTAGCAAATCTTCTTCTTCTTACTTCTTCTTCTCCCATTATCTTCTTCTTATTCTTGTATTCTTCTTCTTCTTCCAATATTATTTTTCCCTGAGAGAAGCCTCCGGCCGACTGATCCGGCGACCCACCGTGGCTGACCCCTACTCCGGGCTCCGTCTGCTTACCTCGGCCACCCCCACCCCGGCGAGCTACGCCGCCAAGCCCGGCCAACCAACAGCAGCTCCCACCGGTTCAGATCCCCGCACGGTTCTGGCGGTGCTGCCACCCCGCGCCGGCCAGTCTGTGCACAGCCCGCCGGCCACTGTGTCTCCCCCACGCCGGTGCACAGTCACCCGACCGGCCAGTGCGACCCCTCGACCGACCAGAGGCTGAGCAGTCCCCGCCGGCCGGACTGTGCTCCACCCCGTCCGGCTTCAGCCACTCCCCATTCTCCTCCTCTCCACCCGCTCGAGCAATGCTCCGGCGAGTCCCGCTTCCCCCAGTCCTCCGACTCCACCGTGGAAGGACAGCTCCCTGTCCGACTTCTTCCGGCCATCTCCCCTCTTCCAGTTTCCACCTTCACCATCACCAATATCACCACCATCACCACCATTAGCTTACACCACCACCACTACCACAAGCTCCTTGCATCGCCCACTCGACCACTCTCAACCTGTCCACCTCCAGCTTGTTCTCCGGCCATCACCCCTCCGGCCAGCTAGTCTCGACGAGGTATAACTCCCTCCCCCTCTCTTGGAGCATATATATATGTTTTTAGTTAGGGTTTATAGTTGTGTAGTGTAGTGTAACTTGGAGCATATATGTGTGTATGTTTGATTAGGGTTCCAATGTTGAGTTTATGATTTATTTCCATAAGTTTTAAATTGAAATTATGATGTACAGGGAGATAGGGTTTGAGGAAATGAATGAAAATTTAAAGTTTATTCTTCATGAAATTAATTGGTAAGCATGGAGTTGGGATATGAGGATATATAATATATACTTCGAGGCTTGGAAATTACAGGTACATTTAAATTTAAGGGTTGAGAATGGAACGGGCTTAGTAAAGGGTACGAATAATCATTGAGATTTTTGGTGGTTGAGTGTCATATGAAATCTAAGGGTTATTACATTTTAGTAAATATACCTTGAAGGATGTAGAGGAGCAGGTTTGAGTATTGTGAAATGATGAGGCGTTATTAAAAATATTGACTTGTATCGTAGAGTATGTTTATGTTTAGGAGATGTGTTTGATATCATAAGTTGTTCATATGCGGAGGACTGATAAATAATAAGGAAATAGTAGAGGAGTAGCTATGTATAAGGGAGATGAGGTTCAGATGATGACATAACAGTTTCGAGGGTTAAATAAATAATAAGTAAATTATTTGAGGGAGATATATATACAATCGTGCAAGATAACGTCTGTGAAATACCAGGGGCAATCTGAGGATTTATCATGGCTTGAACCACTGATAAACATCGTGCTGAACATAGTAAGATTGAGGTTTGGATTGATGATATTGTACCGATGTTTAATTTAAATAGATGTAGCGTACCAATAGTCAATCTTGGTCAACCCTCTAGCGTCGTGTCTATGTGACTTGTAACTAAGATTGTAGCATATATTTAGTCGTGTGTCACATCCCTGTTCGTCGTGTGATAGACCTTGATTCGGGTTTGTATCTCATCTCCAGGTACTACGGGACCTGAGGACTTGGACGTGGTACCGGATCCTCGTCATCAGCAGCCGCACGCAGGCAAGTGTACCTTGCCACCCTGTATTTCAGTTTACAGATATTTATTGTTTCGTATGTACATTGTGCACATAGTTATATTGACGTTCGGTACTTCGCGTCCGGTTCACAACCGGGTGAAGACGTATGTCGTAGCATCCTAGGAAGATTGTCGGATGATTCGTAGTATCTCGATATGCGTACCTGAGTTTATCGACACCCCAGGACACACTCATACACTGTGATCGTGCCAGATTCCTGTATCCTGGTACTGACATCATGACCAGAGACTGGGACGACCTTAGGGTCGCGTCTGTTGAGTTATTTTTTCTTGTGTTGAGACTGTAGTTAGAGGTTCAGGTTCAACGCACAATCGTTGACCGCTTGGGAAGGGGAAGACAGTTACTAGACGCTTGGGCTACTCTGCACGCGCTTATATATATGTAGTATTTTCTACTGATACCTGTATCTAGTGTAACTGTTTCACCCGTGTGACTCTTTGCCCGGAGCTGCGGTACGTGCCGTGTGTTTCCGTGTCCGGAGCTACGGTTTTACTTTGGACAGCCCACGCGTCGAACATTGTCTTTAAACTGTGTCACACTAGTTGGTTATGATAGAGTACCCTGTCCTGCACTTGTACTTTTTGTTTACTTGGCATGCTATATTTCTGTACCTTGTTACGTCCCTCTGAGGACCTGGTTCCCTGCCAGTTTTGCAGCATAGACGATTACGGAGCATTTGGAGATACAGATGGAGTGGCATATCTTGCAAGCATGGTACCAGGTACTCACATTATATCTACCGGCATTATGGTTATATTACACTGATTATTCATCTGCTGTTTTAGCCTAGTCTTGTAGACTCATACTTTTTCTCGAGTCTATTCGAGTTAGTGTGTTATTGGGCGGCCGACCTTAGCACATATAGCTCTTTCTTGTAGACTGATGTATATTGTGGATTGAGACATAGAGGTTTACATATATGGAACAGTCTAGATAGTGCCCTTTATATTACAGCTTATACGTATTCGAGTCAGACCAGAGTCTGGTCGAATGCGTAGCTGGCGTGTCACGTAATCCTGGTCCTACGTATTTTGGGACTGGGGCGTGACATGTTTTTTGTGGTGGCCCATGCAGGTCCGAATTAAATCGTCTTGGTCACCTGACTGTGCCAAGCGAGCCTGCAAATTAGGAATAGATGATATGATTGTTGAATAGGATCTCAATCCATAATCGATTTAAAAACTCCTTGTATGTGATTATCGCCCTTGGACTTCCACTTTGCCTTCGTTCAATCTTCGTCAATATCGCTATCCTTGTTCCTCGTCCCCTATTGTTCAGGGAGACGAATGCTTGTGACTGATGACTTGCCTCCAGAAGAAGCTCGAAGACCAGACGACAGGAGACAGAATTCGTATACCTTTCTTGGAGAAGAGTGCTACTTTATCAGGATAGATTGATGGGTTCTTTGGATTATAGAACTAGTGTGGAAGGGGCAAGAGAGTTGGACCCAGTAGTACCCTACCCGTGCTTGAGGTAACAGTAATCTTGGAAGCACTGAGAGCTAGAAGGATTGTTGATCATGATCTAGAATGATTTATGAGAATGCATAGCCTGATGATGGAAACTAGTGGTTGTATATGATAGCAATACCAGGAATGATATTATGGACTAGAGGAGATAAAATTTCAAGCTCTCACTTGGAAGATGATGATCTAATAACAGAAATTTTAGTTATGTGCTTGGGTGACGTCATTATTATAATTGTACTTGTGACTGGGAGAGATGAATAATAAAAAGAAGAAACTTGAGGAATAAAATTTTAGGGAGAACCTTGAGGAGAAGAGAAATTATACATTAGGCAAGAATTTTTTTTTTCTTTTGAGGATTGATGTTGGAAACAGAACGGGAGAAATTATTTTGAGGTTTAGTTTAGACTATGACATTATCCTAGACATGGGTTGGTTGAGCCAATACCACGCAACGCTTGATTGCCGTTATGGTTGTGTCACCTTTAGACCACCGGATTAACCTGAGTTTGAGTTATTAGAGAGCCTGGAAGCATGGTGCCCATCTACCTTGGAGGCATACAATACAGGAGGTGAACCAGTGTACCACCCTGTTATAGCAGAGTTGAGGATATTTTCTAGATAATCTTTTAGGCCTGCCACCTGACAGAAAGAGTTTGTTACAGAGTTGACTCCAAGAGCCGAGCCGATTATTCTTCTATCTTTAGACTAGCACCGACAGAGTTTGGTTGAGTTGGAAGTCCATAATAGAGGACCTCTTAGACAAGAGTTTCGGCCGGGCTAGTGTTTTTTCCATGGGAAGCAACCATCTTATAGTATCGAAGAAGGACGAGACGGTACGTCTGCTTATTGATTTCAGGGACGGTATGTTTGTGTATCGATTACAGGATTTAATGCAGTAACGGTAAAGAACAAGTACCCTATGCTGCGCATCGATGATTTATTTGATTAGCTTAGTGGCGCATGTGTATTTTTTGAAAATCGATCTCAGATCCAGCTATCATCAGATCTAGGTTCGGAGAGAGGCCATTCCTAAGGCGACATTCCGGATGTAGTATGGATACTATGAGTTTTTAGTCATGCCGTTTGGCTTAGCCAACGTGCCAGCAGTATTTATGAGCTTGAGGAACAAGGTTTTCCACCAGTACTTGGATAAGTTCGTGGTGGTGTTCATCGACGTCTTGATGTATTCCGAGAACCAGGAGAAGCATGAGAGACATCTCAGGATTGTGTTGGAGACGCTGAGACATGAGAGGCTGTACGCCAAACTCAGCAAATATGAGTTTTGCTTGGACAGAGTACCATTTCTGGGACACATAATCACCGGAGATGGACTATCAGTGGATCCGGAGAAGATAGCTGCAGTAGAGACCTGGCCTACCCCTACATCAGTTACAAAGGTTAGGAGTTTCCTCGGACTTGTCGGATATTAACGGAGGTTCGTGGAAAACTTTTCGAGGATAGCTGCGCCTATGACACGACTGACGCGTAAAGACGAAGAGTTTATCTGGACCGACGAGTGTCAGGCGGCTTTCGATGAGTTGAAGAAGCGTCTGACATCAGCACCGATTTTGATACTACCCTCAGGATCAGGAGAATTTGTAGTTTACAGTGATGCGTCAGGGAGCGGATTGGGATGTGTACTGATGCAACACGGCAAGGTGATAGCCTACGCATCGAGATAGTTGAGAGTTCATGAGAAGAACTATCTGACGCACGACTTGGAGCTAGCTGCGGTGATATTTGCACTAAAGCTATGGAGACATTACCTTTATGATGAGCGTGTGGAGATTTATACAGATCATAAAAGCCTGAAGTACGTCTACACGCAGAAGGAGCTCTATGAGACAGAGACGCTGGCTAGAGTTGATGACAGATTATGACATTGAGCTACAGTACCACCCTGGCAAGGCGAACGTTGTTGCAGATGCCTTAAGCAGGAAGCCCAGGGCATACTTTTTGACGACGCAGCGACAGTTGCTAGAGGATCTCCAGGAGCTTGGAATAGAGATCGTATTGCCAGGCATGGATGGACAGATGGCCAGTCTTGAGGTTCAGTCTACTTTGATTGAGAGGATCAGGGCAGCATTGCCTACAGATGCGAGATTTCGACGTCTGCGAGAGAGAACAGAAGCCGGCCTGCAGACGGGACTCAGGATTCATGAAGACGGAACGCTGAGGTGCGGAGATCGCCTATATGTTCCGAGTGGCGAGCTACGCCAAGAGTTGATGACAGAGGCTCATAGCTCGATATATTCCATTCATCCCGGGGGTACGAAGATGTACCGAGACTTGAGACAGCATTTCTGGTGGCATGGGATGAAGAGAGAAATTGCAAGATTTGTGGCGAAGTGTTTAGTGTGTCAGCAAGTCAAGGCTGAACATCAGAGGACTGCAGGATTATTGCAGCCACTCCCCATTCCCGAGTGGAAGTGGGAACACATTACCATGGACTTCGTCACAGGATTTCCGCGAAGCCCTAGCGGGAAGGATGCAGTTTGGGTTGTCGTAGACAGACTCACCAAGTCTGCACATTTCTTGCCCTTCAGAGTTGGGCAATCCACAGAGATACTAGCTGACATGTATATGAGGCAGATAGTACGATTACATGGAGTGCCTGTCAGCATCGTATCGGATCGTGATTACAGATTCACGTTACATTTTTGGCGGAGTATGCAGGAGAGCCTAGGAACCCGCCTCAAGTTCAGCACTGCGTATCATCCACAGACTGACGGACAGTCAGAGCGCACGATGCAGATATTAGAGGATATGTTGCGAGCGTGCATGATTGATTTTGGATGATCTTGGGAGGACCATCTACAATTGGTGGAATTCTCCTACAATAACAGTTACCAGGCCAGCATACAGATGGCACCCTATGAGACACTGTACGGCAGAAAATGTAGGTCGCCAGTTTGTTGGAGTGACGTGGGAGAGCGTCAGATACTTGGTACGGAATTGGTGACACAGACAGTAGAGAAGGTCAAGCAGATTCAGAGCCACCTGCGCAGCACAGGACAGACAGAAACACTGGGCAGATGCGCACCGCAGGCCATTGGAGTTCAAGGAGGGTGACCACGTATTTTTGAGGATATCGCCCACTCGTGGTACCATCAGATTCAGAGGCAGAGGCAAGCTGAGTCCGAGGTATATCGGACCTTTAGACATTTTGGAACGAGTTGGCGAAGTGGCTTACCGTCTCGCATTACCTCCATCATTAGAGGGAGTACATGACGTATTTCACGTATCGCAACTGAGGAGGTATATCGCAGACCCTAGCCACGTACTTGATCATTCGGAGATTACAGTCGGGCCTAGTCTGTCTTACGTAGAGCAGCCGGTCGAGATTCTCGATCGCAGAGAGAAGACTTAGAGAGGACAGACGATTCGACTGGTCAGAGTGGCATGGAAGCACCATTCACCAGGCGAGTCTATTTGGGAGCGCGAGGATTCTATTCGGCAGCGATTCCCGTACTTATTTGAGGAGCAAGGTACGAATTTATGTACGGCAATTTAATTACTAGTTATTTTAAATTCTGTTAGATATTATCGTGCTTTACTTTTAATTTCGGGGACGAAATTTTTCTAAGTTGGGAAGAATGTAAACCCCCTAAATTTATTCTGTAGATAGTTAGAGTGGATCTGAAAAATTTTTGATGACAGATGTTGAGGTTTAGCTTAGGTATGTTTTATCTGGAATTTTAATCCATTTAATTAAAACATTATTCCACCCTATCTTTGTCTAATTATTCGGAGCCCATTTTCAGCCCATAAATTCCGTACAAATTTTGTACACTCGACTCAACTCGCCAAATTAGGCACTGGACTTTTCTGACTGTTAAAATTAACTTTCGTGCGCTCTAAATTAATTGCGCAACATTCCGAAAATCGTAATTCGTATTTAATTCCGTGTCGGACACCTGTGTCGTTACCCTCGATTTTGGGGTACCAACTTAACCCGTTGAGCCGGGCCAACTAAAGGGTCCAAGACTGACTCCAAGCCCCCACCATTTTTGGCCTTTGCGCCGTTTCCAGATTTTGACCCCGCGGGCCCCAATTAAATTAAATTCGCGGGACGCGTTATCGTTAATTTAATCGGGATTTACCAACTCTGTAAATTCTATTTTAATATTAAATTAATCCCAATGCCCTCCAAATTTGATCCGCGCCTGACGCGCAACGCCCCCTCACTATGACAATTTTTAATTATATTTTTCTCCGCAATTTTTGCGTCATTTCATGTGTCCATGCAATTTCCCGAATTTACGGGGGCTAAGTCGCAATTATCAAATTGTGTGGCAACCTCCTATTGGACATGAATATATGAGAGGGTCCCAAAATAGGGTCCCAATCACATCCCCCTTCATGAAGAAACCCACTTCTCTTCATAATGAATCTCAACCCTACATTTTTGAATGACACCATCCCCACCATCCATCATTTCACAAACTCCTATAAAACAACACTTCACCCCTTCACTCTTCCCAACCGGCCCTAATCCCAACATTTGGGAAACCTCATCCCCACTCTCTCTCCTCCCTCCTCCATTTCATACGTAGCAAATCTTCTTCTTCTTACTTCTTCTTCTCCCATTATCTTCTTCTTATTCTTGTATTCTTCTTCTTCTTCCAATATTATTTTTCCCTGAGAGAAGCCTCCGGCCGACTGATCCGGCGACCCACCGTGGCTGACCCCTACTCCGGGCTCCGTCTGCTTACCTCGGCCACCCCCACCCCGGCGAGCTACGCCGCCAAGCCCGGCCAACCAACAGCAGCTCCCACCGGTTCAGATCCCCGCACGGTTCTGGCGGTGCTGCCACCCCGCGCCGGCCAGTCTGTGCACAGCCCGCCGGCCACTGTGTCTCCCCCACGCCGGTGCACAGTCACCCGACCGGCCAGTGCGACCCCTCGACCGACCAGAGGCTGAGCAGTCCCCGCCGGCCGGACTGTGCTCCACCCCGTCCGGCTTCAGCCACTCCCCATTCTCCTCCTCTCCACCCGCTCGAGCAATGCTCCGGCGAGTCCCGCTTCCCCCAGTCCTCCGACTCCACCGTGGAAGGACAGCTCCCTGTCCGACTTCTTCCGGCCATCTCCCCTCTTCCAGTTTCCACCTTCACCATCACCAATATCACCACCATCACCACCATTAGCTTACACCACCACCACTACCACAAGCTCCTTGCATCGCCCACTCGACCACTCTCAACCTGTCCACCTCCAGCTTGTTCTCCGGCCATCACCCCTCCGGCCAGCTAGTCTCGACGAGGTATAACTCCCTCCCCCTCTCTTGGAGCATATATATATGTTTTTAGTTAGGGTTTATAGTTGTGTAGTGTAGTGTAACTTGGAGCATATATGTGTGTATGTTTGATTAGGGTTCCAATGTTGAGTTTATGATTTATTTCCATAAGTTTTAAATTGAAATTATGATGTACAGGGAGATAGGGTTTGAGGAAATGAATGAAAATTTAAAGTTTATTCTTCATGAAATTAATGGGTAAGCATGGAGTTGGGATATGAGGATATATAATATATACTTCGAGGCTTGGAAATTACAGGTACATTTAAATTTAAGGGTTGAGAATGGAACGGGCTTAGTAAAGGGTACGAATAATCATTGAGATTTTTGGTGGTTGAGTGTCATATGAAATCTAAGGGTTATTACATTTTAGTAAATATACCTTGAAGGATGTAGAGGAGCAGGTTTGAGTATTGTGAAATGATGAGGCGTTATTAAAAATATTGACTTGTATCGTAGAGTATGTTTATGTTTAGGAGATGTGTTTGATATCATAAGTTGTTCATATGCGGAGGACTGATAAATAATAAGGAAATAGTAGAGGAGTAGCTATGTATAAGGGAGATGAGGTTCAGATGATGACATAACAGTTTCGAGGGTTAAATAAATAATAAGTAAATTATTTGAGGGAGATATATATACAATCGTGCAAGATAACGTCTGTGAAATACCAGGGGCAATCTGAGGATTTATCATGGCTTGAACCACTGATAAACATCGTGCTGAACATAGTAAGATTGAGGTTTGGATTGATGATATTGTACCGATGTTTAATTTAAATAGATGTAGCGTACCAATAGTCAATCTTGGTCAACCCTCTAGCGTCGTGTCTATGTGACTTGTAACTAAGATTGTAGCATATATTTAGTCGTGTGTCACATCCCTGTTCGTCGTGTGATAGACCTTGATTCGGGTTTGTATCTCATCTCCAGGTACTACGGGACCTGAGGACTTGGACGTGGTACCGGATCCTCGTCATCAGCAGCCGCACGCAGGCAAGTGTACCTTGCCACCCTGTATTTCAGTTTACAGATATTTATTGTTTCGTATGTACATTGTGCACATAGTTATATTGACGTTCGGTACTTCGCGTCCGGTTCACAACCGGGTGAAGACGTATGTCGTAGCATCCTAGGAAGATTGTCGGATGATTCGTAGTATCTCGATATGCGTACCTGAGTTTATCGACACCCCAGGACACACTCATACACTGTGATCGTGCCAGATTCCTGTATCCTGGTACTGACATCATGACCAGAGACTGGGACGACCTTAGGGTCGCGTCTATTGAGTTATTTTTTCTTGTGTTGAGACTGTAGTTAGAGGTTCAGGTTCAACGCACAATCGTTGACCGCTTGGGAAGGGGAAGACAGTTACTAGACGCTTGGGCTACTCTGCACGCGCTTATATATATGTAGTATTTTCTACTGATACCTGTATCTAGTGTAACTGTTTCACCCGTGTGACTCTTTGCCCGGAGCTGCGGTACGTGCCGTGTGTTTCCGTGTCCGGAGCTACGGTTTTACTTTGGACAGCCCACGCGTCGAACATTGTCTTTAAACTGTGTCACACTAGTTGGTTATGATAGAGTACCCTGTCCTGCACTTGTACTTTTTGTTTACTTGGCATGCTATATTTCTGTACCTTGTTACGTCCCTCTGAGGACCTGGTTCCCTGCCAGTTTTGCAGCATAGACGATTACGGAGCATTTGGAGATACAGATGGAGTGGCATATCTTGCAAGCATGGTACCAGGTACTCACATTATATCTACCGGCATTATGGTTATATTACACTGATTATTCATCTGCTGTTTTAGCCTAGTCTTGTAGACTCATACTTTTTCTCGAGTCTATTCGAGTTAGTGTGTTATTGGGCGGCCGACCTTAGCACATATAGCTCTTTCTTGTAGACTGATGTATATTGTGGATTGAGACATAGAGGTTTACATATATGGAACAGTCTAGATAGTGCCCTTTATATTACAGCTTATACGTATTCGAGTCAGACCAGAGTCTGGTCGAATGCGTAGCTGGCGTGTCACGTAATCCTGGTCCTACGTATTTTGGGACTGGGGCGTGACACATTGTGTATCCATTTGCTGAGCCCAAGCGTCATTCTCAAACAGTTCAGATTCTTGTTTGTCTGCTTCGAAGGAATCTGTCACTACCATTACTGATAATGTTCGTTCGAGAGCATGAGATGAGTCAGAGAGCACTGAGCCGTTTTGAGAAGAGGAAAAGATATCCTCGTTTGACTCAGAAGTTACAAGGGAGGTGGTATACCCTAATCCGAAATGAGTTCGTTGATAGTAGGGATCGTCGTACAGCGACATTCGTCTGCCTTTCCCGTAGTTGAGACCTGGTTCCAGCTTCAAGTTATAACCCATACTTTGTATGATCTTCAAAGCTTGCGGGCTGTATCTGTGAACCTGTATTTTACCAATGTCGTCGTCGGAAGAATCCTCTTGCACAGTCGGTCCATTGCGCATGCGGCCGAAGACTATTGAATGCTGACTGCTGCAAGTAGGCGGGACAATAAAGATAGAATTCTCATGTGGTCCATATGTCGTGGTGACATTGGATGATGATGCTACTTCCCACATATACGGATGATAGGAATCTATAGCTCCCAAGAACTTTTGTGCTATAGGTTCTATATCGTCATGGGGAGAGGATTCCTAGTTCGGAATTTGAGCGTCAATATACTGGAAAAGATGATATTTATTATCATCTGAAACTTCGTTCCCGGTTGCATTTACATCAATCGGCTGCCTGCTGCACCGAAGGTTGATGACCAAGGATGGAGGCTTCTGGTTCAAAGTGATCACTAGAGGATCACCCCCTTTTCCTGACCTGGTTTTGTTCAGGTGGATCGCCATAGGCTCTATGGCTTTTGGACGAGTAGTCCGTCCTTTCACCTTGATTGACAGCGGTTGTTCGGCAGAGGGCTATTCTGGCTCCCGATGGGATTCCTTTTCTGCTTTGATTGACATCTCTTCCGTGTAGTCTTGAGAGTACAACATGGCATCGGAGTAGTAGGATTCTATTCCTCTAAACGGGTTCAGGTCAGCAAACTCCGTTTGTACTGTTCCTTGGGCGTCTACATATTTAAAGCATTGATGTAGAGTTGAAGGAACGATGTTGTGGTCATGGATCCAAGGTCTGTCCAGCAGAATGTTGTAGGATACCTCTAAATCAATGACATAACATGTGGCCACTGATCTAAGGTTGCCAATCTGGATCCTCAGACGAATCTTTCCTAACGGCTTGCTTTTTCTGGCGTTGAAACCCACGATTGTAGTGGTGGTGTAAGCCAATTCGCTGATAGGAATCCTCAGTGGTTTGGGCAGACTATGAGGAATGATGCTGATTGATGATCCCTGATCTATGTAAATCCGGTCGACCTCCATGGAACCGACGTACCCGGTGTAATAGAGGGGTCTGTCATGCCTGTTATGTTTTAACAGCATGTCATCTTGAGTGAAAGTGATGTTCGGGACCACCTCCATCACACTGTGGCATTGAGGACATGCCACGAGTTTCTTTGGTAGACCTATTATTCGTTGCGCATGAGAGTACAAATAATAGGTTTGGGACAAGCCCTGCCAGAGGTAATATGGACGTGGCAGTTTTTTGGACCTAACACCACTGACGTACTTAGAGTTAAGTATGGGTGTTAAGTTGAGATGATAACCGATATAAGAGGTATGATGGACGTGATAATCGGTAACCAAAAATTTGGAAAGTTTGTTCAGAGGTAATATGAACATGACAAACTTTTGGGTTGCAATTCCATCGGGGATGGAGGTGCATATCTGCTCAGAGGTAATATGGACATGGTAGTTTTTGTGGGCCTAACACCATTGGCGTACTTAGGGTTAAGTATGGGTGTTAAGTTGAGATGACAACCGATATCAGAGGTATGATGGACGTGATAATCGGTAGCCAAAAATTTAGAAAGTTTGTTCAAAGGTAATATGAACATGACAAACTTCTGGGTTGCAATTCCGTCGGGGATGGAGGTGCATATCTGCTCAGAGGTAATATAGACATGGCAGTTTTTGTAGGCCTAACACCACTGGCGTACTTAGGGTTAAGTGCGGGTGTTAAGTTAAAATGACATATGGTATCAGAGGTAATATGGACATGATAATCGATAGCCAGAAACTCGGAGAGTTTGTTCAGAGGTAATATGAACATGACAAACTTCTGGGTTGCAATTCCATCGGGGATGGAGGTGCATATTTGCTCAGAGGTAATATGGACATGGCAGTTTTTGTGGGCCTAACACCATTGGCGTACTTAGGGTTAAGTACGGGTGTTAAGTTGAAATAACATTTGATATCAGAGGTAATATGGACATGATAATCGGTAGCCAGGAACTCGGAGAGTTTGTTCAGAGGTAATATGAACATGACAAACTTCTGGTGAAAGAAATGAAATGCTTGGATGATAGTTCAGAGGTAATATGAACATAAACTTATGTCTGAACAATTCCTTGTGGAGTGATTTTCTCGAGTGAGGACGGTCCTGAAGAATCTATTGGGGAAACTTCAGGGACTCTTCCTCAGGTACATTCTTGAAGGGAGTGAATTGTTACATTTAGAAAGACCGATTTGCGATGATCATCGTTTCGTTTACAGATGCAAAGTAATGATTTTTGCGTCAATCAACTCCTGGATTCTTCTTTTCAGTACATAGCACGCCTTGGTAGGATGATGAATGTACCGATGAAAGAGACAATAATCTGGGTGATCAACTTTGCCAGCTTTCTCAGGATGTCTGATGTTGGGAAGCTGAAGCTTGCGTTCCTCCATCAACATATTAAAGATTTCAATAATGTCATCTTCGTTGAAGGAGTAAGTCCCCTTTGGTCTTCGGGCTCCTGATGCCTGAGTTTTACGGTCTTCCGGGAAGATCGTCGTCGTTGCATCATCTTCGGGTCTTGAGGGAATTCTACCCCTAGCTTTGGATGCCGCCCTGTTTTGTCGAGGTAGGTTACCCCCAGACATGTCGTGGCATTTGTCCACAGAAGCTGATTTAGCAGGACCTGCCTCTGGTTGTACAGGATTAGACAATGAAGATTTGGGTTTCGCAAGAGATGTAGTATACCCCAACCCAAAACGAGCTTGTTGACGGTAAGAATTACCATGCAACGATGTTCGTCTGCCCTTTCCATAGTTGAGGCCTTATTTCAGCTTCAAATCATAACCCATGCTTTGTATAATTTTTAACGCTTGCGGGCTATATCTGTGGCTTTGTATTCTGCCAGTTTTAGACTCGCGAAATTCTTCCTGCATGATCGGGCTGCTCCGCATATGACCGAAGACTATTGGATGCTGGTCGTCGTGAGTTGGAGGAATAATAAAGATAGAATCTTCATGTGGTCCACCTGTCATGATGATATTAGATTTTGATGCATCTTCCCACAAGATCTTCCCGTGTTTGACCGTTAGGGGAACTAAAGCCTGTTTATGACCCTTGTCTTTGTGTTTCTGGATCAGATAGTCACACAGGTCAGGAGGATTTACAGAAGAAGAAGATGGCTTGTTCATTCTGTTCACATCAGTGGGCATGCAGATGTTGGGAACCATAGTTTTCCTTTTGCCACCTGTATACAACAGGTTGGCCATCTGAGTAGCGGATAATCCCCGAGGAGGGTATCTTTCCGCAAATTGAGCCTTCTTTATGCTGAGGGGCTTCTCCTGGCGTAATTCGGTCTGGCGTAAAGCTGAGGAGGTCCTCAGTTGGCCGTCAGCCTCTCGCGTAATCCGGAGGGCAGGCAGATTGTTCCCTTGCTGGCGTAAAGGCTGAGAAGTTGAGTAGTCCGCTGCTTGCTTTTCCTTGCATAGATTGCAGGGATTATCTACTTTTCTGCGGAAGGCAGACGTATTTTTATGCACGAAGCGCGTTTGGAACTTCTGATTTGGCGCTAAGGTATTATCAGAAATTTTGTCTGTTCCGTCAGGGATGGGAGACTGATTTCTACGCGCAGAGCACGGTGTAGGCTTCTGGACTAGCGCTGAAGCATTGTCCGAAGTTTTGTCTTTTCCGCCAGGGATGGGAGACTGAATTTTACGCGTAGAGCGTGGAGTATACTTCTGTATTAGCGCTGAGGCATTGCCAGAAGTTTTGTCTGCCCTGCCAGAGACAGGCGACTGAATTTTACGCGCAAGGCTTGGAGGGAGCAATGCTACAACCTCGTTGGTCGGAGAAATCGGAGAGTCGACAAGAATGGTAGAGGATGTCTTGGGCATCTAGACCTTACGCAGCTTCCTATCGTCTTTGATTGAGAGAGAGTGAGAGCTACCCCCTGTTCGAAGCATGTCTTCATAGGCAGACTGGTCGAATTGGACGACCAGTGTCTTCTTCACGGATCCTACGGATACCGCATTGTGTTGAGCAATTGCTTCCTCATCAAAAGAGAAAGATCTCCCCAGCAGAGTCACCATCTTGTTGTTTGATAAAATAAACAAAAAGATAAATATGTGGAAACGAGGTCTTATACGAAAACTCGCCCTTCTTCTGTGTTTACAAACAAAATTGTATAATTTAATCCTATACGAGGATGTCGAGTACAATTTATTTAATCTGGGTAAATATTGCTATAGGAGTCTGATCTGCAGTCGATCACTTTGGCCCTTGGACCACACGATGATGAAGAAGTGCCGTAGAAGACAGAAAGCAGCTTCGAAGGTTGCTAAAGAGGGTGGATGCCCGATGCCAAAGTCGTCGATCCCTTCTCTTTGCTTGAGCTCTGGATTCTTCTCTCTCTCTCGACCATTTTCTCTCCTCCTTCTCTCCTCCCAATTGTCGACCTTGGATCTGATACTGGATTCCTTGACCAATTTTCGATCGTTTGACCTTCAATTTTTTGACCTTTGACCTCTGTCAATAGAGGTCTCTATTTATAGAGTTTTGGTGACAGTGACCACTTGGTCGGTGTAGAAACCGAGTAGTGGAAAGTACATCACCCTTTTACACGACGGTTACAATAACCAATGCCTGCGTATAGATGACCTTTTGAGTGAGCAAGTGACGCATGTCCAACTAAGGGACAAACGCGTATAACTGCTACAAAGATCACGACGTAGAAGCCACGTAGGTAGTTATCCTTTGTGTAGAAGAGGTTGGCGTCGAAGCCAATAACTGTCACCATGTCATAGAAGCCAAGTAGGCATAGAAGCCGAGTAGGCGTAGAAGTCGAGTGGACGTAGAAGCCGAATGGTCATAGAGGTCGAGTGGTCATAGAGGCCGAGTGGGCGTAGAAGCCGAGTGGGCGTAGAAGCTGAGATGATGTGGACGTTTTAGCCGGAATTATGGCTCTTGGAGATATAATCAAATCTCTTGCATTAAATACTGAGATCTGCCTCCATCCTGTGCATTAAATGCAGAGGCTTGTCTTTAAGATTTGCCATCATTCTGTACATTAAATACAGATACGCGTCTCGAATCCTGTACGAAGAGCGACTACTGACGTGGCGGTCTGTTTGCCTTCTGCGGAGCGTAAGAAGCTTACGTCTGCCTGTGTAAAACTGGGCAGCGTATCCCTTTGTATGCATAAGAGTAATTCATGCAAAGGGAATGTCACTAGACGACGGTTAGGTGACATTTAATCAAATCTTCTGCATTAAATGCAGAGATCCGCCATTATCCTGTGCATTAAACGCAGAGGCGTGTTTTGAAGGTCTGCCACCCTTCTACGCATAAAATACAGAGACGTGCCTCGGACATCTGTCAGTATTTGGCACATTAAATGCAGAGACATGCCTTCAGAACCTGTCACCGCTCTGCGCATTAAATGCAGAGACGTGCCTCGAGCCCAGTATGAAGAGCAGCTTTTGACGTGGCAGGCTGTTTGTCTTCTGCGGAGCGTAAACAGCTCATATCTGCCTGTGTAAAACTAGACGGCGTATTCCTTTGTATGCGTAAAAGTGGTCTACGCCAAAGAAATGGCAGTAAATGACAGCCTGGGTTGCAGTGCCGCGCCATTATTATAGCTGTCGCTTGGGTAGTCGTATAGTACTCTTTGTCAGGAGTCCAGATGTCAGGTTCATTGCATGATCTGACAGGTTCATTTTGAAGAATACGAAGCGTCCCTCGTACACTTTAATGCTGCATTAAAGCGGATGAGTTTTACGCCATAAAGGCGATGTAGCACCCTTTTTACGCTGAAGCAGCCTGGACATACTTCATTATGCGGATGGTCCTTGATCTTATATTTTATGTTGTGCTTAGTGAAAAAGCTCTGTTTGCACGTCGATGGCTCTGAGGTTCTCTATTTTAGGCTGCCCTGCATCAACATGCTGCTTATAGCTATCCAGCATATTTTTCATGCTTCTATAGGCATTATTTGTGGAGCTATGGTGGAAGACAAGGCGTTACCTTATCTGTTGATAACAGAGTTCTTAGATGTGTTTCCTGAGGAATTACCAGGATTACCGCCAGATCGAGATATTGAATTCTCTATAGACTTGTTGCCAGGTGCAGAACCAATTTTACAGCATGTCTATAGAGTAAACAACGAGTTGGTCGAGCTGAAGAAACAGGTGGACGAATTACAGGATAAGGGGTTTATTAGATTGAGTTCTTCACTGTGGGGAGCCCTTGTATTGTTTGTACCGAAGAAGGATGGATCAGTGCGCACGTGCATTGATTACAAGGCATTGAATAATCTCACTCTCAAGAATAAATACCCTTTACCATGGATTGATGACTTGTTCGATCAGTTGAGTGGTGCCAAGATGTTTTCTAAGATAGACTTGAGATTAGGTTACCACCAAGTGAAACTGAAGCCCGAGGACATACCGAAGACTGCTTTTAGAACTCAGTATGGTCAGTATGAGTTTATGGTGATGCCGTTTGTGTTGACTAATACCCCGGCGGTATTTATGAATTTGATGAACAAGGTGTTCCATTAGTACCTTGACAAGTTTGTGGTGGTGTTTATCGATGACATACTCATTTACTCAAAGACAACGGAGGAGCACGAGGAGCATTTGCAGATTGTGTTGGATGTGCTGAGGAAGGAGAAGATATGGGAAATTGTCCAAGTGTGAGTTCTTCTTGGATAAGGTAGAATTTTTGGGGCATGTTGTGACTGGTGATGGTATTTTAATGGATCCGAAGAAGATCACAACAATGGAGTCTTGGAAGACCCCAAGTTTGGTTGTAGAGATCAGGAGTTTCTTGGGATTGACAGGCTACTACAGGAAGTTTAAGCAAGATTTTTCGAGGATTGTCGAGCCAATGACCAGACTCACCAGGAAGGATGTAGAGTTTGTTTGGATGAAGGATTGCCAGGTTGATTTTGAGGAATTAAAGAAGAGGTTGACATCTGCTCCTATTTTGACGTTGCCATCAGGGTTTGGAGGTTTCACTATTTATAGTTTTGCATCAGGGAAATGTTTGGGTTGTGTTCTTCAGCAGAATAAGAAAATAATTGCCTATGCATCCAGGCAATTGTGTCCTCATGAGAAAAGCTATCCTACCCATAATTTGGAGTTGACAGCAGTCATATTTTTCCTGAAGTTATGGAAACACTATTTGTACGGAGAGCGTATAGAGATCTTCACAGACCACAAGAGCTTAAAGTACGTTTTCATGCAGAAGGAGTTGAACATGAGGCAGCGTCGGTGGTTAAAACTGATAAAAGATTTTGACATCTCTTTGCAGTATCATCCTAGGAAAGCTAATGTAGTTGCCGATGCCTTGAGCAGGTATCCTGTAGCTATATTCTTGATACAGGATCGATATTTGTTGGAGGACTTGGAGAGCTTGGGCATTAAGGTGATAGTTCCTGGTTTGGATATGCAAATATAGGGATTGCAGATACACTCAGAGTTGATGGACATGATCAAGGCAGCCCAGTATGAGGATGTATCTCTGAGGAGAATCAGAGCTCAGGTGAGAGCAGAATTGGAGGATAATTTCACCATTGTCGAAGATGGTTCTTTGCGACATGGAGTTAGATTGTGTGTGCCTAGTGGGGAGCTACGTGAGAAGGTGTTATAGGATATACATCGCTCTCAGTATTCCATACATCCAGGTGCCAACAAGATGTATCGGGATATGCGAGAGAGTGTGTGGTGGTATAGCATGAAGAGGGAAGTGGCATAGTTTGTATCCAGATGCTTAGTGTGCCAGCAGGTGAAAGACGAGAGGCAGAGGCCAGGAGGTTTACTTCAGCCATTACCTATTCCAGAGTGGAAGTGGGAGTACATTTCTATGGATTTTGTGTCCGGACTTCCACGATCTCCAGGAGAAAAAGATGCGATTTGGGTCATCGTTGACAGGTTGACCAAGTCGGCCCATTTTTTGTCTTTCAAAGTGGGTTTGTCTATGGAGAAGCTGGCAGAGATATATGTGAGGTAGATCGTCAGGATACATGGAGTTCCCATCAGCATAGTCTCATATCGGGATAGTCATTTTATTTCTAATTTTTAGTATAGTTTACAGGCAAGTTTAGGCACCCAGCTAAAGTTCAGTACTGCATATCATCCCCAGACAGATGGGCAGTCAGAGAGGACTATTCAGACTCTCGAGGATATGTTGTGCACTTGTGTACTAGATTTTGGGGGTTCTTGGAAGGACAATCTCCATTTGGTAGAGTTGCTTACAATAACAGCTACTAAGCTAGTATAGAGATGTCACCATTTGAAGATCTGTACGGTCAGAGATGTCGTACTCCTTTGTCATGGGAAGATATTAGAGAAAAAGGGGCCAGAGATGGTTGTAGATGTAGCGGAGAAGGTTCAGCTGATCAGAGACAGACTTCGAATGGCACAGGACAGACAGCGGTAATGGGCCGATAGCCACCGGAGACCTTTGGAGTTTGAGTTATAGTTTTAGATTTTTTTCTTGTTATTGGTTGTTTGTTATAGTTAAGTTCTTAAGGTGGTATTTTTTTCTAGGTGGGTGGTTTGGTGTTTCTGAGGATTTCTTTGACACGAGGCACAATTCTCTTCGGTGGAGGAGGGAAGCTTAGTCTGCAATTTATCGGACCTTTCACTATTCTAGAGAGGGTTGGTGCAGTTGCTTATAGACTAGACTTGCCACCTGAACTGGAGGGAGTGCACAACGTGTTTTATGTGTCACAGTTGAGATGGTACGTGGAAGATCCCAATCACGTATTGGATCACTCGGAGATAGAGGTGGGCCCTACTTTTAGCTATCCAGAGCAGCTAGTTGAGATTCTGGATCGGAGAGAGAAGGTGCTGAGGAACCAAAATATTCTTTTGGTATGCCTCGCATGGAGGCATCACTCTCTGGGGGAGTCTACCTGGGAGAGAGAGGATGAAATATGAGAGCATTATTCATATTTGTTTGTGCCTTGAGGTATGATCTTTTCTAGTTATGTTATACTCTTTTGTTCTGTTCCGTTATTTCCTAGGGGTAGTATTCGTCTTTGAATTTCGAGGACGAAATTATTTTAAGGAGGGTAGACTTATCACTACCATATTTTCTAGGATAGAATATTTTGGTAATTTATATTTAATTAAATATTGTGCATGTGCTATAATTATTTACTGTATTATTTAATTATGGTTAGATATTAGTTTAGTGATTTAGACTTGTGTTAGTGGACCTAACTAGTTTATCTTAGACTCATGGACCAACAAGTATTAAATGTTAGAATTGAGCCCAACTAGAAATCCCATTCATTAGGAGGATAATTAGTTTAATTAAAACCATTAGACTAGAACCTTTCCTCCTTAATTATTTCTTCATGGGTGGCCCCATGGGGTATAATGGACATTACATAGTATCTTGAGGAAGGGGCAATGGAGGCTGACCTACATAAAGCTCTCTCCTCTTTTTATTTTAAATCTAGATATAGAATTTCTTTCAACCAAATTTCCTCATTCCCACAATATATCTCTACCAAATTTCATCCCAATTCTTTTCTAAATCACCATTGGAGGCTAGTAGAGCAAGGATCTAGAAGGAGAAAGTAAGGATATACAAAGAGGAGCAAGGATCTACAAGTTGGAGGCCAATTACATCATATTTGGAGATTGCATTGGGAATCTATCTCTCAATAGGTACAATTTAGTTTTTTTCCCTTTAATTCGGTTCTAAATCTAAGATTTAACCATGAGAAATCAACCCATATGCATAGGCTACCCATAGAATTTGGAATTAAGTTCATAGGAGGTATATTGAGAAGGTTATGGTACTTTTTATGTCAATTTTGGTAGAATTTCGAGATTGACACTTGTTATATTTGTCAATTGGTCCTATAGATCAACTTGGCATATGTATGTATGTTTGTGGCTAGTGTCGTATCCATAATTGGGTACATGTAGGTCGTATCCCAATAATTTGGTGATACGTGTTGATTTGGGTATTTTTCCTCCGACACGGGACTTTGTACATGTCATATTTTGACACGGACACGTAGATATGTCTTTTACTCTTCATATAATTCATAAATAATATATTATACTTGTTCATGTTCTTCGGGGTACGTTTGGTTGTGTGGTGGACTCGTGTCACAAGCGTATTATAGATCTAGTGTGATACGGGTGCGATGCACTCCACGTGTTTGTTGTATTTCATTTCTAGATCTAATTTCTATTGTTCTTAGTTATTGTAATAGATGTATTCATATGTGTGTGTGTGTGTGTGTGTGTGTGTGTGTGTGTGTGTGTGTGTGTGTGTGTATATTGTTATGTATATATGTGTGGTTATTGTACTAGAGTATCAAGTATCTATATGCATATGTATTATATATATATATATATATATATATATATATATATATATATATATATATATATATTGGTGTGTATGTTCTCATATGTTATCTATATGTATATATTGATAAGTATATATATATATATGTGATACTATATCTATATAGGCATATGTGTATGTGAGGCTATATATATATATATATATATATATATATATATATATATATATATGGGATACTATATCTAGTAGTGCATAGTATATATATCTATATGTATATGGATATATTTATATACGTTATATGTATATTGATTACTTGGGTATATATGTATATATGTATATTGATAAGTGTATATACATCTATGTATATGTATGTATGTATGTATATATATATATATATATATATATATATATATATATATATATATATATATATATATATATATAACATCACACACACACACACACACACACACACACATATATATATATATATATATATATATGTGTGTGTGTGTGTGTGTGTGTGTGTGATGTTATATATATATATATATATATATATATATATATATATATATATATATATATAGAGTGAGTGTGTGCATATAGGTGCAATAATATGTTTATATATCTAGATACTTTGTAAAGTACATAGTTATATGTATACATGCATTTAGGAGTATGATACTCGTGTGTCTGCTTGTGTGTGTGTGGAGGGAGAAGTGAACCAGTACACCAATGCATCGCGAGGCAGTGAGCAGCAGCAGCCACTACAGCAAAAGGAAATGCAGCAACAACAAACACAACTACAGCAGTAGCAGCTGCTACACCAGCAGTAGCAGCGACTACAGTAGCAGCAGCAGCAGTTTCGAGCCGTCAGTGTAGTGAAGCCTCGACCAGTAGCACCAGTAACAACAGGGTATTCTTCAAGTTTCAGCTAGGTAAACTATTAGTTAGCTTGTTGGTTATTGATAAGTTAGTTTCTTTAGTTATTTTAGTTGATAGTTAGTTGGTTAGTTAACTAGTAGTAGTTCGCTAGTATTTATTAGTAGCTTGATATTTATCTAGTTAATTGATTAGATCTATATATATAATGACTGGTATCTCTAGTTAAGTATTATATATATAGATATGTGTACATGTATATATGTATTAGTAGTTAGTGATTAGTTAGTAGTTTTATTAGATTGATATATATGCTAGTCATTAGATTGGGTAGCTAATATATAATAGAGTGACATTACCTTGAGATACCAAGGTAAGTGTCAAGATATTGGCCGATACTCAAGTTATTGGGTTTGGGTATTGAGATGGGTGTTTAGTGGTATAATACCGCATTGGTTCAAAGTCAAGGTATCCACTTAGCATTTATAATTAGGACTATTATATTTAATATTGATTGTATATACATAATATGATATTTTTATATCTTTTTAGTTGCGTATCTTACGATACAGTATCATATTGACTTTATAGTATCCTAGTTAGCTAGTGTGGCCTAGTTACATAATGTATGGACCCAATATCCTAGAGATAGACTCATACAACCTAGAAATAGCTAGTTTGATCAAGTTTGACTCTTTTGACTTAGAGTTGATCTAGTTTGACTCGTTTGACTTAAAAATAACTTATTGACCTAGAAGTTGACTAGTTTAACTTATTTTTATTTTTGAAACCTTGCATTGATATTATATTCCATATCTAGATCTTCGAGGTACCGTATTAGATATCTATGAGACTATTCATCGGACTTCAGGCGAGTACATTCTCTGGTAATTTCTAATTTATGATATCTTCTATATTCATTGTATCTAGTGTAGATATCCATAATTTCTTGATACGATGGTTAAATAGATTGGTATATCCAGATTCGTCATGAGATATTATTCCTTGGTATATATGGTGTATCTGGTGTAAGCCTTGTTTCATTGTTCTTCTTGTCCATGTACAAATACTGATTCTCGAGGAGACTAGCTAGCTTCTAAGAGAATCCCGTGCCATAGCGTACCATGGTTGGATCCATTATACCAGTCAGGTTTGGAAAGTATGTAGTGTAGATATGTGATCATACCCTCCTTGTATCAAGTCTTGTTCTTGAATGGTGTTAATCATACACCGCACGTATAATTAGTCCGGCCATAAATCTTGTATCAAGTTTCTAAGTCGATCACATGTTAAAGCTACTACTCACACACTTAGTCATTAGTAATCTTATTCATTGTCATATTGCTCATTCTTGTATTTACTTCCAATATTTTCTTATTGTATATCTCTTTTGTACCTATTATTGCATCTTGTATATTCACATCTATTTACTGTAACATAGTTTATATCTTTGATTATAACTGCAGTTAGAGATGTACTCAGATCCTTTCCTGATTGGATATATTATTTCTAGATGACACTGAGGAGTGGTACCCTACACATTACGGGCCTCAGGATGTTGTGGGCTTAGAGTCAGAGACCCTGGATCAGGAGGGACTCATCCCGACTGAGACAGATGACCCGAGACTTGTAGCTTCTTAGTCATTCTTTTGTACTGAATTTGTCTTCAGCTTATTGTTTAGTATTTTTTCAGACACATTGATGTTATTATTTTAGACTCATGAGTTGTATGTGACTATTCTATTCTTTTATCCTATTCGTGCTCATTTCCATCTTAGATTTGTGATTGAGTATATTAACATTATTGGTGGCTTATTATATTGTTAGATAGATTACTCAAACAACGTTCTACCACCGATTCTGTGACGTAGTCTGGGCGTTGTTCCTGACTTGCATCCTTACACCGGTTATGGGTCGTGACAATACGGGTGCGGTGCACTCCACGTATTTATTTATTGTATCTAAATTCATTTGACTTAGTTATATCTATTAGATATGGTATATTATGTGATGATATATCTAGGTATTGTGTATGCATCTATATTATATTGTATAGATAGGTATATATTGCTATAGTATAGATGTAGTGATATATGTATATGTGTTTATTTATGTATATGTAGTATCTATATATATATATATGTGTATAGTTATTTATTTATATATATGTATGTATGTGTGAGATTATATCTATATATATATAGATGTCAGTGTATACATATATATTGATATATATATATATATTTATATGTATGTGTGTGGATGTGTTGTGAGTGAATGAGCAGAGAGTGAGAGGGTCGGGTAGCAGCAGCCATCAACTGAAGAGCAGTAGCAGTGCAACAACAGGGAAAGCATGCACTGAAGGCAGCGTGCAGCCTCGAACACAAGCAACAGCTAGCTGAACTGAGCTGCATGAGCAACAACTGGCAGTGGCAACAATGGCATGAGCTACAACAGCTTGTTCAGCATTTCTTCAGCAATGAGAGGCACAACAAGTTCAGAGGCATTCAATAATTCGTGCACAACAAGTGCACAACAGTATCAATAATCAGCAGGGAACCAGCAGCATGCTCGGGCATGGACTGCAGCAAGCCATTGTAGTTTGCAGTATACAACAAAGCCACTGTGCAAGAAGCTCAGCACCAACTGCAGAGGACCAGCATATGCAGCAAGGCTTGCACTGCTGCAAGCAAGCCACAACAACAAGTGCAGAAGCAGGTAGCTACACAGCAGCAGTGTGCAAGCCACTACATCAACTGTGCAGCAAAGGCATATAAATTCGAGCCATCAATAGCATATGCAATAATGTGCATCCATTCAGAAAGCAACCAGTAGCAGAATCAGCACGGTGACCAACAGAGGTATGGTTTAGCAGTTAGGTAGTGGTTCAGTAGTTAGTTAAGGTAAGAGGTTAGTAGTTTATTGTTGAGTTTAGTTAGTAGATATAGCTATTAATAGTTAGATATATATATACCTACTAGTTAGACTCTTAACTATATCTATGTATGTATATTAGTTGATGGTAAGTTAGTATAAGTATTGTGTATATGTATTGTTAGTGCTAAGTAATTAGTAGTATGTAATAGTTTAGTTATGTTAGTATATATAGTGTATGGGTTATTAGATATCTACTAGGATTTGAATTACCATGGGATACCAAGGTAATATCTAGGTATTTGGCCAATACTCAAGGTATTAAGTTTGAGTATCAAGATGGGTGTGTGGTAGTGAGATACACTTTGGTTCAAGACCAAGGTATCCAAGTTGTATTAGTTAGCTAAGATACTATATGTATTATCTTGTATATGTATATAAATTACTATTTTCATATTAAAAACTTGCGTATCCTATGATAAGGTATTTTGTGTGTATCCTAGTATCTTAGTGTAGCTAGTATGGCCTAGTTTCATAGTATTTTGATCTAATATCCTTGAGTTGACCTAGTTTGATTATTTTGACTTAGAAATGGCTTTATGACCTAGAATTGAACTAGTTTAACTTATTTTTATTTCAGAATCTTGTATTGTTGCATATACCATATATAGGTCTATGTGACACCAGCTTGGGCATCGAGAGACATACATTGCTTAGGACTTCAGGCGAGTATATTTCTCTGTTAGTTTTTATTTTATAACAGTGTATATATCTCATGTTCTAGAACTGTATACTTGATTCCAACATAGTGGTTTCATGGACTGTGTCACGCCCTAGTCCTAAAATACGAAGGACTAGGACACGTAAGCATGCCAGCCGCATGTATATGGAAAGTCCAATATATGGAAACCATAACACATGCCTACGCTGTATAATGAACAATAATTCACAAGTGGTAAAACTATCACAAGTCACATGGTATAATCTAAATCTCATCCACAAAAAATCAAATATAATAAATAAATAATATCTATGAAACTAGATATCAACAAGAAGTATCTAAAGATGATAGTCGGATGGAAATAAATCCACTACCAAACTAGAATTATAAGTGCAAAACAATCAAACACAATATAAGAATATCAACTAACAATCACGGGCTCGAAGAGAAGACCTACTCAAAGATAAGTAACCAGTCCGGATCTGCGCTCCTGCGAATACTCATGAACATCTACACCTGGAAATGGACCAGGTCCTCAGAGGGACATAACAAGATACATAAAAGCATGCCAATAAAGTACTGAAATAAACATCCAATGGGGTTGCCTAACCGTCTAAGTGAATGCAGTTTGAGAACAACTTTCCAACACGTGGGCTATCTGGCCATAAATGGGATTGGCGTGACTCTCTCGGAGAATCAGGGGCCTACAAAGCATGTCGTCTTTTGAACGACAGAGGCCGCCAGTAATATATGGGGTTATCACCATCCGTCTCTCCGGCGAAGAGTCCGGGCGAACAAAGGAAAGTGCAAAGGAGCCAAACGCCTTACTTGTTGTTCTCCCAATCCTATGCTCTAAGCATGTCATATCCATGACACGATAATACCTCTAATAACGGCCAGGTCTACTAGCATGCAAAGTTTCTAACAACAGTTATTCCTAACGCACGGCCCATACGTACAGGAGGCCAGACCTGTCACGCACTCCATAATCTATATGAGACTCACACTCGTGTAACAGCGGTGTCACGACCAATGAAACCTAATGATGCTTCATGATAATTGGGCGGTCTCAGAAACAAGGTCAATGCATATACATAATAAAAATAATCACGACGACAATGTCGTCGCACCCAAGTTTTCTTGAACGCACATTTTATATATAGTAGTTAAAATATATGAACTAATGATAGAAATAAAGATGCATGCAACATATGGAATATGAATAACAGTACAATGGCAAGGTATACTTGCTTGGCGAGAAAGCTGCGTAGTACCAATAACCTGCTCCAGAAGTCGTGCAGAACAATCTAATATCTTATGTACATATAATATAATACAATACAATTATTAGTCATTACACTAGCACATACACAACCATATATACACTGGACTCGGGGGTACGCTAGGGGTGACACTGGTCAACTAACACGGTCAATTGTGCATATATTTATGCGGGTGTCGCGTCTTCAAATATCGCGCACAATCAGACAGTCAACTAACACGGTCTTGCCAGTACGTCAGTGTACACAAGGCAGTCAACTCACAAGTCTCTGGGTCAACGAGGTCAATGTAAATACGGAATAGTCCACAGTATCCTAGGGTCGCACAATACAAATACATATATAGTCATAACTATTACTTAGCATTTAATTACATATATATCCATATAATTATATAATAATATAACCAGTAATTTATTTACATACCCATTTGAATACATATATTAAATATGTACTTAAATATATATACCAATTAATAACATGCTAATGAATAACTAAATATACATATACTAAATTGAACAGTATACGCGTACGTACGCGTATACGAGTTGGGTTCACAGATTCAGGGTCCGATATCAGCTAACAGTCATAAAGCAATACTAATGTCCTAAATAGCATACACCCAAGCAAACATAAAAAGAAGAAGAGGGACAGGTTCGAACCTCGGGGTACGCACACAGGCATGCCGATGACGACGATGAGGTTGACGACGATAATGACGACGATGATGGTGATGATGATGATAATGATGATGAGATGATGATGATGGGGTGATGATGGGGTGATAATGATAATGATGATGGGTTGATGATGATGATGGTGGGTTGATGATGATGATGATGATGATGATGATGGGTTGATGATGATGATGATGATAATGGGTAGATGATGATGATGGTGGTGATTGTGGGTTACCGGAGTCCAGCCAGGGGAGGTCCGGCCAAGGAGGTCGAGCAGGGAGGAAGGGATGAACGGTGATGGTAATGTAGGAAGGTGTTATGGGTGGTGGTGTTTCAGCCGAGGGGAGAGGGAGGTCCGGCGTGGTGGCTGCTCAGGGAAGAGAAGGTCGGGAAGAGGATGGAGAGGGAGATGGCGGTGGTGGCGCTGTGATCTCGGGCTGGTTGGGGAGATCACCGGAGGAAGGAAATAAAGTTGGGGGAGTCTCAGGTGAGTCGAGGAGGAGGAAAGGCGGGGCTCGGAGTCGTTGAGCTGCTTCTCAGGGGGATACGGTGGTGCAGCGAGGGTGATGGCTCCGGTGAGTACTGGGCTGCTCCGGCCGGGCGTCGAGGTGGAGTTGCTCGGCGCTGCAGGGTTCAGCAGCGGGTCGAGGTTGAGGAGCTGCTGTGGGAAGAAGTCGGTTTGTGACTCGGATGGAGTCGGGGCGCTGTTGCTCCGGTGGGGACATCATGGTCGGGGGAGATGGCTAGGCCGGTTCGAAGTCGTGGAAGGCTCCGGTCGAGTGGTGGATGTCGAGGACAGGCCGCGGGAAAGTGAGCAGGTGGTTGTGGCTGGGTGCAGCGGAGGAGGGGCTACTCGGGAGAGGGGGACTGACGGATTCTGGTGGGATTCCAGCGAGGACAGGCAGGGAAGGAAGAAGAAGATAATGAATAGGGATGGGGGTCGGCTGTGGTGTAGTTTGTGTTTGGAGAAAATAAAGAAAAAGAAGGAAAAGTTGTATTTATACACATGTAAGGGGGGGGTTGGTTTGACCTAGGAAAATTTGACTTTGGTCAACATCCTTTTGGAATTGGGCCTTGGGCTCACATGGGAATGTTTGGAGGCTATAGTTTACATCGTTTAAAATACAATGATAGGGTTAAATGAGGGGGTGATGTTGCGCGTCGCACATTCCGAAAATTCATGGAAAAATTCATATGACCAAATAATGAAGGAAAAAGATGGATTTCTTCATGTATTGTCCGATGGTGTGGACACCTCAATGCGCTTTTGCATAAAAGTGCCCAACAATTAGAAAATTGCCCAAAGACGGAATTTGGATTAAATTGATTAAAATTAATGCGCAAGGTGTTCTGGAATTAATTAGAAGTACATAGGAATAAAATTGGTGGGACACAAGTATCATGGACATAGGGGACTCAGGATAGAATATTATCATAATTTAGGTTGTACGAAACGGGTCAAGATTGTCTCTCCAATTTCGATTGGAACGCACAAGGATACAAAGTCGTATTTATTTAGAATTAAGAAATAATGTCCCCGATGAATATTGTGCGACTAAAATGTAGCAAAAGAGAACATAATTATAAGTTACACAAAGCTCAGAATAGGAGGCGGGCACGTCTAGGACAAGGGTGTAAAATTTGTAGGAAGGCAATGGCTAGTGTGGTGCTCCAATTATCGAAGCAACGGTAATGTGCACTAAATGATTTAATTAATATAAATTAAATAAAATGCCGTGTCCTATTTCCAATTGGATAAAAACTAGCCCTAATTTCACTATCTAAGCCAAATAGGCCTAATTTTTGGGTTGGAGGGTTTACAATCTACCCAACTTAAAATAATTTTGTCCTCGAAATTAAAATAAGGCATAATTTGTTAATCCTTCACGTACATAAGGTAAGTCAATCGTAATCTCTTTGCGATAATTAAAATTCTAATCAAATCCTTCGCAATCACTTCAAAATTAAGATAATCACTATTCAAATCAAAATTCAACCTATTGTATTCTCTTCTCACTTTTTCAAATTATCAATATCTAAATTTAAATTAAATCCATATAACATCTTCATGAATTAAATAACGCATATTAATTTTATATCACGATCTCCAACTATCATAATCTTCTCTAAAAAACCATTCTAATCAAATATTATTTTTATTTTCAACTTAGGAATTTTATACTCTTCAAAAATTTTAACTTCAATTTACATCCTCAATATTTCAAATAGGTAATCTAACAATCAAAATTTAACTTTTAATTTAAATCATCAATTTTGGAATTCAATCCGTCAATGTTCATGTTTAGAGTTCCATTTATTTTTCTCAAAATTTAAATCGATGATTCAACCTTCAATATTCAAAATTTAAATCATATGCTTAAGTATAAAGATTTGGTTCGCCATATCAAAGTTTTTAAAATTTATTAAATCGTCATCATCTTAATTCTTCTTTTAAAATTTCTCAAAATTAAAATGACTTGAATCTCCCAATCTAATCTTGCTTGATCACAATCTAAAAGAAATTCCTCTCAAGTTTACAATGCAACTTCTACCCAACTTAGAATTTACCTATCTATTACAATAGGCTATACATCTAAGAAAACTATTCCTCAAATTATTTAATCATGTTATTCAATCCTCAAAGTTTACACAAATATATCACCTATGATATACCCTTAATTATGAAAAGTAATCATCAAGTAATATGATTGGCCTATGGGGTATATCTCATACTATATGTGTATCAAACTTATACTAAGCACGAGGTTTTGTCTTTCCGAAATAAGAGAAGACATAAAACAATAATAAGGAGTTCTAGGGGGAGGTAATAGATTAGAAGTATGGGGATCAAGGCATTTAAAGAATTCAAATGGGAATTGTCAAGGCAGTTATAGATTAAAATCCTATTTGGTAAATTCCTATTCACATGATCATATTAGTATAGTTATGTAATCGACACGACATGCTTATACATGTCTAGGGGTAAGTATATTCGTCTAAGAAGCTAAGTCAATTTTATCTCAATCCACATAAGTAGTCATGCAAAGGGTAAACCAAATGCACTAAAGTTAGCTAGACCTTAATACACCAATTTTGATTTAGATAATATATTAGTGTAGCACTCCAATAATACATATGTCATAAACAAGCTCGATAAGGAATAAGCTTGCAAAACTAGGATATAATAGCAGCATAAGTCAAGGTAGTACAGTAAATATAAGTATGCTAGATTATGATGGGAGAAATTACAAAATAATTCTAGTTCACAAAGAAGATAAGACTCCACATAGGGGCATGGACCTCTAAGTTCTACAGTCTGAGTAAACACTATCGCCTTATGCTAGTATACAGTTAATGTCATTTAGTTATACTTCATCAATGGATCACAAGGACTATGTGATACTAGGTTATGAGGCATACTACCTAATTAAAAGAATTAAACTAATACTGTAACTGCATTTAGGGGTTTCTACAAAATAACATGGTCTTTGTAAATAAAGTAGAACTCTTATTAGGGTATATGAGGAAAGATCTTGGTACTCCTTAAGGTATCCTATTGTATTATAAAACTTCATAGGTAATGGTCTTCTTAAGTCTCAATTATAGTGCTTATAAAATAAAAGCATTAATTATAAGAATAAAAAAGTTACTGGCCTTCAAGGGAAAAATGGGATATAACTCGTATCAAGGTGTGGTACAAGTTACGCGATTTAAAACTAAGGGATAATCATAAAATTATAATCTAAAGGGATACTCGACTATCAAGTTCTAACTACCAATCACAGAAATTCAAAATTCAAGATTAACAATTATAATCCTAGCAAACTATATATCCTAACATAAAGAAAGTTACTTGGCCTACAATCAGAAGGGTCAGGTGGCACGAATTGAAGGATGAAGGAAAAAATTTAGTCGTCGCATAATTAACGAGCATTAAGGTTTCAGAGAAATAAGATATAAAATTAAAATAGAGAGACTCTAGATAAGATCATGGTTTCCTAAGGAAGGGTGGTATGCTAATCTCTGTGTTCGAGGTATGATTCAGGAAAATATTATTTTTTTATTCCTTTTGGCTTCCTAATGTACTGTTCTGCTAATATCAAGACAAGGATCTAAGTTTATAGTTCTCTAATACTATCTCACTATAAAAGTTAGGTCCAGTCCTAATATTCAATCTTGGATTTCTATTGGTTCTCCAATACTACGGTCAAACAATATGGTTAAATTTATAACTAACTCTAGTATTTTCTATACTAATCTCAAGTTTTCATAAATATATCAAGGGATAATGGTCATCTAATTTATAGGTAAGGAATGCTAGGGTTCATTAGGTATTCTGAACTTAGTGATGTGTCAATGTTCCAGTTGTATCCTTAGTAAGTGTGTTACCCTAATTATTATCCTAATAACTGGGATTCCTAAACGCTAGGAGAAGGCTACTCAAGGAACTATTAGGAAGTACATGAATCAAGCAGGATGCAATTATTTAGATAGGACAGATTGGAGGAAAAGTGAATCATAGTCAATTATGGATGAGATCCTATACTCTAATCCTAGGTGCATGCTTGCTCGGTACAGTAACGTAATCGAGGCAATATGCTCTCGACCTGCATGGGCCACCACTAAAAATATGTCACGTCCCAGTTTCAAAATATGAAGGACTAGGACACGTAAGCATGCCAGCCATATGTATATGAAACCATAACACATGCGTACGCTGTATAATGAACAATAATTCACAAGTGGTAAAACTATCACAAGTCACAGGGTATAATCCAAATCTCATCCACAAAAAATCAAATATAATAAATATCCAAATCTATGAAACTAGATATCAACAAGAAGTATCTAAAGATGATAGTCGGATGGAAACAAATCCACTACCAAACTAGAATATATAATTGTAACACAATCAAACACAATATAAGAACAACTAATAATCACGGGCTCGAAGAGAAGACCTCCTCGAAGATAAGCAGCCAGTCCGGATCTGCGCTCCTGTGAATACTCAAGAACATCTATACCTGGAAAGGGACCAGGTCCTCAGAGGGATATAACAAGATATATAAAAGCATGCCAATAAAGTACTGAAATAAACATCCAATGGGGTTGCCTAACCGTCTAAGTGAATGCAGTTTGAGAACAACTTTCCAACACATAGGCTATCTGGCCATAAATAGGATTGGCTTGATTCTCTCGGAGAATCAGGGGCCTATAAAGCTTGTCGTCTTTTGAATGACAGAATCCGCTAGTAATATATGGGGTCATCACCACCCGTCTCTCCGGTGGAGAGTCCGGGCGAACAAAGAAAAGTGCAAAGGAGCCCAAACGCCTTACTTGTTGTTCTCCCTATCCTATGCTCTAAGCATGTCATATCCATGACACGATAATACCTCTAATAACTGCCAGGTCTACTAGCATGCAAAGTTTCTAACAACAGTTATCTCTAACGCACGATCCATACGTACAGGAGGCCAGACCTGTCACGCAGTCTATGATCTATATGAGACTCATACTCGTGTAACAGCGGTGTCACGACCAATGAAACCAAATGATGCTTCATGATAATGGGGCGGTCTCAGAAACAAGGTCAATGCATATACATAATAAAAACAATCACGACGACACCGTCGTCTCACCCAAGTTTCCTTGGATGCTCATTTTATATATACCAGTTAAAATATATGAACTAATGACAGAAATAAAGATGCATGCAATATATGGAATAGGAATAACAGTACAATGGCAAGGTATACTTGCCTGGCGAGAAAGCTGCGTAGTACCAATAACCTTCTCCAGAAGTCGCGCAGAACAATCCAATATCCTATTTACATATAATATAATACAATAAAATTATTAGTCATTACACTAGCACATACACAACCATATATACACTAGACTCGGGGGTACGCTAGGGGTGACACTGGTCAACTAACACGATCAATTATACGTCTATTTACGTGGGTGTCACATCTTCAAATACCGCGCACAATCAAACAATGAACTAACGCGGTCTCTACAGTACGTCAGTGTACACAAGGCAGTCAACTCACAAGTCTCTGGGTCAACAAGGTCAATATAAATACGGAATAGTACACAGTGTCCTAGGGTCGCACAATACAAATACATATATAGTCATAACTATTACTTAGCATTTAATTACATATATATCCATATAATTATATAATAATATAACCAATAATTTATTTACATACCCATTTGAATACATATATTAAATATGTATATAAATATATATATACCAATTAATAACATTCTAATGAATAACTAAATATACATATACTAAATTGAACAGTATTGGCGTACGCGTACGTACGCGTATACGAGTTGGGTTCACCGACTCAGGGTCCGATATCAGCTAACAGTCATAAAGCAATACTAATGTCCTAAATAGCATACACACAAGCACACATAAAAAGGAGAAGAGGGACAGGTTCGAACCTCGGGGTACGCATACAGGCATGCCGATGACGATGATGAGGTTGACGACGATGACGATGATGACAACGATGATGGTGATGACGATGATGACGACGATGAGATGATGATGATGGGGTGATAATAATGATAATGATGGGTTGATAATGATGACGATGATGGGTTGATGATGATGATGATGGTGGGTTGATGATGATGATCATGATAATGTGTTGATGATGATGGGTTGATGATGATGATGATTGTGATTGTGGGCTGCCGGAGTCCGGACAGGGGAGGTCCGGCCAAGGAGGTCAAGCAGGAAGGAAGGGATGAACGGTGGTGGTGATGTAGGGAGGTGTTATGGGTGGTGGTGTTTTAGTCGAGGGGAGAGGGAGGTCCGGTGTGGTGGCTGCTTAGGAAAGAGGAGGTCGGGAAGAGGATGGAGAGGGAGATGGCAGTGGTGGCGCTATGATCTCCGACGGCTTGGGGAGATCAACAGAGGCAGGAGATAAAGTCGGGGGAGTCTCAGGTGAGTCGAGGAGCAGGAGAGACGGGGCTCATAGTCGATGAGCTGCTCCTCATGGGGAGATAGCGGTGCAGCGAGGGTGATGGCTCCGGTGAGTACTGGGCTACTCTGGCTGGGCGTCGAGGTGGAGTTGCTCGGCGCTGCAGGGTTCAACAGCGGGTCGAGGTCGAGGAGCTGCTGTGGAAAGAAGTCTGTGGGGGACTCGGATGGAGTCAGGGCACTGCTGCTCCGGCAGGGGCATCATGGTCAGGGAAAATGGCCAGGCCAGGTGGAAGTTGTGGAAGGCTCCTGTCGAGCGGTGGATGTTGAGGACAGGCCGCGGGGAAGTGAGCAGGTGGTTGTGGCTGGGTGCAGCGGAGGAGGGGCTACTCCGGCGAGGGGGACTGTCGGAGTCTGACGGGATTCCAGCTAGGACAGACATGGAAGAAAGAAGAAGAAGATGATGAATAGGGATGGGGGTCGGCTGTGGTGTAGTTTGGGTTTGGAGAAAAAAAAGAAAAAAAAGGAAATGTTGTATTTATACATATGTAAAGGGAGGTTGGTTTGACCTAGGAAAATTTGACTTTGGTCAACATCCTTTTGGAATTGGGCCTTGGGCTCACATGGAGATGTTTGGAGGCTATAGTTTATATTGTTTAAAATGCAATGATAGGGTTAAATGAGGGGGCGATGTTGCGCGTCGCACATTTCAAAAATTTATGGGAAAATTCACATGACTAAATAATGATTGAAAAAGATGGGTTTCTTCATGTATTGTTCAATGGTGTAGACACCTTATGCACTTTTGCATAAAAGTGCCCAACAATTGGAAAATTGCCCAAAGACGGAATTTGGATTAAATTGATTAAAATTAATGCGCACGGTGTTCTAGAATTAAGTAGAAGTACATGGGAATAAAATTAGGTGGAACACAAGTGTCATGGACATAGGGGACTCAGGATAGAATATTATCATAATTTAGGTTGTACGAAACGGGTCAAGATTGTGTCTCCAATTTCGATTGGAATACACAAGGATACAAAGTCGTATTTATTTAAAATTAAGAAATAACGTCTACGACGAATATTGTGCGACTAAAATGTAGCACAAGAGAGCATAATTATAAGTTACACAAAGCTTAGAATAGGAGGCGGGTACGTCTAGGACAAAGGTGTGAAATTTGTAGGAAGGCAATGGCTAGTGTGTTGCTCCAATTATCGAAGCAACGGTAAGGTGCACTAAATAATTTAATTATTGTAAATTAAATAAAATGCCGTGTCCTATTTCCAATTGGATACAAACTAGCCCTAGTTTCACTATCTAAGCCGAGTAGGCCTAATTTTTGGGTGAGGGGGTTTACAGACTGGTACTACATGAATCCTGTCAGGAGATGTTATCTCCTACCGTTTTCACCGGATATTTCTTCACATGTATTTTATCGTGTGGATTAGGATTAATTATTTATATTTTGTGTTCACACAATACTCGTGTTCAGTATGCTTATTTGTGTACATCCACTGCTCGTGTTTAGTGGCTATATTCGTGTTCGTAACGTGTCATGATTGGATCCATTGGTATTAGTTGGGGATTGGGGAGTATGAGTTGATTATGTGTCAAAGCCCCATTATGATTCGTGTACATACCGATTACATACCACACTTGTAATCGACTTACCTTATCGATCATGTTCAACCTAAACCGATCACATAATAAACTTGTATTCTGAGGCACATTAGTTAGATTTTATTATTTTTTCATATTGCAGATATTCATATTGTTGTTCTCTATTCCAGTATATTACTTATTTTCTCTTGTTCATTTCATTCATATATTTAGTTATCTTGTATTCATTTTTATTATCTATTTTATATGCTTGATTATGTTATTGAAACTGCTTTTAGAGGTATGTACTTTGTTCCAATTCTGACTGGATATATTTTTCTAAATGATTGGCTCATAGATCAGTGTCCTACATTCTACAGACCACATGAGGGCCTACCTTTAGAGGATACTCCTATAGACCAAGAGGACCTAGTTGTAGAGCCTGAGGAGGTTTAGTTTATATTTTGATGGACTTGTAGTAGACTGTATTTTGAGATTCATGGCATGTATATTATTTTAGACTTGTGGATTGTATCTTCATTCTTTTCTTCGTTATTCCAATAATGCCCTATCTTCCTTAGTTTGCATTATGATTGAGTTTAGTTACATTTGTGAGATACCATATTGTTCCTCCGTTTGGAGTTGAGATGGTTGACATGTACCATATATATATTGTCGAGATGATAGTTAGTTAGAGTTGACCCATATAGCATTCTATCGCCGATGCTGCGGCGTAGGCTAGGCGTACCCACGTACTCGTGCCCGAATGTCCTGGTGCGGGTCGTGACACATTTTTAGTGGTGGCCCATACAGGTCTAGAGTCGCAATTAGAGCGATATTGTAGTAGCGCTCATCTAGAGTACTATTACGAGCCTGCTTTAGGAAATAGGATTTTGGCTGAGAGTTTACTCAATTACAACTAGGAAACAATTCCAATATCTGTTTTGCTATCCTTATCTAATGAATGTTGCCTTGCTTTGAATAAATTCTGTCATTCTTTGATAATATTATATCTTACTCAATATTGATTTCTTTGTTCGATCTATCTTTAGGATGCCGTCGAAGACGCTTTTCCAGCGCTCAGATGCCATGTCAGCGCGGTCAGTCACTTCGTCGCCTATGAGGGCAGCACCATCAGACGATGTTCCAGCACCTACATTCCGGAGGTTAGCTTCACCAGTCCAGGTGGGGGTCTCTGCAGCATTTTTCAGAGGTGCTCCACCTTTAGTACAGAGGACAGCGCTGACAGTTTCAGGGGATCTTCCATCCCCACCACTCGCAGTCGATCAGACACAGATATTTATGCTCTTTCAGCAGATAATGGAGGCACAACAACGTCAGTCAAAGTTTATACGACAAAGCATTGAGAATGCTCACCAGATCGTGCTCACAACAGTTGAGAGAGCCGCCTTAGTCCAGCCATAGACGACACCATCTCAGTTTACCCTCCAGTAGTCGAGGCTGGGGACCATCATAGACTTCAAGAGGATGGGGCCGAAGGACTTTAAGGGCACAAAAGGGATCCTTTATGCTGATGATTAGATCGAAGACATTGAGCGGAACATGCGGCTGGCGCAGATTCCAGAGAGGTTGTAGATAGAGGCAGTGGGGTGCATGATGTTCGATATTGCGTTGACTTGGTTCAGGACGGACCCAGGATTTCAGTACTAGGACTTACTTGGGAAGCTTTCAAAGAGCTCTTCAAGGAAAAGTTCTTTCTAAATGTGGCGCTGATATCTCTAGAGAGCCAGTTCCAGTACCTTGTTCAGGGAGGTATGATGGTGGATGAGTATGCGGTAGAGTATTACAGATTAGGTTACTTTATGGAAGGGCAGAACCCTAGAGGTAGAGCCAGGAAGTTCAGGAAGGGCCTGAACAGCGAAGATAAATCACATACGAACGGAGATCTCACTACTACTTTCGAGGAGATTATGAGACAGGCACAACGGGCAGAGGATGATCTAGAGTATGGCTCTAAGAGGCCGAGGAACACAGGAGGATCCAGTACCAACACGGGTCCAATAAAGCAGCCTCATTTTCAGTAGCAGCACATAGGTATTTCTAGTATCCGAGACAACAGTATCATAGACCAGCTAGAGTGCCGGCACAACAGATACACCAGATCCAGGGGGCAGCTATTCCTTGCATTTTCTGTAACAAGCAAGGACATGGATGAGATGCATGCAGGATGAGATTGGGGCAGTGCTTATTCTGCGGATCAGGAGACCATCAGTTAAGGGCTTGTCCTAAAGTCCCAACTCGTCCAGCTCAAGGTGAAGCTCAGGCACAAAGAGCACCCGCGAGACCACCAGTGGGGCAGCAGAGAGGACCTCTACCACCACAACAATAGCAGTTCGCTCAGCACTAGCAGCAGAGGGGTGCTCAGCGACTGGGCGAGCTTTCGCTTTGACCGTTGAAGAGGAAAAGATAGTCACTGATGTTATCTCAGGTTCAGTCTATCTTGATTCTTTTCCAGCTCATGCTTTATTTGATTCTGGTGCTTCTTATAGTTTTGTATTTGTATCTTATGCTCTGAGACATCGTGTTGAGTATGAACCATTGGCGAGGACTTACAAGATCACGACCGGGGGTGGCATTATCCTGGTCAGTGATGTTTGCAAGGACCGAAAAGTTTCCTTGGGAGGCCAAGAGTTGAGCGTATGTCTACTCGTAATGCCACTTTCGATCTACGATATAGTACTCGGGATGTATTAGTTGAGTAGGCATCATGCTAGTATCGATTATCGAGGAGAAATAGTTTTATTTCAGGCGCCAAGAGATCCAGAGTTTGAGTTCGTCAGAGGAGCAGCAGGGCAGAGCGAAGGAGACTTCTGTGGAGCTTTGGTAGAAGAGCAAGAGCCGCCACATACATTTATTACAGAGTATATGGACATCTTTCCAGAGGAGTTGCTGGGGTTGCCACCAGACAGAGATGTGGAGTTCTCTATAGACTTGGTGCCAGGCGCAGAGCCAATATTATAATACGTCTATAGAGTAAACAATAGCGAACTAGCGGAGTTAAAGAAGCAGGTGGATGAGTTACAGGACAAGGACTTCATTCGCTTTAGTTTATCACCATGGGATGCTCTGGTACTTTTTGTACCAAAGAAGGATGGGTCGGTACGTATGTATAATAACTACAAGGCACTTAACAACCTTACTCTCAAGAATAAATAATCGTTCCCGTTGATTGATGATTTGTTTGATCAGTTAAGCGGAGCGAAGGTATTCTCAAAGATAGACTTAAGGTCGGGGTACCACCAGGTAAAAGTGAAGAATGAAGACATCTCGAAGACAGCTTTCAGGACCCGGTATGGGCAGTTTGAGTTCTTGGTGATGTCGTTTAGGTTGACCAATGCCCCGGCGGTATTCATAAACCTGATGAATAAGGTATTTTATCAGTAACTGGATCAATTTATGGTAGTATTCATTGATGATATACTGATATATTCGAAGACCTCGGAGGAGCATTAGAAGCACTTGAGGATAGTTCTGGAGACCCTCAGGAAGGAAAAGCTATATGGCAAGCTTTCAAAGTATGAGTTTTTCCTTGATAAGGTTGAATTCCTCGGGCATGTGATTACAGGAGACGGGATCTCAGTAGACCCGAAGAAGATTTCAGCAGTTGAGTCGTGGTCTACCCTGAGTTTAGTAGCAGAGATCAGGAGTTTTCTTCGATTGGCAGGCTATTATCAGAGATTTGTTCAAGATTTTTCTAGGATTGCGGAGCCGATGACTAGACTAACCAGGAAGGACGTAGAGTTCGTCTGGACTGAGGATTGTCAGTCTGCTTTTGAGGACCTGAAGAAGAGGTAAACTACAGCTCTAATTTTAACATTGCTATCAGGGACAGGAGAATTTTTTATATACAGTGATGCATCAGGTAAGGGTTTGGGTTGTGTGTTACAGCAGAATGGGAAGGTGATTGCCTACGCTTCCAGGCAATTACGTCCGCATGAGTGGAATTATCCTACCTATGACTTGGAGTTGGCAGTAGTAATCTTTACACTTAAACTATGTATACACTACTTGTATGGAGAGCGGGTAGAGATCTTTACAGACCACAAGATCTTGAAGTATGTGTTTACACAAAAAGAGCCCAACATGAGGCAGCAACGATGGTTGGAGTTGATGACGAACTTCGATATTTCTTTGCAGTACCATCCAGGGAAGGCCAACGTAGTCGCGGATGCCTTGAGAAGGTATCCAGTAGCTATGTACTTGATGAGGGACATATATTTATTGGCCGATCTTGATAGCTTGGGCATTAAGGTATTAGTTCCTGGAGTTGTAGCACAGATATGGGGACTTCAGGTACAGTCAGAGTTGATAGAACGGATCAGATACGCACAGTTCGAGGATGAGTCTCTGAGGAGCATCAGAGTATAGGTCCAGATAGGGTTGGCAGAGGACTTCAGCATTGTGGATAATAGATCATTGCAGCACGGTACCAAATTATGTGTGCCGAGTGGAGCATTACATGAGGAGATTCTTCAGAAGGCGTATTGATCTCAGTACTCTATGCATCCATGTACCAACAAGATGTATAGAGACATGAGAGAGCATATTTGGTGGTATGGTATGAAGCGAGAGGTAGATAGCTTCGTATCTAGATATTTGGTTTGCCAGTAGGTGAAGGCGGAGAGACAGAGGCCAGGTGGATTGCTTCAGCCTGTACCCATTCCAGAGTAAAAATAGGAGCATATGATGATGGATTTTGTTTCAGGAATTCTGCGTTCTCCAGGAGGTAAGATGTGATTTGGGTCATCGTATATAGGTTGACCAAATCAGCCCACTTTCTGCCATTCAAAGTGGGTACATCTACGGAGAAGATCGCGGAGATGTATGTGCGTCAGATAGTCAAATTGCATGGAGTTCCTGTGAGCATAGTATCGGATCGGGATAGTCGCTTCACGTCCCACTTCTGAAGGAGTTTACAGGCTAGCTTGGGCACTCAGCTCAAGTTCAGTACCGCATATCACCCTCAGACAGACGGACAGTCGGAGAGGACTATTCAGACTCTCGAGGATATGCTGCACACCTGTGTTTTGGATTTTGGAGGTTCTTGGGAGGATCACCTTTACTTGGTAGAGTTTTCTTACAACAACAGCTACCAAGCCATTATCAAGATATCACCGTTCGAGGCGTTGTATGGACGGAGATACCGCACTCCGTTGTTATAGGATGATGTTGGTGAGAGAGCTTTATTGGGACCAAAGATGGTAGTGGATGCAGCTGAGAAGGTGAAGCTCATCAGGGATAGACTTCGAGTGGCACAGGACTGATAGTAGCAATGGGCCGATAGCCACCGGAGACCTTTGGAGTTTGAGGTATAGATTTTGTTTTACATTGCTTATGATTATTTTTTTATTAGAGTGCTAAGGTTGTGTTTTGTTCTAGGTTGGCGGTCTAGTTTTCTTGAGGATTTCTTCGATACGTGGTACGATTTATTTTGGTGGAGGCAAAAAGCTTAGTCCGTAATTCATCGGACCTTTCAATATTCTCGAGAGGGTCGGTGCAGTCGCTTACAGACTAGACTTACCACCTGCATTGGAGGGAGTGCACTACATGTTTTACATATTATAGTTGAGATGGTACGTGGCAGATCCTAATCATGTGTTGGATCACTCGTAGATAGGGGTGGGCCATACTCTTAGTTATACATAGCAGCCCGTTGAGATTTTAGATCGGAGAGAGAAGGTGCTGAGGAACCAGACGATTCCTTTGGTGTGCATCGCGTGAAGGCATCACTCACCAGGAAAGAGTACCTGGGAGCGGGAGGCTGAGATGCGCGAGCGATATCCATATCTGTTCGAACCGTGATGTATAATTCTTTCTTGCTTGTATTGATTGCTTTTGGTAGTTAGTTTCTTCCTTAATTTTGAGGAATTTTTTTTTCTAAGGTGGGTAGGATTGTCACCCTCAATTTTTCAACCAAGGGTAGTTTGGTAATTAGCATAGGTATTTTTATTTTTAGGATTTATTGTATTAAATATTATGCATCTATAATTATTTATTTATTATATCATATTATATTATTTATTGTTAGGTGTTAGATTTATTTTTGGACTTGTGTAGTGGACCAAACTAGTTAGTTAGATGCATTGACCCAACATTTATTCTAGTTTAGATTGAGCCTAATAATTAGGCCCATTCATTAGGAGGATAAATTAATTAGTGAAACCATTAGACTAGAACCTTTCCTCCTTAATTAATTTCTTTATGAGAGGCCCTAAGGGGTGTTTTGGATATTTTATACTTGCTTGGGATAGGGGTTTGTGCCGGCTACCTTTAGGAGGAGAGAGAGAGAGAGAGAGAGAGAGAGAGAGAGAGAGAGAGTCTCTTCTCATTTTTTTATTTCATCTATATCTATAATTTTTCCTCTTCCAAATTCTCCATTCCCACACCATTTATACTCAAATTTCTTCCCAATTCCTTTCCTATTCTTTATTGGAGGCTACTACAACAAGGATCTACAAAAAGGAAGCAAGGAGATACAAGGAGGAGCCACGATCTACAAGTTGCAGGCTATATTCACTCAATTTGGTTTTTTTATTGGGAATTCATCTCCTAATAGATACAATTCACTTTTTCCTATTTAATTAGGTTCTAAATATGTAATTTAACTATAAGGAACCACCACATATGCTAAGGCTGCCCATATGAATTGAAATTAGGTTCATAGGAAGCCTATGGAGGAAGTTATGTGGTATTTTGTGTATATTTTGGGAGAATTCCGATATTGGCATATTTTATGTTTGTCAATTAATCAATTAGACTAAATTGACCTGTTTTTGCTTGTGTGTGACTAGTGTCGTGTCCATAATTGGATACATGTAGGCCGTATCCCATCAATTTTGGTGATACTGGTTGATTTGGGAGTTTTCCTCCGACACGGGGGTTTGAGCATGCCACATGTTAACCCGGATACATAGTTGTATATTTAATTATTCATATTATTCATAATTAGTATCCTAGACTTTCTCATGTCCTTCGGGATATGTTTGGCTGTGTGATGAAGCCGTATTGCAAGCGTATCATAGAATGAGTGTGATACGGGTGCGGTGTACTCCATGTGTTTGTTCATTGTATTTAAATTTATTTGACTTAGTTATATCTATTAGATAAGGTATATTTTTTGATGATATATCTATGTATTGTGTATGCATCTATATTATATTATATAGATAGGTATATATGGCTATATGTATATATGTAGTGATATATGTATATGTGTTTATATATGTATATGTAGTATCTATATGTATATGTGTATAGTTGTTTATATATATGTATGTATAAGATTATATCTATATATGTATAGATGTCAGTATATACATATATGTTGATATCTATATAGGTAAGTATATATATGTATGTGTGTGTGGATGTCTTGAGAGTGAATGAGCAGTGAGTGAGAGGGTCGGGTAGCAGCAACCATCAACTGAAGAGCAGTAGCAGGGAAATCATACACTGAAGGCAGTGTGCAGTCTTGAGCACAAGCAGCAGCTAGCTGCACTGAGCTGCATGAGCAACAATAGGCAGTGGCAGCAATGAGAGGCACAACAAGTTCAGAGGCAGTCAGCAATTCATACACAGCAAGAACACAACAAAGTCAACAATCAACAGAGAACCAATAGCTTGCTCGGGCATGGACTGCAGCAAGCCACTGTAGTTTGCAGTGTGCATCAAAGGCATTGTGTCACGCCCCAGTCCTAAAATGACAAAGGACTAGACACATGGCAATGGCTAGCAGCACACACCGATGGGCAAACCCAATTTAATGGACCCATCAGGGTGTACTTAAGCTGTAATACAATAATATGGGCAATGGTACTAATCTCATCCACAGAAATAAATACAAACAATATCAGAAATATAAATTACCAACAAGTCTCAATAAAATAAATTGGCGAACAACCCGATAATGAGTTTGATACATCAACTCAATAGAATAGAAATAAAGAGTCTAACAATAGAAATAACTGAGTATAGAATAAGCAGATACTCAGGAGAAATCCTCAGCGATCACCTCCTCCTCGGGTCCTGGTACTGCTCCAAGGTATGCTCCTGTCCCGTATACCTCGGGGTAGATCCCCTCTGCTAAACCTGGGGACATAATCCAGATCCAGGTCCTCAGGGGACATAGCAAGGTATAAGAATAACTCAAGCCAAAATAAATACAATGCGGTAATAAATAAATCAATAAGGTAAACTATATTGCCAGCTAAGTGATATGCAAGTGAGAGCATTATTCATACTCAGGCTGAGACTACTACAGGCTATGTGTCGGGGAAACCCATAGCAGTATTTTCTCGAAGGGCCAATAAATATGCCAAAGCTCTGTGTCCGAGTCTAAGGCACCTCCAGTAAAGTAATATAAATATAAATATATATATATATATATATATATATATATATATATATATATATATATATATATATATATATATATTGTCATACCCCAGTCCCAAAATATGTAGGACCAGGAATACGTGACACGCCAGCTACGCATTCGACCAGACTCTGGTCTGACTCGAATACGTATAAGCTGTATAATATAAATGGCACTATCTAGATATCCTATAAATATAAACCTCTATGTCTCAATCCACAATGTACAGCAGTATACAAGAAAGAGATATATGTGCTAAAGTCGGCCGCCCAATAACACACAAACTCGAGTAGACTCGAGAAGAGGTGAGTCTACAAAAACTAGGCTACAACAGCAGATGAATAATCAATATGAATAAAGTAACCATAATGCCGGTAGAAATGATATGAGTACCTGGTACAGTGCCTGCAAGACATGCAACTCCATCAGCAACTCCAAATGCTCCGTAATCGTCTATGCTGCAAAACTGGCAGGGGACCAGGTCCTCAGAGGTACGTAACAAGGTACAAAAATACAGCATGCCAAGTATAACAGAAAGTACAAGTGCAACGACAGGGTAATCTATCATAACCAAACAAGTATGACACAGTTTAAAGACAATGTTTGACGCGTGGGCTATCCAAAATAAAACCGTAGCTCCGGACACGAAAACACACGGGACGTACCGCAGCTCCGGGCAAAGAGTCATACGGGTGATACAACTACACTAAATACAGGATCACTACAGAAATAATACATATATATATATATATATATATATATATATATATATATATATATAAGCGCGTGCAGAGGAGCCCAAACGTCTAATAACTGTCTTTCCCATCCTAAGCGGTCAACGATTGTGCGTTGAACCTGAACCTCTATATAACAGTCTCGTCACACAGAAATAACTCAACAAACACGACCCTAAGGTCGTTCCATTCCCTGGTCATGATGTCAGTATCAGGATACAGGAAATCTGGCATGATCACAGTGTATGAGTGTGTCCTGGGGTGTCGATATACTCAGGTACGTACATTGAGGTGTTACGAACATCTAACATTCATTCTAAGACGTTACGACGAACGTCTGCACCCGGTTGTGATTCGGACGCGAAGTATCGATCGTAAACCAAATATGCGCACAATGTACATAAAGAAATAATAAATATCTGTAATCTGAAATACAGGGTGGTAAGGTACACTTGCCTGCGTGCGGCTGTTGATGACGGAGATTTGGTACCATGTCCAAGTCCTCAGGTCCCGTAGTACCTAGAGATGAGATACAAACCCAAATCAATAACTATCACGAGGCAAACAGGGATGTGACACACGTCTATACATATGCTCAGACTCAGCTACAACACACAATGATACGACGCTAGAGGGTTGACCAAGGTTGACTCAGAGCACGATACATCTAATCAAATTAAACATCTGTACAATGTCATCAATCCAAACCTCAATCTTACTATGTTCATCACGATATTCCGTGGTCCAATACATGATCCAATCCTCAGTTTCACCTCAGTGTTCACAGACATGAGCATGTATATTGAATTATCATCCTCGAAATAAATAACTAACTTATTGATTAAACCCTCAATCATAACCAATCATTTAAGTATTCCACCCTTCTCACATATGTATAGTTTATAAATACCTATTTGTATTCCTCAATTGAGTTCGTCATTAATAAACAAATCCTCAAAATAATGAACAACTTAAGGATAACACACAGTATTTCATCATAATTTACCTATTCCTTAATAATAATTAAGAATCATATAAAACTATGTAATGTACCCTAAAATCTTAATGCATATTTCATTATGTATAAATCCCCTAAAACTCTCATAGGGCATTTAAACCCCTGTCCTCATTATATTTAATATTTCCAACCCTCGAATATCTATGTTCCATAACCTCCATCTATGAATAATAAAGCATTCAAAAATCCTAAACTTATTCTTCAACGTTCACTACCATCAAGTGCATATAGTACATAATATCAAACCCTACTTCAATGCATAGTTAAACCTCTATCACCTTAACCCTAACTAACTAAGTTATTCATAACGCAATAAAAACTAACTAAGAAATACAAATATAGGTTTAAACAGGGAGTTGGGGAGTAGGCTACCTTGGTGGCGTGCGATGGCACGAGGGTGGAGCTGCGGTGGCTACACGCCGGAGTGGAGGGAGGCCAGTCGGGTCGTATGGTGGAGCTGGTGGCACACCGGGATGGGAACGAGGTCGATGTGGAGATGCTGATGTTGAAGATAAAGATGTAGTGGGTGGCCATCGCTGGCCTGAGGATGGTCGGCGGCGAGGTAGCAGTCGGGGATGGCTGGGGTACGGAGCTTGGTCGGACGATGCTCGATCGGAGTGAAGTCAGGCTGTCGGGGAGAGCTGGAGGCGGTGGCTGCTCGGGATGGGTGGTGGTGGAGGTGATGGTGTAATGGTGGTGGTGGGGGTGATGCAATGGCGAAGTTCGCCGGAGCAAGGAGGCTGGGGAGGACTGGAGGTCGAGGGGTGCTCGGCCGGTGGTGGAATGGTCGGCTACAAAGCAGGCCGCCGGAGTAGATCGTCGCTGCTCTGGAGCAGATCTGCTGCGCCCGGTTATGGACTCGCACGGTGGTTCTCGGGCCCGCGGAGTAGGTGAAGCTCGTAGGGATATTGCTGGATCGCCGGAGGTTGTGGTCTACAGCCGGATCGGGGTGGCTGGGTTCGGTGCGGTCAGCGAGTGGAGGAGCGTGGTGGTGGAACGGTCAGCGGCTCGTCGGAGCTCTGCAGTTGGTGGCCGGAGGGGGCTCGGCCGGCTCCTTAATAGCTTAAAATAAGTAGAATGTGAAGTTAAAGAGTAGGAGGAGAAGAAGAAAGAAAAAAAATGAAGAAGAAGAAAGGAAGAAGAAGAAAAATAGGCTACGTATGGAGAGGAGGGAAGGAGAGAGAAAGGGGGTGGGGGTTGCTCTAGACATGGGGATTAGGGCCGGCCTTGGGGGAAGAGTAGTGATGGAGACATTAAATAGGGAGGGGTGTTAGGATTGTATGGTGGGGATTGACCCAATTCAAATGGGTGGTGGTGATTGCACATGAAGGAAATGTTTTCTTCTTCCAAAAGAGGGGGGGATATTGACTTGGTCAAAGGAGAGGGGCTTCTCCATTTGACCTAGACCAATGATGTTTTGACACGTGTTACGACATTTACAATTTAGCCCCTTAAGTTTGGGTATTTGCACAAACACATGAAATGATGGGAAAATTGTGGAAGAATTGATGTTTGGTATTTTATAGGGTGAGGGGGTATTATGTGCTTGGCATGGGCATAATTAAATAGGCATTGGGATTAATTGGAGATTAAAATAGGATTAGTCAAAATTGGTATCCCCAATTTAAATAGAATTAAAGTGTCCCACGCTTTTAAATTAAATGGGGGCACTTGGGGTCTAAATTTGGAAATGACACAAAGGTCGAAAATGGTGTGGGCTTGGAGTCAGTCTTGGACCCTTTAGTTGGTCCGGCTCAACGGGTTAAGTTGGTATCTCAAAATTGAGGGTAACGACACAGGTGTCTGACACAAAATTTAAATATGAGATTTAGGATACAGGAAATTGTGCAATTAATTTAGGGCACAACGGATTTGATTTTTATGTGACAGAAAAGTGCAGTGCCTAAAATGGTGAGTCAAGTCAGAAGTACAATAGTCCGATAGAATTTATGGGCTGATATTGGGCTCTGAATAATTTAGCAATGGTAGGGCGCGCCAAGGGTTTAATTAATAATTAACTGACATATGCAACTCTACTCTAAACGTCAAACATCTGCTGCTAAACCAAAATTTTCTAATCCATACCTGACCATCTATAGAATTAATTGAGGGAGTTTACACACACACACACACACACACACACACACACACACACACACACACACACACACACACACACACACATATATATATATATAGATATAATCAGCCTTTGATATGGTAATACTCTCTCCACCCAATGAAATCATACGTCTCATGTTCATGATGTCTCATGTCCATGTCACTTAAGATCATATCTAATACAGCAAGTCATATGATAGCTATGAATATAATGTATATGTCACAACTCCTATAAACTATACAGAATCACCATGAATATCTCAGGAAGATTCTGTCTCATGAATAGTGTCAGGTGTCATGTGGTATGACGTACTTGATAATGCAAGCACGAGAATGTATAGGGTCTCGGTATCCATGTCTAGGTGATATTTCACAACTCGGCGTACGGTGTTGGCACCCGAATATTATTCGAACGCTAAGTTATGTCACACGGTCCTAGGTTAAGCATGTATATTATATAAATAAATCAAGATAACAATATGAAGCAGGTACTACAAGTTTGGCAAGGTACACTTGCCTGGGATTTGATATCCAACTACTGCTCCAGTATCCGCGGAATTTGCAGGTACTCCTTCGGTTGCTGAAGTAAACATTACCATCAGATTCAGAAGACATCAAATAGCTAGAATTGCCTGTCCATGAGTCCAATTTGGACACAGGGGCAAAAGTGACAGTTTCTGGTCAAAGCGGGGTCCACATATGGCCCGCTTCGCACCGAAAAATGTGTCAGAGACAATGTTCTCCAAATTTATCAAACTTAGTGTCCACAAGTCCAGAATGATGATACAAACCCAACGGAACGTCCAGAACTGGATTCCGATGAGCCGATCACAAAATCGCCCGTCAAGTGGAGTCGTGGGGCCCACGATACGCGATTTTGTCAACGTTCTCAGAATCGAACCAAACTTGGGTCACAGGACCAGCGTATTGCTACGAGTCCAATGACGCAAGTTTTGTTTCGATATGACGTACATATACGAAGTTACAATAAGTTCCAGAATATGGCTAATAGGGACATTGTTGACGGATACGCGTTGATTCTGGTGTGCACGCACATCCAAATCAACTTCTGCGAAATCCCACACGTCTGTATCGACGACACGCACCTTTCGATAAAGTCCGCACACAACCAAGTCATCCCATTTAGCGGGGCACACCTAGTTCCGGGGAAAAATACGGTAATTATTTTCCTCATTTTGGGTCGCAGTTCGCAATCGCCACAGGATGCGACACACCGAGCGGGTTGCACGGGTATCGAGAGGGTCATGCAGTCTACGCGTCATAACAGACAAAATAGAAAATGGGAGCAGCGAGGAGAGAGAAATGGCTACCTGAACAGGGCTCAGAACAGACTGGAAAATACGTCCTCGCGAGGCGTCGTGACACGGCGGCTAGGGTTAGGCTTTCTCGCCGGAGCTGCTGCGGTCGTCATGGCGGAGGAGGAGCTCTGGGGCTGTCTGAGCTGGAGTGACGGCGTGCTGGCAGAGCTCATCGGCCGGAGACGGCAGAGTGGTGGAGCTGATAGTGGCGGCGGGGAGTCGTCTTCGTCTTTGGGGTCACCAGAGAAGTGGCGGAGGCAGGGAAACTCGGTGATGGGTGATGGGGATCGGGCTCGGGGTTCACGACAGATGGTGGAGGTGAGAGAGGCTAGTGGAGGCCGGAAGAAGTCGGGGACGACGGAGTGGAGGATGGTGGCTGAGGGTTGCGGGGAGAGAGGCGGTGGCAGTGGGTTTAAATAGGAGGAGCGGGGAGGAGCTGGGTGGCCGTTGGCGACGGTTGCGGGAGCGAAACGGCTGAGCGACGGCGGTTACCAGCGGAGGAGGCGCGGGGGAACCATTCGCAGGGGAGGCGGAGAGGGATAGGCGGTGGCGGTTACAGGCGACGAGGAGGCTTAACGGCCGCGGAGGCGGGGCGTAACTGCCGGAGAGGCGCGACTGGGAGAAGAACGGCCACGGGCGGAGGCGTAACCTCCGACGGAGGAGGCGATCGGGCGACGGGGGTTTAATTCACTTTAATGTAGCAGTAAATGGGTAGCGGGTTCGGGTTAGTGGGTTCGGGTCGGGTATGGATCCGACCAGACCCGCTAGGGTTTTTTTAGACATGGTTCGGTTTGGGTTATTTTTTTTAGTTTAAACCGGTTGGTTTAATCCGGTTTAATTGGGTTTATTAAAAATATTAATTTTTAGGTCTTTAAAAATGGTTCTGGGGTCCAATAAATTCTAGAAAAATTATCCTATGTCTAATATTTTATTTTACACCCAAAAATATTATTTTCATAATATTTTAATATTTAATAAAAATATTTAAATTTATTTAATTCTAAAATACCTTGATTTTAATTAGTGAAAAATCACAAAAAATTCCAGAAAAATTTTAAAAACTTGTTTTTAAATTCAGAAAAAATCTGGGGGTTTATAATCTATCCCCCTTAAGAGGATTGCGTACTCGCAATCAAAGAATAACCGGTCAGCAGAGATGACACGATTGCAAGCATTGTTCGAAGCACATCACAATCAAGAATCATGATGAGGGAGAATCAAAGGATGAGGGTTTAAACAAATCACATAGGGAATGAAAAACATCATTTCCCGAAGTAATGAAAGTTATGCAAATTCATGATTGAAGGAAATCTAGTTAAAGCAAGAAACTACAACTTAGAAAACTAGGTTATCAATTATTAGCAAGTTCAAAATACTAGGTTTAAGGCTAAGGTCACGAACTAACTGGCACGTGCTAAAGCAATACTAGGAATAGTTAGCTATGAAAAAAACTTACGCGCATTTGCTACTCCACGAGTCTGCGCGTCCTCAATGGTCATCGCAAAAGCTTGTCCTCGTCCTTGCGGTGGTGCCCTCTGCTGTTGCTGGGCCTGCTAGAAGAGTGCTGCTCTCGGTGCCAAGGGTGGCCTCGGTTGATATCCTCCTGGTGCTGGTAGAGCTTGTTGGTTTACCATTGGTGCTCCTTCTCTACGCTCAGGACATTCCCTCACTGAATGCTGTATGGATCCGCAAGTTAAACATAATTCAAATTTATGTCTACACTCCCTCTCAATATGGCCTACTTTGCCACAGTAGTGACAAGTAGGAAGGGCTAGGGATTTGGATACAGCTCCCTGTGGTGCTTGATGCAGATAAGATTTCTTTGCAGCTTCTCCATGCGGTGCTCTGGTTGGTGCTGATATGAAAGGCCGCTTCAGGTTAGACTCTCTCCTGGTGATGCGCTCCATACATCGAGCTGCAGCAAGGACGTCCGTGTAAGAAGTAGGTGATACGGATTCGATCATTCTCTGTAGCTCAAAGTTTAGTCCGTCGAAGAACTTCTCAGCCTTCTTTTTTTTTGTCGGGATCAAGGTAGGGGCGAAGCGACTCAGATGAATGAATTCTGTATTGTACTCTTCCACTGTCATACTATCTTGAGTGAGGCGATTAAACTTGTCCCGAAGTTCAGATCGAGCAATAGCTGGAATGTATATTTCCTGAAAGAGTCTGGAGAACTCCTCCCAAGTGACTCGGTCTGGTCCGAGCCGTCTCTCCTCAGATAGCCACCAGTGATGTACATTGCCCGTCAATTGCATCCGAACAACAATCATCCAACGCTCTCGTAGAAGCTCAGCTGCTTCCAACTGGTGTTGTGTGTTGGTGAGCCACTCATGAACTTCAGTGGGCTCCTTCTTGCCAGAAAAAGTACGGGGCTTCAGCTGGCAAAAATCGGTGATAGAGCCCGTCGTTGGCCATCGTGCTGGTGGGTTCGCCTGCTCCAGTACGGTTACTAGGCTATTTCTCAAGTACTACTGTCATGCTCCAGTCCCAAAATACCGAGGGAACGGATACGTAGCAATTGCCAGCAGTACGCACCGATGGACAAACCCAATTTAATGGATCCATCAGGGCATACTTAAGCTGTAAAAACAAGTCTACGACATCAGGCACAACTAATCTTATCCACACAAGATATAAAATATGATCCATAGAATAAATAAGGAATGTAAATCATCAGCTAGTCTCAACAAAGTACTTCGGGAAACAAACCGATAAATATCTAATACAATGGTTCAACAGACCAGAATATAAATGAACGAAATAAATAATAAATACTGAGCATGAAACATAGATGCTCAGGAGAAGTCTTCAGCTAACACCTCGTCCTCGGATGGCGGTACAGCTCCTGGATCAGCTCCTGCTCCGGTCCCGTATATCTCGGGATAGATCTCGTCCTCAAATCCTGGGGACATAATCCGGATCCAGGTCCTCAGGGGACATAACAAGGTACAAGAAAGCTCATGCCAAAATAAATGCAGTACAAAAAATAAATGGAGTAAATAGGGCAAGTAAGTAACTATCTAAGTGAAAATGCAAGTGAGAGCATCACGAGTACTCAGGCTGAGCCACTACCAGCTCTGTGTCGGGGAGCCGGTAGCGGTAATAACCGGTAGTGGGTCTAGCTCTGCTCCGAGAGTCTACGACCTCTCAATAATAGTGGATGTATATATATATGGAACAGCCTGTAGCCTGTGTGTCTCTCCCCACCTAATGTAACCACGCATATCATGACCATAACGTCTCATGTCCTTGTCAAGCGGGATCATAGCTAATGCAACAAGTCATATAATATCTAAGAATATAATGTCCATGTCAAGTCCTGTATCCTATACAGAATCACCACGAATATCTCGGGAAGATCCTGTCTCATGAGTAGTGTCAAGTGTCCTGGGTCATAGTGTACTTGGTAAGTCAAGTACGAGAATATAAAGTGTCACGAATGTCCATCTCTAGATGACCGTACCCAACACCGCATACAGTATTGGCACCCGACTAATAATCGGACGCTAAGTATGTCACACGGTCCTAGGTTAAGCATGTATAACAATATAAGGAAGCAAGAAAAATATGTAACAATACTGTAGAGTTTGGCAAGGTACACTTGCCTGATGTTTGAATATCAACAATCGTCCCGGTATCAGTAGATCCTATGGGTACTACTCCAAAAGCTTTAATAAATATCACCAACCATCTCAGAAGATATCAAACTGCTAGAAATGCTTGTCCTTAAGTCCAATTTGGACACAAGGGCAAAAATGACATTTTCGGGCCAAAGTGGGGTCATATGCCGGCCACTTTGCACCGAAAAGCGGGTCAGGGTCAAAGGTCTCCAAATTCCTCGAACTCAGTGTCTACAAGTCAGGAACGATGATACGAACTCAACAGAACTTTCAGAATTGGATTCCGATGAGCCGATCACAAAATCGCCCGTCAAGTGGAGCTTGTAGGGCCCACGATACACGATTTTGTCAACATTCTCAGAATCGAACCAAACTTGGGTCACAGGACCAACGTATTGCTACGAGTCTGATGGCACAAGTTTTGGCTCGATCCGAAGTGTGTACACAAAGTTACGACATATTCCAGAATGGACGGATATGGGACGTTGTCGACGGATACACGTTGATTCCGGTGTGCACGCACATCCGAATTAACTTCTGCGAAATCCCACACGATCGTATCAACGTCGTGCACGTTTCGGTAAAGACCATGTGCGACCAAGTATTCCCGTTTGGCGGGGCGCACTCAGTTCCGGGATAAAATAGGGCATTGTTTTTCCTGTTTTTGGATCGCGGTGTACGATCACCACAGGATGCGATGCATCAAATGAGTTGTACGGGCACCGAGAGGGTTATATAGTCTATGCGTAGCAATTGACAAAAACTAAAACGGAGTTACGAAGTGAGAGGAAATGGTACCTGAACAGGGCTCCGTGAACGCTGAATTCCACGTGTCCGAGGGTCAACTTTGTGTCCTGGTCGAGAGTTCTCGCGTCCTCGTATCTGCCGTGAGTCCGAGCTAGGGCTCTGATCGAGACAGCGGAGGGGGCTTCGCCGGAGGGGGTCGGGCTCGAGGTCGGGCTAGAGCAGCGGCTCCGCACAGTTTGGTTGGAGCGGGTTCAGCCGCTGGCGGAGGCTCAGCGTCGTTGAGCTGCTGTGCTCGGGGAGATCGAGGAGCGACGGCATCGTTCGGGTGCCGCGGGTCTCGAGCGGCGGATGCTGTCGGGGTCGGGGCTGCGCACAGCCGGTCAGGGCCGTAGGGAGAAGAGGAGTTAGGCGACGTCGATTGGGTTGACGGCGGGGTTGAGCGGGGAGCGATGATCGGCTGAGCGGGAAGCGTCGGCGGAGGAGTGACCGGATCGGGCTGTTGATCGGGGAAGAGGTCGATGGCGGCACAGCGGATTCTAGGTTAGCGGCTGGGCACGCACGCCAAAGAGGAGATTTATACTGTGCTACAGTAATTCCGGCGGGGCTAGGGCTTCTCAATTGGTTTTCGGGTCTGGGTCGGGTTTGGCTCGGATCCGACCCGACCCGACCCAATAAGCTGGGTTTGGTTCAGCCAGATTGGGTTTGGGTTTGGGTTCAGTTTATAATTCCAATAGTTTTTAAGGCTTTAAACGCGTCTCCGGAGTCCAATAAATTCACCAAAAAATACCACATGTCCAGTTTTCTATTTTACACCATAAAATATTATTTCTATAATATTTTAACACTAATTAACAGTATTTAAAAATCTTTAACTCACAATTACCTTAGTTCTTCATCCAGAAAAAATATTGAAAGATCCGGGAAAATTTTATTAAAATTATTCTAAAAAATAGGGTATTTACAATCTACCCCCCTTAAGAGGATTGCGTCCTCGCAATCAAAGAATAAGCTACTAAAGGAAGAACTATAAAAACACAAGGTTGCTTAGTTAACAACTGTATTCTCGAACAAGTGGGGGTAACGCTGGCGCATACTATCTTCTCGTTCCCAAGTCGATTATCCAGGAGAATGATGTTTCAATGCTACATGAACCAGTCTGATTGTTTGTCCCCGCAATGTCTTCTCACTGAAGTCAAGGATGCCAACTGGTTGTTCTTCATATCTCAAGCTTGGCCCACTGCGATCTCTGAATGATCGACTACGTGACTTGGGTCGATCACGTACCTTCTCAGCTGTGAGACATGGAATACGTCATGCACTCCCTCTAAGGATGGAGGTAATGCAAGACGATAAGCCACCTCACCAACGCGCTCTAGAATATCAAATGGCCCAATATACCTCGGGCTCAACTTGCCTCTGCTCCCGAATTGAATAGTACCACGAGTGGGCAAAATCCTCAAGAACATGTGCTCTCCTTCTTTGAACTCTAGGGGACGTCTGTGTGTATCAGCACAATGCTTCTGTCTGTCCTGAGCTGCTCGAAGATGATTCTGAATCTGTTTTACCTTCTCCACTGTCTGTGTTACTAATTCTGGACACAGTATTTGACGTTCACCAACGTCACTCCAACATATAGGCGATCTGTACTTCCTTCTGTATAATGCCTCGAATGGTGCCATCTGAATGCTGGCCTGATAACTGTTATTGTAGGAGAACTCCACTAAGTGCAAATGATCTTCCCATGATCCTCCAAGGTCTAGCATACATGATCGCAACATATCCTCTAAGATCTGAATGGTGTACTCCGATTGGCCATCTGTCTGTGGGTGGTAAGCTGTGCTGAATTTGAGTCTGGTGCCCAGACTCTCTTGCATGCTTCGCCAAAAATGAGATATAAATCTCGAATCTCGATCCGATATAATACTAACCGGCACTCTATGTAATTTGACGATTTGTCGCATATACATGTCGGCTAGTACCTCTGTGGACTGTCCAACTCTAAATGGTAAAAAGTGTGCCAATTTAGTGAGTCGATCCACAATAACCCATACTGCGTCTCTTCCGCTGGGGCTCCTTGGAAATCCTGTGACAAAATCCATCGTGATATGTTTCCACTTCCATTCCGGTATAGGAAGCGGCTGTAACATACCTGCAGTCCTCTGATGCTCGGCCTTTACTTACTGGCAGACTAAGCATTTGGCCACAAATCTTGCAATCTTCTTTTTCATTCCATGCCACCAGTAATACTATCTCAAGTCTCGGTACATCTTGGTTCCTCCTGGGTGAACAGAGTACATAGAGCTATGTGCTTCAGTCATTAACTCTTGTCTCAATTCTTCATTTGAAACATACAGGCGATTTCCAAACCTCAATGTCCCGTCTTCGTGTATGCGAAGTCCTGTCTGTATGCCTGCTTCTGTCCTCTCCTTCAGTCTTTGAAATCTAGCATTGGTGGGCAATGCCTCTTTAATCTTCTCTACGAGTGATGACTTAACTTCAAGATTAGCCAGCAAGCCATTCTGTCCTAGAACAACCTCTATCTGAAGCTCCTGTAGATCTCTCAATAACTCGGGCTGCATCATCAAGAAATAAGTCGTAGGCTTCCTGCTGAGTGCGTCTGCTACGACATTCGCCTTTCCCGGATGATACTGCAGATCTATGTCAAAATCTACCATCAGTTCAAACCAACATCTCTTCCTCATGTTAAGCTCCTTTTGAGTATATACATACTTCAGACTCTTGTGATCTGTAAAGATGTCTACCTTCTCCATATAAAGTTAGTACCTTCATATATTCAATGCAAATATAACTGCTGCTAACTCCAGATCGTGTGTTGGGTAGTTCTTCTCGTGGACCTTCAACTGTCTTGATGCATAAACAATGACTTTGCCATGTTGCATCAAAATACATCCTAATCCACTGCCTGATGCATCACTGTAAACAACAAAACCTCCTGACCCTGAAGGAAGAGTCAAGACAGGTGCTGTTGTCAATCTTCTCTTTAATTCTTCAAAAGCCTTATGGCAGTCTTCTGTCCATATAAACTCCTGGTCTTTACGTGTCAACTTCGTCATCGGTTCTGCAATCCTTGAGAAATTTTCTACAAACCTTCGATAATATCCCGCAAGTCCGAGAAGACTTCTCACCTCTGCAACTGATGTGGGTGTAGGCCAAGTCTCTATTGCCGCAACTTTCTCTGGATCCACTAAAAGTCCTTCTCCTGAGATAATGTGTCCCAAGAAAGGTACTTTGTCCATACAAAACTCGTACTTACTGAGTTTGGCATATAACTTCTCCTGCCTCAATGTCTCTAACATAATTCTGAGATGCTCCTCGTGCTCTTCGTGGCTCTTGGAATATATTAGAATATCGTCAATGAACACAACCACAAATTTATCTAAGAACTGATGGAAGACTGTTCATTAAACTCATAAACACTGTTGGCGCATTGGTTAAACCAAACGGCATTACCAAAAACTCATAATGTCCATACTTGGTCCTGAAAGCTGTCTTCGATATGTCTTTCTTTCTTACTTTGATCTGATGGTAGCCGGATCTAAGGTCAATCTTCGAGAATACCCTTGCACCACTCAATTGATCGAATAGATCATCAATGTGTGGTAAGGGATACCTGTTCTTGATGGTCACAAAATTTAGTGCCCTGTAGTCAATGTATAGTCGTACTGTTCCATCCTTCTTTGGCACAAATAATATGGGTGCCCCCCAAGGTGAAACACTAGGCCGGATAAAAATCTTCTCCAGAAGATCATCAACCTGTTCTTTCAACTCCACTAACTCCTTAGGTGCTAGCCGATATACTGATGAAGTGATAGGCTCTGCTCCTGGAGTTAAGTCTATTGTGAATTCTATTTCCCGATCAGGCGGTAAACCTAGGAGATCATCAGGAAATACATCCACAAACTCTGATACGACTCTTGGGTAACCTGTCTCCCCTTCTACAGATAATACCCTAAGAGTAGGCTGGACTCTTTGCTCTACTGCTCCTCGAAGAAACTCAAATTCTGGATGTCCAGGCGGTCTAAATATAACCCGCCCAAGTCGGCAATCAAGAGTTGCATGGTACTGACTTAACCAGTCCATACCAAGTACAACATCATAATCCGACATGGAAAATATCAGAAATTGAGCTCGCATTTCTCTTCCATAAACTACTACAGAATATGATCTACAGACGTCACTAACCGGAATAATTCTACCTTCCGTAAGAATTCTCTTCATCTTCGGAAGGGGTGCGGTAACTACTCTATGGGTGGCTACAAAGCTAGCTGCTATAAATGAATGCGATGCTCTAGAATCAAATAATGCTACAGCTGGTAATGAAGCTACTAAAATGGTACCTGGGATAACTTTGCCTGTAGTAGCCTCCTGCTCAACAGCTAATGTGAATGCCTGGCCTCGTCCCTGAGCTGGACCTCTCTATTGCTGCTAATTCTGCTGAAATAGAGCTGCCAGTGGTGCCAGTGGTGGTCTCTGCTGGTAGCCCCCTGTAGCTGGTGGTCTAACTCCTCCAGCTCCTGTCTACGGTGCTCCTACTGCTGGATAAGTCGGTCGTGGTGCAGGTAAAGCTAGTCTCGGTGCTCCGTCTCTGCGTTCAGAACAGTCCCTGGAAAAATGCTGGTTGGATCCGCAGCTCAGACATAGTCCCAACTTACGTCTGCATTCTCTCTCAATGTGTCCTACCTTGCCGTAGTGGTGACAAGTAGGAAGGGGTCTGTCCCTATGTGCTGCTCTCTCTGGCATACTCCTCTGGGATTGTTTTGCTGAATCCCCATGTGCTGCTCTGGTTGGTGCTGAGGTGATGGGCCTCTTCAGATTTGACTCCCTTCTAGTGACGCACTCTATGCGTCGTGCTGCTGCAAGGACGTCGGTATAAGATGTAGGTGCGACCGAGCCAATCAATCTATGGAGTTCGAACTTTAGTCCATCAAAGAACTTCTCAGCTTTCTCTTCCTCTGTCAAGATCAAGGTTGGGGTGAAGCGACTTAGGCAAATAAATTCCGCGTTGTATTCTTCCACTGTCATATTGCCTTGGATAAGGCGGTTGAACTTGTCTCTGAGCTCTGACCGTGCTACTGCTGGAATGTACATCTCTTAGAAGAGTCTGAAAAACTCTTCCCATGTGACTCGGTCCTGTCCGAGCCTCCTCTCTTCTGCTAACCACCAATAATGTGCATTTTCAGTCAACTGTATCCTCACTGCAGTCATCCACTTCTCTCTCGGAAGTTCAGCGACTTCCAACTGGTGCTGTATGTTCGTGAGCCATTCATGAACTTCTGTTGGCCCCTATTTATCAAAAAATGTACGAGGCTTGAGATGACAAAAATCGGTGATAGATCCCGTCGCTGATCGCCTCGTTGGTGGATTTGCCTGCTCCAATACGGATACCAGGTTGGTTCTCAGATACTCGGCCTCCTGCCGATGGGCCTCTTGCTGAATCTATTGCTGTGCTTGCATCATGGCATACATTATCTGGAATATCTGTTGCTCGTCCATGGCTTGTCCGGGCGGGAAAACTGGCATCTGCGGAGTGAACTGTGGCGGAGGTGGGATGTCATCTCTCCGGAACCTTGGATTAGGCTGACCGGTTTGATCGCTCTACGATGTTTGTCCTCCGTTCCCTGGAGTCACTCCTTCTATATAAGTAACCACAGCGTCGTGTGGCGTATCCAAAGGAATCTCATCTCCATTCCTGGGATCCATTTCTCTGCAATCAAAAGATAAATTGTAAGAACGCTCAGAGAAATCAATACAGGAAGCAGTTCAAGTAAAAATTTCGAGTTCGATATAGAGTTCAATAATGGTTTAAATAATGGATAAGATCCTAGAACTTATCCTATCCTTAGGGCAGGCTGGTTCGGTCCCTAAGTTAAAACCGAACAATTTTAGTCGAAGACCTGCATGGGCCACCACAAAAACCATGTTACGCCCCAGTCCTAAAATATTGAGGGACCGGATACGTGGCAATGGCCAGCAGCACGCACCGATGGATAAACCCAATTTAATGGATCCATCAGGGCGTACTTAAGCTATAAAAACAAGTCTACAACATCAGGCACAACTAATCTCATCCACACAAGATATAAAATATGATCCACAGAATAAATAAGGAATGTAAATCATCAGCTAGTCTCAACAAAGTACTTCGGGGAACAACCCGATAAATATCTAATACAATGGTTCAACAGACCAGAATATAAATGAACGAAATAAATAATAAATACTGAGCATGAAACATAGATGCTCAGGAGAAGTCTTCAGCTAACACCTCGTCCTCGGATAGTGGTACAGCTCCTGGATTATGCCAAAATAAATGTCGTGCAAAAAATAAATAGAGTAAATAGGGCTAGTAAGTAACCATCTAAGTGAAAATGCAAGTGAGAGCATCACGAGTACTCAGGCTGAGCCACTACTAGCTCTGTGTCGGGGAGCCGGTAGCGGTAATAACCGGTAGTGGGTCTAGCTCTACTCTGAGAGTCTACGACCTCTCAATAATAGTGGATGTATATATATATGGAACAGCCTGTAGCCTGTGTGTCTCTTTCCAGCCAATGTAACCACGCATATCATGACCATAATGTCTCATGTCCATATCAAGCGGGATCAAAGCTAATACAACAACTCATATAATATATAAGAATATAATGTCCATGTCAAGTCCTGTATCCTATACAGAATCACCACGAATATCTCGGGAAGATCCTGTCTCATGAGTAGTGTCAAGTGTCCTGGGTCATAGTGTACTTGGTAAGTCAAGTACGAGAATATAAAGTGTCACGAATGTCCATCTCTAGATGACCGTACCCAACACCGCATACAGTGTTGGAACCCGACTAATAATCGAACGCTAAGTACGTCACACGGTCCTAGGTTAAGCATGCACAGCAATATAAGGAAGCAAGGAAAATATGTAATAATACTGCAGAGTTTGGCAAGGTACACTTGCCTGATGTTTGAATATCAACAATCGTTCCGGTATCAGTGGATCTTTTGGGTACTGCTCCAAAAGCTGTAATAAACATCACCAACCATCTCAGAAGATATCAAACTGCTAGAAACGCCTGTCCTTAAGTCCAATTTGACACAGGGGCAAAAATGACATTTTCGGGCCAAAGCGGGGTCCATATGCGGGCCACTTTGCACCGAAAAGCGGGTCAGGGTCAAAGGTCTCCAAATTCCTCGAACTGAGTGTCTACAAGTTAGGAACGATGATACGAACCCAACGAAACTTCCAGAATTGGATTCCGATGAGTCGATCACAAAATCGCCCGTCAAGTGGAGCTTGTGGGGCCCACGATACATGATTTTGTCAACGTTCTCAGAATCAAACCAAACTTGGGTCACAGGACCAGCATATTGCTACGAGTCCGATGGCGCAAGTTTCGTCTCGATCTGACGTGTGTACACAAAGTTACAGCGTGTTCCAGAATAGACGGATACGGGGCATTGTCGGCGGATACGCGTTGATTCCGGTGTGCACGCACATCCGAATTGACTTCTGCAAAATCCCACACGACCGTATCAATATCGCACATGTTTTGGTAAAGACCGTGTGCGACCAAGTCGTCCCGTTTGGCGGGGCGCACTCAATTCCGGGATAAAATAGGGCATTGTTTTCCTATTTTTGGATCGCGGTGTGCGATCACCACAGGACGCAATGCCACGAACGAGTTATACGGGCACCGAGAGGGTTATACAGTCTACGCGTAGCAACTGACGTAAACTAAAATGGAGTTATGAGGTGAGAGAAAACGGTACCTGAACAGGGCTCCGTGAACGCTGAATTCCACGTGTTCGAGGGTCAACTTCGTGTCCTGGTCGAGAGTTCCCGCGTCCTCGTGTCTGCCGTGAGTCCGAGCTAGGGCTCTGATCGAGACAGCGGAGGGGGCTTCGCCGGAGGGGGTCGGGCTCGAGGTCGGGCTAGGGCAGCGGCTCCGCACAGTTTGGTCGGAGCGAGTTCAGCCACTGGCGAAGGCTCGACGTCGTTGAGCTGCTGTGCTCGGGGAGATCGTTGAGCAACAGCGTCGTTCGGGCGCCGCGGGTCTCGAACGGCGGATGCTGTCGGGGTCGGGGCTGTGCACAGCCGGTCGGGGCCGTGGGGAGAAGAGGAGTTAGGCGGCTCGATTGGGTTGACGGCGGGGTTGAGCGGGGAGCGATGATCGGCTGAGCGGGAAGCATCGACGGAGGAGTGACCGGATCAGGCTGCTGATCGGGGAAGAGGTCGATGGCGGCGCAGCGGATTCTAGGTTAGCGTCTGGGCACGCACGCCAAGGAGGAGATTTATACTGTGCTACAGTAATTCTGACGGGGCTAGGGCTTCTCAATTGGTTTTCGGGTCCGAGTCGGGTTTGGCTCGGATCCGACCCGACCCGACCCAATAAGCTGGGTTTGGTTCAGCCGGATTGGGTTTGGGTTTGGGTTCGGTTTATAATTTTAATAGTTTTTTAGGCTTTAAACGCGTCTCCGGAGTCCAATAAATTCACCGAAAAATACCACATGTCCAGTTTTCCATTTTACACCATAAAATATTATTTCCATAATATTTTAACACTAATTAACAACATTTAAAAATCTTTAACTCACAATTACCTTGGTTCTTTATCCAGAAAAATGTCGAAAGATCCGAGAAAATTATATTAAAATTATTCTAAAAAATAGGGTGTTTACAACTACGCCTCGTGACGCTGATCCTCTTGTTAAACCTTTTGTTGGGCTTGCATCATTGCATAAAACATTTGGAACATCTGCTGCCTATCCATGACTTGTCCTGGTGGGAAAACATGCATTGGTGGAACGAACTGCGGCGGAGGAGGGATGTCATCACGCCGGAACCTTAAAGTATGTTGGCCCGCTTGATTGCTTTGAGCTGATTGTCCTCTGTCTTCTGGTGTCACTCCCTCATCATAGATGACCACAACATCGTATGGTGTACCTAAGGGATTCTCGTCACCGGTTCTCGGATCCATTACTCTACATTAAAAGAAAACTATGAGAACGCACAAAAGAATCAAGACAGGATGCAATTCAAGAAATTAGTTCGAATCCGATATGGAGATAAAAAATAATTCAATCAAGTGGATGAGATCCTATAACTTATCCTATCTTATTGCAGGCTTGCTCGGTCCCTAAGTTAAAACCGAAGTAATTTAGTCGTAGACCTGTATGGGTCACCACAAAAACCTTGTCATGCCCCAGTCCCAAAATGTCGAGGGACTAGACACGTAGAAATGGCCATCTATGTTTGATAATAAACGAAAGAAGATAAAAACAAGGTTTATACGAAACTCGCTCTTTGGTTCATAAACAAGAAGTACAATTAATCCTATACGAGGATGTCGAGTACAATTTTTAATCTGGGTAAATATTGCTATAGGAGTCTGATCTGCGGTCGATCACTTTGTCCCTTGGACCACACGATGATAAAGAAGTGCCATAGAAGACAGAAAGCAGCTTCGAAGGTTGCAAAAGAGAGTGGATGCCCGATTCCAAAGTCGTCGATCACTACTCTTTTCCTGAGCTCTGGATTTTTCTCTCTCTCAAAGACTCTTCGACTCTTAGTTCCTTGACCTTCTCTTTTGATCTTGGAATCTTTGACCTTGGTTCTGACCTCCAATTTTTCGACCGTTCGACCTTTCGACCTTTTATTCGACCCTCGACCTCTGTTGATAGAGGTCTCTATTTATAGGATTTTAGTGACAGTGACCACTCAGTCGGCGTAGAAGCCGGATAGTGGAAAGCACAGCACATTTTACGCGATGGTTACAATAACCGTTACCTACGTATAAATAACCTTTTGAATAAGCGTGTGGCGCGTGTCCTATTAAGAGACGACGCATATAACTGCTATGAAGATCATGGCATAAAAGCCACGTAGGTAGTTATCCCTTGCGTAGAAAAGGTTGGCGTAGAAGCCAATAACTGTCACCATGGCGTAGAAGCCAAAGAGTTATCAAACCAGCATAGAGGCCGAGCAGGCGTAGAAGCCGAGTAGGCATAGAAGCCGAGTAGGCATAGAAGCCGAGTGGGCATAGAAGATAGCTGATCCTCCTTTCCTAACTGAGGCCTTGAGCAAATTATGGACCGAATAGCTCTGATACACATCAATGCAAATATGGCCTGAGTTGGCGTACTCCAAGGAGACAGCGTATAGCGTGCTCCCATACCCTGATGGCGTAATGTGCCAAAGTGATGATGTGGACGTCTTAGCCGAAATCACGGCTTTTGGGGATATAATCAAATCTCTTGCATTAAATATAGAGATCTGCCCCTATCTTGCGCATTAAATATAGAGGCGTATCTTGAAGATCTACCATTATTTCGAGCATTAAATGCAGAGACATGCCTTGAGCCCTGTACGAAGAGCAGCTTTTGACGTGGCAGCCTGTCTGTCTTCTGCGGAGCGTAAGAAGCTCACGTCTGCCTGTGTAAAACTAGGCAGCATATTCCAGAGGCGTATCTCGAAGATCTGCCATCATTCCGCGCATTAAATGCAGAGACGTGCCTCGAGGACTTGTCACCTTTTTGCGCATTAAATGCAGATGTGTCTCGAAGATCTGTCACCATTCTGCGCATTAAATGCAGAGACGTGCCTCGAGCCCTATACGAAGAGCAGCTTTTGACGTGGCAGCCTGTTTGTCTTCTGTGGAGCGTAAACAGCTCATATCTGCCTGTGTAAACTAGGCAGCGTATTTCTTTGTATACGTAAAAGCGGTTTACGCTAAGGAAATGTCACTAGACGATAGTCTGGGTTGCTGTGCCGCGCCATCATTATAGCCGTCATCTGGGTAGTCGTGCAGTACTCGTTGTCAGGAGTCAGACGTCAGGTTCACTGCATGATTTGACAGGTTCATTTCAGGGAATACCAAACGTTCCTCGTACACTTCAATGCTACATTAAAGCGGATGAGTTTTATGCCATAAAGGCGATATAGCACCCTTTTTACGCTGAAGCAGCCTGGACATACTACATTACTCGGATAGTCCTTGAGCTTATATTTTATGCTGTACTTAGTGGCAAAGCTCTGTTTGTACGCTGATGGCTTCGGAGTCATCTTTTATGCTGCCCAGCATCAACATGTTGCGTATAGCTTGCTATCTAGCGTATTTATTATGCTTCTACAAGACCCCCTTCAAAGCTTTCAAATTCCTCGTAATTTGAAACGCTTTGAATAAAGTATAAAACGGTCAAGCCTGACACGTTCTTCAAGGCTGACTTTCTGGCGGTTTATCGGGGATTTATTGGGATTCGGTGTGATCTCTTTTGCCTATATAAAGGCTGAGGAGTTAACCTGTTCTTCCCACATTTCCTTCACCACACAGAGATGATCCCTTCGAAGTTCGTCGGGTCGATTTGAGGAAGAAGAAGACCATGTTCTTCCAGCATATAAGGAGCCGAAAAAGAAGGCGTCTTCGAGCAAATATCCTCTGCAACGATGGATCATGGAAGGATATCATAGCTTCCTTTGCTCGGGATAATTAGCAACTTTGTATGGCAGTTCGTCCAGGAAAGAGGAAGGGTCACCTTCGACCAGATAGCTTGTAAGCTGTATCTTCTTCCTTTGTTCGTGGACGAGGGACAAACTAGTCCTATCGTTCATGGAGAGCAGACAAACTAGGTCTGTCCTCGAGTATTGAGTTGGGTGGAATACCTCAATTCAATCTGTCATGGCATATGGAGGATGGGATCTGCATAATTTAGGCAGGCCCAGTTTTGTATCCTCATGCCATTGATTATTTTTTTGTTAATCGGTCGCGGAAACCGACTAACTGCTGGAGAAGATGGATGAAGATCTCCACCCATGCGAGAACCTGGCAGAATAGATTCTGGGGGCGATCTATAAATAAAAATGAGAAACCCTTTGTAGACGGGATTTTCCTCATATGTAATCGTGAAAATAAAGAAAAACCCATTGTAGACTGGATTTCCCTCATATGTAATCATGATTCAATAAAATCGTCTTCTTCTGTGCATATAATTATTCGCCTTATGTTGCTGTGATGAAGTCTGAATATGTGTAGCTTCGACACGTCTGGATAACTTTACGCTGACTCTAATAGAAAGATTGCTAGGTCCTGTCCTGTATTTTACGCATAACCGACGATGCGCAAAAAGCCGCTTAGCATTTAAGTCGAGTATTCGAACTGTCCTGCTGTTAGGAATGGGGAACCGCGTAGAATTCTGAACTGTCACTTCTGATAAGAAGAATTCTTGTTCAGATCATCGTCTTCAAGAATGATTTCTCGAAAATCCCTTGGAGTAGGGTGAGAAATGGCCGTCAAAAACTGAGTCGCCATCTTGAACTGTAGATAAAATATTCAGACTCGATTCTGGATGAACCTCTGATCGATCCAAGAAGAGTCATCTTTTGTTGATCTCTGTATGCTTCGGGATACTTGGGATATTTTGAGGTCAAGAAGGAGTATCTTCTGTGTGAACTATTGCAATTAACCGCCTTGAGAATGGTTCAGATGTACGCATACTCTGGGCTGCGTATTCTCAGATATGCGAAAAGTCATAGATCTGTAATATAGATGAGCATGAAATCATAAGTTTGTAGCCTCTCGAGCATAAAAGCTGCTGAGCATGAGAGCATCCGGACGTAAAACTGTAGATTTGTAGCCTCTGTAAAGAAAATCTTCCAAGCGTGACGTTGTGGATTTGTCGCCACTGAGCGTAAAAAACTACTGAGCGTGAAATCATAGATTTGTAGCTTCTGAGCGTGAAGTCGTAGGTTTGTAGCCTCTCGAGCGTAAAAGCTACCGAGCATAAAAGCATCCGGGCATAAAACCATAGACTTGTAGCCTGTGAGCGTAAAACCGTAGATTTGTAGCTGCCGAGCGTAGAAAGCTCCTTGGCGTAGAACCACTAATCTGCTTTGCACAAAAAAATTTCGAATTCGCTGACTGTCTGCCTTCTCTGAGTAATAGGCTGACGTAGTCCCCAATCATAACCGAATATTAAATGTCGGATTTGGTTCGAGATTCGAGGAGTCCATCCAAACTCTATATATACCCCCAAGCTTTCAGAGAAAACTTTTTATCTGTCTTTGTGGACCCATCATTTTGGAATATAAATGACGGGGTAGGGTGAAACTGATATCAGAGGTTTCATTAACATGACATTCTTTCGTTAAGGTTTTGCTGAATGTAAATCTATTCAGAGTTAACATGAACCTGAAAGAATATAATCCAACTAAATTTGTATTCTAAACACTATCAGAGGTAATATGAACATGATAGGCTTACAAATTAGTTAAGGATATCTATTCAGAGGTCACGTGAACCTGATATAACATGATCCAACTAACCTTTGTGCATGGCATCATCAGAATAAGATCTTTACCATACTCCGTTGAGCGAAGGAGATTAAGCGTAGTACTATTTTGGGAATTAGTCGTTGATAGGAGCCATTGCCAAGAAAATAAATAAGGACATCCCACTGGGGGAATCTTTGTGGACCTATTACTTTTTGCGCACATTAGTGCAAGTAACAGGCTTGAGACAAATCCTGACAGAGGTAACAAGGACTCTGTGGGGATTGTGGAGAGACATAGTTTAGAGATAATATGGATATGAACTAATTTTTTTCTCTGCTGAGGAAAGTGAACATTTCGTTTTTCCTTTGCAGGCATTGCAAAGGGGAATTTTTTGTGGACCTATTATTTGTTGCACACGAGAGTGCAAATAATAGGTTTGGGACAAGCCCTGCCAGAGATAATATGGACGTGACAGTTTTTGTAAACCTAACACCACTGGCGTACTTAGAGTTAAGTACGGGTGCTTAGTTGAGATGACAACCGATATCAGAGGTAATATGGACATGATAATCGATAGCCAGAAACTTGAAAAGTTTGTTAAGAGGTAATATGAACATGACAATCTTTTGAGTTGGGGCTCCATTGGGGATGGAGGTATATGTCTGCTCAGGGGTAATATAGACATGGCAGTTTTTATGGACCTAACACCACTGGCGTACTTAGAGTTAAGTATGGGTGCTAAGTTGAGATGACAACCGATATCAGAGGTAATATGTACATGATAATCGATAGCCGAACCAGGAAGGTTTGTTCAGAGGTAATATGAACATGACAAACTTTTGTGGACTTAACACCACTAGCGTACTTAGAGTGTAAGTACGGGTGCTAAGTTGAGATGACAACCGATATCAGAGGTAATATGGACATGATAATTGATAGCCGAACCAGGAAGGTTTGTTTAGAGGTAATATGAACATGACAAACTTTTGTGGACTTAACACCACTGGCGTACTTAGAGTTTTAAGTACGGGTGCTAAGTTGAGATGACAACCGATATCGGAGGTATAATCGATAGCCAGAAACTCGAAAAAGTTTGTTCAGAGGTAATATGAACATGACAATCCTTTGAGTTTGGGCTCCATTGGGGATGGAGGTATATACTGCTCAGAGGTAATATGGACATGGCAGTTTTTGTGGACCTAACACCACTGGCATATTTAAAGTTAAGTACGGGTGCTAAGTTGAGATGACAACCGATATCAGAGGTAATATGGACATGATAATCGATAGCCAGAAACTTGAAAAGTTTGTTCAGAGGTAATATGAACATGACAATCTTTTCAGCTGGGGCTCCATTGGGGATAGAGGTATATATCTGCTCAGAGGTAATATGGACATGGCAGTTTTTGTGGACCTAACACCACTGGCATACTTAGAGTTAAGTATGGGTGCTAAGTTGAGATGACAACCGATATCAGAGGTAATATGGACATGATAATCGATAGCCGAACCAGGAAGGTTTGTTCGGAGGTAATATGAACATGACAATCTTTTGTGGACTTAACACCACTGGCGTACTTAGAGTTTAAGTATGGGTGCTAAGTTGAGATGACAACCGATATCAGAGTTAATATGGACATGATAATCGATTGCCGAACCAGGAAGGTTTGTTCAGAGGTAATATAAATATGATAAACTTTTGTGTACTTAACACCACTGGCGTACTTAGAGTTTAAGTACGGGTGCTAAGTTGAGATGACAACCGATATCAGAGGTAATATGGACATGATAATCGATAGCCAGAAACTTAAAAAGTTTGCTCAGAGGTAATATGAACATGACAAACTTTTGCTGGGGAATGAAGAAATATTTAGACAATAGTTCAGAGGTAATATGGATATGAACTCATGTCCGAAAAATTTACCGTGGAGTGATTTTCCTGAGTGGGGATAGACCTGAAGAATCCACTGGGAAAACTTTAGGGATTCATCATTTAGTATTTTCTTGAGGAAGCAAATTGTCACTTTAAAAGTAAAATCAATTTGCAGTGATTGTCCCCTCGTTTACAGATGTAGAGTGATGACCTTGGCATCGATCAACTCCTGAATTCTCCTTTTTAGTACATAGCACGCCTTTGTAGGATGATGAATGTACCGATGGAAGAGACAATAATCTGGGTCATCGACTTTGCCAGCCCTCTCAGGATATCTGATGTTGGGTAGCCGAAGTTTGTGTTCCTTCATCAACATATTGGAGATTCCAATGATGTCATCTTCATTGAAGGAGAAAGTCCCTTTTGGCCTTCGGGCTTCCGATGCCTGAGTTTTACGGTCTTGCGGGCAGATCGTCATTGTTGCATCATCTTCGGATTTCGAGGGAATTCTACCCCCAGCTCTGGATGCTGCCTTATTTTGTCGAAGTAGGCTACCCCCAGACATATCGTGGCATTTGTCCACAGAAGTTGATTTAGTAGGTCCTGCCTCTGGTTGTACAGGAATAGACTCTAAAGGTTTGGAGGTTACAGGAGATGCATTATACCCCAACCCAAAGCGAGCTTGTTGACAGTAAGAATTACCATGCAACGGTGTTCGTCTGCCTTTCCCGTAGTTGAGGCCTTGCTTCAAATTCAGATCATAACCCATGCTTTGTATAATTTTTAAAGCTTGTGGGCTATACCTGTGGATTTGCATTTTTCCACCCTCAGACTCGCGAAATTCTTCTTGTACAATCGGTCTGCTCCGCATGCGACCGAAGACTATTGGATGCTGGTCGTCGCGAGTTGGAGGAACAATAAAGACAAAATCTTCATGTGGCCCATATGTCATGACGACATTAGATGTTGATGCATCTTCCCACATGATCTCCCCACGTTTGACAGTTAGGAGAACTGAAGCCTGTTTATGACCCCTGTCTTTGCGTTTCTGGATCAGAAATTCACGCAAGTCAGGAGAATTAACGGAAGATGAAGATGGCTTGTTCCTTCTGTTCACATCAGTGGGCATGCAGATGTTGGGAACCATAGTTCTTCCTATGCCACCCGTATACAACAGGTTGGCCATCTGGGTAGCGGATGATCTCCGAGGGGCGTGACTTTCTGCAAACTGGGCCTTCTTTACGCTGAGGGGCTTCACCTGGCATATTTTGGAGTTTTGCTCAGGCTGGCGTAAGAATGAGGAGGTCCTCAGTCGGTCATCGGGTTCTCGCGTAATCCGGAGGGCGGGCAGATTCTTTCCTTGGTGGCGTAAAGAACGAGAAGTTGAGTAGTCCGCCACTTGCTTTCCCTAGCATAGATTGCAGGGATCATCTGCTTTTTTGCGGAAGACAGATGCGTCTTTACGCGTGGAACGCATTTAGAATTTCTGATTTGACGCTAAGGCATTGTCAGAAATTATGTCTGCCACGTCATCGACGGGAGACCAAATTTTACGCGCAGAGCGCGAAGTAGGCTTCTGGACTAGCGCTAAGGCATTGTCCGAAGTTTTGTCTGCCATGTCAGGGACGGACGACTGAGTTTTACGCGCAGAGAGCGAAGTAGACTTCTGGACTAGCGCTGAGACATTTTCTGAAGTTTTGTCTGCCACGTCAGGGACGGGAGACTGGGTTTTACACGCAGAGCGCGAAGGTTGTGCAGCTACAACCTAGCCGGTCGGAGAGGTCGGAGAGTCGGCAGGAATGGTAGGGGATGTCTTCGGCATCCAAACCTTACGCAGCGTCCTGTTTTCTTGAACAGAGAGAGAGTGAGAGCTACCCCCTGCTCGAAGTATATCTTCTTAGGCAGACTGGTCGAACTGGACGACCAGGGTCTTCTTCACGGATCCTACGGATACCGCATCGTATTGAGCAATTGCTTTCTCCTCAGAAGAGAAAGACGTCCCCAGCAGAGTCGCCATCTTGTGTTTGATAATAAATGAAAGAAGATGAAAACGAGGTTTATACGAAACTCGCTCTTTGGTTCACAAACAAGAAGTACAATTAATCCTATATAAGGATGTCGAGTACAATTTTTAATCTGGGTAAATATTGCTATAGGAGTCTGATCTGCGGTCGATCACTTTGTCCCTTGGACCACACGATGATGAAAAAGTGATTTAGAAGACAGAAAGCCGCTTTGAGGGTTGCAAAAAAGAGTGGATGCCCGATGCCAAAGTCGTCGATCACTACACTTTGCCTGAGCTCTGGATTCTTCTCTCTCTCAAAGACTCTTCGACTCTTAGTTCCTTGACCTTCTCTTTTGATCTTGGAATCTTTGACCTCGGTTCTGACCTCCAGTTTTTTGACCGTTCGACCTTTCGACCTTTTCTCCGACCCTCGACCTCTGTTGATAGAGGTCTCTATTTATAGGATTTTAGTGGCAGTGACCACTCAGTCGGCGTAGAAGCCGGATAGTGGAAAGCACAGCACCTTTTACGTGACGGTTACAATAACCGTTACCTACGTATAAATGACCTTTGGAATGAGGGTATGACGCGTGTCCTATTAAGAGACGACGCGTATAACTGCTGCGAAGATCACGACATAAAAGCCACGTAGGTAGTTATCCCTTACGTAGAAAAGGTTGGCGTAGAAGCCAATAACTGTCACCATGGCGTATAAGCCAAAGAGTTATCAAACCGGCATAGAGGCCGAGCAGGCGTAGAAGCCGAGTAGGCATAGAAGCCGAGTAGGTGTAGAAGCCGAGTAGGCATAGAAGCCGAGTGGGCGTAGAAGATAGCTGATCCTCCTCCCCTGACTGAGGCCTTGAGCGAATTCTGGACCGAATAGCTCTGATACGTATCAATGCAAATGTGGCCTGATTGGCGTATTCCAAGGAGACAGCGTATAGCGTGCTCCCATAGCCTGATGGCGTAATATGCTAAAGTGATGATGTGGACGTCTTAGCCGAAATTACGGCTTTTGGGGATATAATCAAATCTTTTGCATTAAATGCAGAGATCTGCCCCTATCCTGTGCATTAAATGTAGAGGCGTATCATGAAGATCTGCCATCATTTTGCGTATTAAATACAGAGACATGCCTCGAGCTCTGTACGAAGAGCAGCTTTTGACTTGGCAGCCTGTCTGTCTTCTGCAGAGCGTAAGAAGCTCACGTCTGCCTGTGTAAAACTAGGCAGCGTATTCCAGAGGCGTATCTCGAAGATCTGCCATCATTCCGTGCATTAAATGCACAGACGTGCCTCGAGGACTTGTCACCTTTCTGCGCATTAAATGCAGATGTGTCTCGAAGATCTGTCACCATTCTGCGCATTAAATGCAGAGACGTGCCTCGAGCCCTGTACGAAGAGCAGCTTTTGACGTGGCAGCCTGTTTGTCTTTTGTGGAGCATAAACAGCTCACATCTGCCTATGTAAAACTAGGCAGCATATTTCTTTATATGCGTAAAAGCGGTTTACTCCAAGGAAATATCACTAGACGACAGTCTGGGTCGCTGTGTCGCGCCATCATTATAGCCATCGTCTGGGTAGTCGTGCAGTACTCTTTGTCAGGAGTCAGACGTCAGGTTCACTGCATGATTTGACAGGTTCATTTCGGGGAATACGAAGCGTTCCTCGTATACTTCAATGTTGTATTAAAGCGGATGAGTTTTACGCCATAAAGGCGATGTAGCACCATTTTTACGCTGAAGCAGCCTAGACATACTGTATTACGCGGATAGTCCTTGAGCTTATATTTTACGCTGTACTTAGTGACAAAGCTCTGTTTGTACGCTGATGGCTCCGGAGTCATCTTTTATGCTGCCCAGCATCAGCATACTGCGTATAGCTATCCAGCGTATTTTTCATGCTTCTACACCAGCAGCACACACCGATGGGCAAATCCAATTTAATGGACCCTTCAGTGTGTACTTAAGCTGTAATACAACAATATTGGTAATGATACTAATCTCATCCACAGAAATAAATACAAACAATATCAGAAATATAAATCAACAACAAGTCTCAATAAAATAAATTGGAGAATAACCTGATAATGAGTTTGATACATCAACTCAAAAGACTGGAAATAAAGAGTCTAATAATAGAAATAACTAAGTATAGAATAAGCAGATACTCAGGAGAAATCCTCAGCGATCACCTCCTCCTCAGGTCCTGGTACTGCTCCAAGGTATGCTCCTGTCCCGTACACCTCGGGGTAGATCTCCTCTGCTAAACTTGGGGACATAATCCGGATCCAGGTCCTCAGGGGACATAGAAAGGTACAAGAATAACTCAAGCCAAAATAAATACAGTGCGATAATAAATGAATCAATACGGTAAACTATATAACCAGCTAAGTGATATGCAAGTGAGAGCATTATTCATACTCAGGCTGAGACTACTACAGGCTCTGTGTCGGGGAAACCCATAGCAGTATTATATCGAAGGGCCAGTAAATGTGCCAAAGCTCTGTGTCAGAGTCTAAGGCACCTCCAGTAAAGTAATATATATATATATATATATATATATATATATATATATATATATATAAATATATAGACTTTGATATGGTAATACTCTTCCCACCCAATGAAATCACACGTCCCATGTTCACGATGTCTCATGTCCATGTCACGCAAGATCATATCTAATACAGCAAGTCATATGATAGCTATGAATATAATGTCTATGTCACAACTCCTGTAACCTATACAGAATCACCATGAATATCTCAGGAAGATTCAGTCTCATGAATAGTGTCAGGTGTCCTGTGGTATGACGTACTTGATAATGCAAGCACGAGAATGTATAGGGTCTCGGTATCCATGTCTAGGTGATATTTCACAACTCCGCGTACGGTGTTGGCACCCAAATATTATACGGACGCTAAGTCATGTCACACGGTCCTAGGTTAAACATGTACACCATATAAATAAATCAAGATAACAATATGAACCAGGTACTGCAAGTTTGGCAAGGTACACGTGCCTGGGATTTAATATCCAACTGCTGCTCCATTATCCGCAGGATTTGTAGGAACTCCTTCTGTTGCTGAAATAAACGTTACCATCAGATTCAGAAGACATCAAATTTCTAGAATTTCCTGTCCATGAGTCCAATTTGGACACAAGGGCAAAAGTGACAGTTTCTAGTTAAAGCGGGGCCACATGTAGCCCGCTTTACACCAAAAAATATGTCAGAGATAATGTTCTCCAAATTTGTCAAACTTAGTGTCCACAAGTCCAGAACGATGATACGAACCCAACAGAACATCCTAAATTGGATTCCGATGAGCCGATCACAAAATCGCCAATCAAGTGGAGCCGTGGTGCGCACGATACGCGATTTTGTCAACGTTTTCAGAATCAAACTTGGGTCACAGGACCAGCGTATTGCTACGAGTCCGATGGCGTAAGTTTTATTTCGATACGACGTGCGTACACGAAGTTACAACGAGTTCCAAAACAGGGCCGATTCGGGGCATTATCGACAGATACACGTTGATTCCAGTGTGCACGCACATCCAAATCAACTTTTACAAAATCCCACACGTCCGTATCGACGACGCGCACCTTTCGGTGAAGTCCGTACACAACCAAGTCATCCCATTTAGGAGGGCGCAACCAGTTCTAGGGAAAAATAGGGTAATTAGTTTCCTAATTTTGTGTCGCAGTTCGCGATCGCCACAGGATGCGACACACCGAGCGGGTTGCATTGGTATCGAGAGGGTCACGCAGTCTACGCGTCATAACAGAAGGAACAGAAAATGGGGCAGTGGGGAGAGAGAAACGACTACCCGAACAGGGCTCCGAACAGACTGGAAAATACGTCCTCGCGAGGCATCGTAACCCAGCGGCTAGGGTTAGGGTTTCTCGCTGGAGCTGCTGTGGTCGTCACGGCGGAGGAGGAGCTCTGGGCTGCCTAAGCTGAAGTGACGGCGTGCTGGCGGAGCTCGTCGGCCGGAGGCGACAGAGTGGTAGAGCTGATAGTGGCGGCGGGGAGTCGTCTTCTTCTTCTGGGTCACCGAAGAAGTGGGGGAGGCAGGGGAACTCGGTGATAGGTGATGGGGATCGGGCTCGGGGTTCACGACGGATGGTAGAGGTGAGAGAGGCTAGTGGAGGCCGGAGGAAGTCGGGGACGACGGAGTGGAGGTTGGTGGCTGAGGGTTGCGGGGAGAGAGGCGGTGGCAGCGGGTTTAAATAGGAGGAGCGGGGAGTTGCTGGGTGGCCGTTGGCGACGGTTAAGGGAGCGGGAAGGCTGAGCGGCGGCGGTTACGAGCGGAGGAGGCACGGGGGAACCATTCGCAGGGGAGGCGGAGAGGGATAGGCGGTGGCGGTTACAGGCGACGAGGAGGAGTAATGGCCGCGGGGGCGGGGCGTAACTGCCGGAGAGTAGCGACTGGAAGAAGAACGGCCACGGCGGAGGCGTAACCGCCGGCGGAGGAGGCGATCGGGCGGCGGGGGTTTAATTCCCTTTACTGTAGCAATAAATGGGTAGCGGGTTCGGGTTAGGGGGTTCGGGTCGGGTATGGATCCGTCCCGACCCGCTAGGGTTGGTTTAGACATGGTTCGGTTTGGGTTGTTTTTTTTTAGTTTAAACCGGTTGGTTTAATCCGGTTTAATTGGGTTTATTAAAATATTAATTTTTAGGTCTTTAAAAATGATTTTGTGGTCCAATAAATTCCAGAAAAATTACCCTATGTCTAATATTTTATTTTACACCCAAAAATATTATTTTCATAATATTTTAATATTTAGTAAAAATATTTAAATTTATTTAATTCCAAAATACCTTGATTTTAATTAGTGAAAAATCACAAAAAATTACAGAAAATTTTAAAAAAATTATTTTTAAGTTTAGGAAAAAATCTAGGGGTTTACATTATGCAGGAAGCTCAGCACCAGCTGTAGAGGACTAGCATATGCAGCAAGGCTTATACTGCTGCAAGCATGCCACAGCAACAAGTGCAGCAGCAGGTAGCTACACAGCAGCAATGTGCAAGCCACTACATCAACTGTGCTGCAAAGGCACAGCAATTCGAGCCATCAATATCATGTGTAGCAATGTGCATCCATTCAACAAGCAAGCAGTAGCAGAATTAGCACAGTGAGCAACAGAGGTATGGTTTAGCAGTTAGGTAGTGGTTCAGTAGTTAGTTAAGGTAAGAGGTTAATAGTTTATTGTTGAGTTTAGTTAGTAGATATAGATATTAATAGTTAGATATATATACCTACTAGTTAGACTCTTAACTATATCTATGTCTGTATATTAGTTGATGGTAAGTTAGTATAAGTATTGTATATATGTATTGTTAGTATTAAGTAATTAGTAGTATGTAATAGTTTAGTTATGTTAGTATATATATAGTGTATAGGTAGTTAGATATCCACTAGGATTTGAATTACCTTGGGATACCAAGTCAATGTTAAGGTATTTGGCCGATAATCAAGGTATTGAGTTTGAGTATCAAGATGGGTGTGTGGTAGTGAGATACGCTTTGGTTCAAGGCCAAGGTATGCAAGTTACATTAGTTAGCTAAGATACTATATTTATTGTCTTGTATATGTATATAAATTACTATTTTTATATTAAAAACTTACGTATCCTATGATACAGTATTTTGTATGTATCCTAGTATCTTAGCGTAGCTAGTATGACATAGTTTCATAGTATTTTGACCTAATATCCTAGAGTTGACCTAGTTTGACTGTTTTGACTTAGAAATAGCTTTATGACCTAGAATTAAACTAGTTTAACTTATTTTAATTAAAGGACCTTGTATTGATGTATATACCATATATAGGTCTGTGTGACACCAGCTTGGGCATCGAGAGGCACACCTTGCTCAGGACTTCAGGCGAGTACATTTCTCTGTTAGTTTTTATTTCATAATAACTTGTTCTAGAACTGTATACTTGATTCTGATACTGTGGTTTTACGGATTGGTACTACATGGATCCTGTCAGGAGATGTTATCTCCTACCATGTTCAGCGGGTACTCCTTCACATATATTTTATCGTGTGGATTGGATATTGATTATTTATATTTTGTGTTCACACACTGCTCGTGTTAAGTGTGCTTATTCGTGTACATCCACTGCTCGTGTTCAGTGGCCATATTCGTGTTCGTAACGTGTCATGATTGGATCAATTGGTATTAGTTGGGGATGGGAGAGTAGGAGTTGATTATGTGATCAAAGCCCCATTGTTATTCGTGTACATACCGATTACATACCACACTTGTAATCGACTTACGTTATCGATCATGTTCAACCTAAACCGATTACATAATGAACTTGTATTCTGATACATATTAGTTAGATTTTATTATTTCTTCATATAGCAGATATTCATATTGTTGTTCTCTATTCCACTATATTACCTGTTTTCTCTTGTTCATTTCATTCATATATTTAGTTATCTTATTTTTATTTCTATTATCTGTTTTATATACTCGATTATGTTATTAAAATTACTTTCAGAGATATGTACTTTGCTCCAATCCTGACTGGATATATTTTTAGATGATTGGCTCATAGATCAATGTCCCACATTCTATGGACCACATGAGGGCGTACCTTTAGAGGATACTCCTATAGACCTAGAAGACTTAGTTGTAAAGCCTGAGAAGATTTAGTTTATATTTTGATGGACTTGTAGTAGACTGTATTTTGAGATTCATGGCATATATATTATTTCAGACTTGTGGATTGTATCTCATTCTTTTCTTCGTTATTCCATTCGTGCCCTATCTTCCTTAGTTTTTATTATGATTGAGTTTATTTACATTTGTGAGATACCATATTGTTCCTCCATTTGGAGTTGAGATGGTCGACATGTACTATATATATATTATCAAGATGATCGTTAGGTAGAGTTGACCCAGACAGTGTTCTACTGCCGATGCTGCGGCATAGGCTGGACGTACCCACGTACTTGTGCCCGAATATCCGAGTGTGGGTCATGACACTGGTATCGTGGATCCAATCCATGATACGCTATGACACGAGATTCTCTGAGAAGGGAGATAATATTCTCATAAATCAGTGTCCATTCATGTACAAGAACAACAGGCTCACATAAGAAATACGCCAGGAACTACCAGGAATAACATCTCATGACGAGATCCATGAATACTAATTCGTGTAACCAAGTGTCAGGAAAATCAAGGATATCTACACTAAATACAAGAAACATAGAGGATATCATAAACGAAAAACTTTCAGAGAATGCACTCGCCTAGAATCTGGTAAATAGTATTAAAGATGTCCAAAACGGTGCCTCAGAGACTTAAATATGAAATATTATATCAACACAAGGTTTTGGAATGAATACAAGTTAAACTAGTCAAATTCTAGGTCTTAAAGTCATTTCTAAGTCAAAATAATCAACTAGGTCAACTCTAGGTCAAAGTAGTCAAACTTGGTCAAACTAGCTATTTCTAGGTTGTACGAGTCCATCTCTAGGATGTTGGGTCCATACACAATATATCTAGGCTATACTAGCAACATTATGATACTAGGATATCAATACTATACCGTATCGTATGATACATAATATCTAATATATGAAAATACTATAAAAAATATACAAACATAATATTTACTAATACCCTTTAGCTAAACTAGTGCTAATGGATATCTTGGCTTCGAGCCAATTTGGGATCATACTATCTAACCCATCTTGACCCTATACCTTGGGTCAACTCCAATACCTTGCAATAACCTTGGTAACACAAGATAGTATAGCCAACCCTTAGCTAACTAGTTATATATATATATATATATATATATATATATATATATATATATATATATATATATATATACACACACACACACACACACACACACTAACTTAAGTATCTAATACTCATAAACTAACCAACTTAGCATGTATCATAACATATATATCCCTAACCTGATACTACCTCATTATATACTAACAACTGACATCAACGTAAACTAACACTACCCTCATACTTGACATCTAACATATGCATACAACTCACAACTAAACTAATATAATCAAACCATTCCAACATACTAATAGTTAATAACTTAACAAAAGTTAACACTATATATATATATATATATATATATATATATATATATATATATATATATATATAGTTAACTAACATACATCTAACTAAGTTATCAAATCATATACAGGTAACTAAACAAACACAACTAACCGACCTGCCCCTCCTACTCACCTAGCTCCTACAACAATCAGTTCAAATAGTTGCTGTAATAATGTTTCTACTTACTCTGTGCAGACCGGACAGTTTTATATTGCTGTTGTGCACAAGAGTGCACAGCCACCAGTGCACAGACCCACCTGACCTGCTCCTAATTTATTGTGCATATGAGTGCATAGCCCTCCCCCATCTCACTATGAACCCATGACAGAACCCTTATGCTGAGGCCAACCCTCATATCCTAGTGATTGAACCTCATGTGCAGTGCACATGCACTGCAAACAGACCTCCCATAACTCGGGTAACCCCCCCAATGACAGTCCACAACTGAACACTAAATATAGAGACAAATACACACATGAATACATCCTAAACATAGAGATATAAACTCATATACCTATATATATATCATATACATCTAATAACTATACTAATATAGATATTAACATCTCTAATTAGAGTATGAAACAAATCATCAAACTGTCACTACCATATTTTCTAGGAAAGGATATTTTAGTAATTTCATATTATTTAAATATTGTGCATGTTAAATAATTATTTATTGCATTATTTAATTGTTGTTAGATGTTATTTATTTATTTTGGACTTGTGTTAGTGGACCTAACTAGTTTAGTTTAGACTCATGGACCAACATGTATTAATTGTTAGAATTTAGCCCATTTAGAAAGCCTATTGATTAGGAGGATGTTTAAATTAAACCATTAAACTAGAAGCTTTCCTCCTTAATTATTTCTTCATGAGAGGCCCCAAGGGGTATATTTGACAATTTATAGTGACTTGAGGAAGGGGAAATGGGGTTGGCCTATATTAGAGGGGGGAAAATGTTTCTCTCTCCTCTTTTTATTTGGAAACTAGATCTAGAATTTCCCCCAACCAAATTTTTTCATTCCCACTTTATTTTCCTACTAAATTTTATCCAAATTCTTTCCCAAATCACCATTGGAGGCTAGTGGAGCAAGGATATAGAAGGAGGAAGCAATGATCTACAAAGAGGAGCAAAGATCTATAAGGTGTAGGCCAATTTTATCATAATTGGATGTTGCATTGGGAATCCATCTTCCAATAGGTACAATTCAGTTTTTTTCCTTAATTTAGATTATAAATATGATATTTAACCATGAGAAATCAATCCATATGCATAGGCTACCCATAGGATTTGGTTTGGAGTTCATAGGAGGCCTATTGTAAAAGTTATGGTACTTTTTGTGTCAATTTTGGGGGAATTCCGAGATTGACAATTGTTGTGTGTGTCAATTGGTCATATAGATTATTTTGGCATATGCTTGCTTGTTTGGAGATAGTGTCGTATCCACAATTGGGTACGTGTAGGTCGTATCCCAATAATTTGGTGATACGTGTTGATTTGAGAGTTTTTTCTCCGACACGGGACTATGAGCATGTCATATTTTGACACAGACACAAACACAGACACATAGATTTATATTTGACTCTTCGTATTTGTCACGACCCGCACCCGGAAGTTCGGGCACGAGTGCGTGGGTACGTCCAGCCTACGTCGCAGAGTCGGCGGTAGTACGCTGTCTAGGTCAATCCATAATTACTAACTAGCTCATTCACAACAACATAGGCAAGATAATAATGAGAAATGAAACTTAAGATTTGCAGCTAAAAATAAATGTGACAACAGATTCAAATGTTTAATACATGAATTCCAAATAAAATCGGAGACAAACCCGATTAAATAAGATAAGAAACAGAATAAAAGATAGCTAATGCTAGCTACTCTGCAGCAGGGGTCTCCTGGGTGGGTTCTGGCTCCTCATAGGTATCATCAGTCCCCTCATAGGGACCATAATAAGTAGGAGCAAGGTCCTCATCATCGCCTAAATCAACAGATCCAGTCAGGAAAGGAGCAAAGTACACAGTGCACAACAATGTTAAACTAAATATTATATGACAATTAAATATTGGATATCATGTTGAGAAACAGCATTAGCAGAACATTATTATCTCAGAGTTAACTGTAAACAAGAATATGTGAAACAGAAATATATGAAACAGGAAATGAAACTACAATAGCCAGCAAGAAATAACCAGAAACTATATGTGTGTACTTGTGTTTGTTTTTAGAATACATAGTTGGCATGTAGGGGTTTATAAGGCTAATCAGGCACGCCATAGGCGGCTAGCAGTCAGGAATAATCGAGTATCAGGCTGATGGTACAGTCGCGTACCAAAAGCTAGCAGTCACGACAGGGGAAAGGGTAAACTACATGCCTCCTAGTATTCTCCCGCCCGACATGAAAAACAAGACAGGAACTACCAATATTCAAGACATGAAATCCAACATTTCTAACACGATGTGTAATCATCAAGGGTACATGTAAGACAGGGAATTAATTATCACAATATATAAAGATTAACTTGAGGTGCAGGTACTTGCCTGTTGTTTGGATCTGATTAATTAGGTTCTTGGGGGAAAAGTCCAGAAATGAGTCCAAAAGATGAAATAGACATTACCATCACTCTCAGAAGATATCAAATAGCTAGAAACGCCTGTCCTTGGGTCCAATTTGGAGACAAGGGCAAAAACGACAGTTTCGGGCCAAAACGGGGTCCGCCGGTGGGCCCGCTTTGCACCGAAAAATGTGTCCGGGTCAAAGGTCTCCAAATTCACCAAACTTAGTGTCAATAGGTCAGGAACGCTGATACGAACCCAACGGAACTTCCAGATTTGGATTCCGATGAGCCGAACACAAAATCGCCCGTCGAGCGGGGCCTGTGGGGCCCACGACACGCGATTTCATCAACGTTCTCAGAATCGAACCAGACTTGACCCACAGGACCAGCGTATCGCTACGAGTCCGATGGCGCAAGTTTCGTCTCGATCCGACGTGTGTACACGAAATTAGGGTGAATTTCAGAAAAGCCGGATACGGGGCGATGTCCGCGGATACGCGTTGATTCCGGTGTGCACGCACACCCGAATCAGCTTCCGCGAAGACTCACACGTCCGTATCGACGGTGCGTACGTATCTGTGAAGACCGCACGCGACCAAGTCGTCCCGTTTGGCGGGGCGTACTCAGTTCCGGGGGTGAAACAGGGTCTGGTTTTTCCTGTTTTTGGATCGCGTTGTGCGATCACCACAGGACGCGATGTCCCGGACAGTTTGTCCGGACACCGAGAGGGTCATACAGGCTTCACAACGCAATTTACGGAATTGGAAACAGAGCTACGAGGCGAAAGTTACACGTACCTGAAGGGGACCCGAAAACAGGGTCGAACCGTGTCCGACTCGTGTCGGACACGCGAAGGGAATTAGGGCTAGGGTTAGGGTTTCGTCGGATTTCCGGCGGCACACGGCGGAGGGCGGCCGGAGAGGCGTCGGCGAGGGCGGGGGACGGTTCGCCGAGGGGCGGCGCGGCTTCCACGGGGGCGGCGGCGGCTCAGGGCGGCCGGCACGGCGGCTGCGGCTGGCTGCTGTGCTGCTGCTGCTGTCGAGGGAGAAGACGGCCGCTGGCGGGGCTCCGGAGGGCGGAGACGGGAGGAGGAGGCCCTGACGGGTCGACGGCGAGGAGGGGACGGCGGCGGCGCTAGGCGGTGGTCGGAGGAGGAGGCTGGGGGGTGTAGCCGCGAGGGGGGGTTTAAATAGGGTTTGCGGGCGGAGCCGTTGGGCGGAGGAGGCGGAGAAAGGGGGGACGTGGCCGCGGGGTGCGGGCGAGGGGGCCGGCGGAGGCGCCGCGTGGCCGGGCGGGTCGGCGGCTGACCGCGTCTCGCGGGGGCGGGGCTGGTCGTGGGTGACCGGGTCGGGGGTTGCGGGCGGGTCGGGTTGGCTGACCCGACCCGACCCGACCCGATAGGGCGGGGGACCGGGCTGGGCTGGGCTTCGGCCCACTGGGCCGGGCCGGCCCAGAAACGAAATAAAAAAACAAAATAAAAATAAATAATAAATAATAATAATAATTAATAATAAATATAAATAGTTTAATTAATTAATTAATTAATAAAAATGGTTTTGAGGTATTTAAAAATAGGTCTGAGGCCCAGAAAAATCCAGAAAAATTACCCTAAGTCCAATTTTTTATTTTACACCCAAAAATGTTATTTTTATGACATTTTAATATTATTTATTACTAATTAAAAATCATTTATTAATTGAAAACCTTGATTTTAATTACAGAAAATTTCCAGAAAATTGGGAAAAATCCAAGATTTAATAATTTGAAAATTTAGGGGTTTACAGTATTGTTCATAAATAATATATATGATTTTTTTGTGTCCTTGGGGTACGTTTTGATGTGTGGTAGACTCGTGTCGCAAGCGTATCCTAGATCTAGTGGGATACAGAGTGATACGTTCCATGAGATGTGCAATTTAATGGTAGATCTATTTCTTTTGTGTTCTTATTCATGGTGAGGTATATATATATATATATATATATATATATATATATATATATTGTTATATATTATTTTTATATATATTTATGTATTAAATATCATAGATCTATATATCTATTATATATATATGTGTTGTATATTTATGTAGTTATTATTTTACATATGTAAGATCTACTAGTTATTGTAGATACATATGTGGTTGTTGTGTATATATATGTATGGTGGTGAATATATATATATATATATATATATATTTATATTTTTTTGTATCTTAGATCTATGTATCTATTTATGTATATTGTATGTCGCTATTATTCTACATATGTAAGAGCTATTTAATAGTATAGTGTATGTATATATATAAGTTGTTATAATTTTTATATATATACTTATATAATACATGTATACATATTATTCTATGATTATATATATGTATACTTGTAGGTGTAGTTATATATATATTAGTATATATGTATGAGTGTATGTATATTCATATGTAGTAATTATGTATATATATATATATATATATATATATATATATATATATATATATATATATATATATAGTGTTAATATAGAGGGGTTTTAGCAACAGCAACAAAGGCAACAGAAGCAGCGTAGCAACAGCACAACAGCAGCAATAGCATACAACAACAGTAGCGACAACAGTTTAACGACAACAGCAATGTCGTCAAAGTAGCAGCAGCAACAACAGCATACAGCAGCAGCAGCGACAGCAGTTTAACGACAGTAGTAGAACCGTCGCTAAAATACCAGAGTATCAATGACGGTCAGCAGCACTTATTAGTCACAGTTTGACAATTTTCTTAATATTATATATATATATATAAATATGTTCCTAAATTGCTATTTGTATTATAGCATACTATATGTATAATAATTAGTGTAGCATATATATATATATATATATATATATATATATATATATATATATATTTACGGGTAGTTAGTGTAAACAAATATTTGGGTATTACCTCGATATACCAAGGTAAGTATCAAGGTATTGGGGATACCCAAAGTATTGAGTTTGGGTATCAATATTATGGTTTAGTGTTGTAATACCAAATTGGTTCAAAACCAAGGTATCTATTTAATATTTGTAAATTAGGATTTTATATAATTAATAATTGATTGATATTAATATGTGGTGATTTACCTTTTGATTTACGTATCCAGAGATACGGTATCTTAGTACCCTAAGATATAGTTTTTGTGACCTAGATTTTAGTATTTGAACCCAATATTTTTGTATTAGACTCTTGTAACCTAGAAATAGGTAGTTGACCATAGTTGACCATAGTTTGACTATAGTTGACCATAGTTGACTTAGAGTTGACATAGTTTGACTTTTGACTTAGAATTGACTTGTTGACCTAGAAGTTGACTAGTTTAACTTATTTTCTTTCCAGAACCTTGTATTGATGTTGTATTCCATATCTAGGTCTTCGAGGCACCGTATCAGACATCTGTGAGACTATTCTTTGGACTTCAGGCAAGTACATTCTTTGATAGTTTCTTATTTATGATTTTTTCTATGTTCATTGTATCTAGTGTAGATATCCGTGTTTCTTGACACTATGGTTACACGGATTGGTATATCCGGATCTCATCATGAGATGTTATTCCTTGGTATATGGTGTATCTTGTGTAAGTATTGTATCATTAGTTATCTTGTACATGTACAAATGCTGATTCTCGGGAAGAGTCGCTATCTTCTTGGAGAATCTCGTGCCATAGCATATCGTAGTTGGATCTATTATACTAGTCGGGGGTGGAGAGTACTTTAGTGTAGATATGTGATCATACCCTCATTGTATCAAGTATTGTTATTGAATAGTGTTAATCATACACCGCACGTATGATTATCCAGGCCATATAAATTGTATCATGTTCCCAAGCCGATCACATGTTAAAGCTAGTACACTTAGTCATTAGTATTCTTATTCATTGACATATTGTTCATTATTGTATTTTATTCCAGTATTTTTTTATTGTATATCTCTCGTATCTATTGTGCATCTTGTATATTCATATCTATTTACTATTACATAGTTTTTATCATTGATTAGAACTGCTGTTAGAGATGTACTCTGCTCCTTTCCTGACTGGATATATTTTTCCTAGATGACACTGAGGAGTGGTACCCTACACATTATGGACCTCAGGATGTTGTGGGTTTAGAATCTGAGACCCTGGCTCAGGAGGGACTTATCTCGACTGAGACAGATGACCCGGGTTTAGTAGCTTCTTAGTATTCATGTATTGGATTTGTCTCCAGCTCTTTTGTTAGCATTCTTTCAGACTCATTGATGTATTATTTTTAGACTCATGAGTTGTATGTGACTATTCTATTCTTTATCATATTCGTGCTCGTTTCTATGATTGAGTATATTGTTATTATTGGTAATTTATTATATTGCTAGATAGATTACCCACACAACGTTCTACCGCCGATTTTGTGGCGTAGGCTGGGCGTTGTTTTCGACTTGCATCCTCACATCGGGTGCGGGTAGTGACATAAATACTTGGAGTGCAACGCTTCCGTATCATACTCAATCTATGATACACTTGCGATACGGCTGCAACACATCACCAAACGTATCCCGAAGGGTACAAGCGAGTCTAGATTCATAATTATGAACAAAATAAATTGCTAGCTACCCATCTACGTGTCTATGTCAAAATATGCCATGTATAGCTCCTATGTCGGAGAGAAAATCTCCAAATCAACCCTTATAACTAAATTTTCATGATACTGCCTACACATATCTAATTTTGGAAACGACACTAGTCTAACACAATCAAATACATGTCAATTTGGTCCACTAGACCTATTGACAAACTCATGGAGCACCAATCTCGGATTTCTTCCAAATTGGGCACAAAATACACCATACATTTAATAATAAGAGTCCTTAGTAGTCAATTCTTCTTCCTATTGGTAGACCTAGTACATGGGAGGGTTCCTAATGATTAAACTATAGATTTAGAGTCTAATTAGAAAGAAAATTCTGAATTATACCTATTGGAAGATGGTTTCCCAATGTAAGTCTCCAATTGGATGCAAAGAGCCCTCAACTTGTGCAATCTCCTTCTCCTTCTAGATCCTTGACTCCTCCTTCCTTATAGAGCTTCTAATGGTGATGAATGAAAGTAATTGGAAGGGATTTGGTAAGTATTTAGTAGAGGGAAGGGAAATTGGGGAAGAATAATTGTAGATCTAAATTTGGAATAGAAAATGGAAAAATGAGAGAGAGAATTCCTCCTCTTATGGCCGCCCCCCGCCTACTTGGCCTCCAAGCAATGTATAATGTCCAATATATCCCTATGGGCTTGTCATTAAGAAAAGGATTAAGGAAGGAATTTTCTTTTCCTAATGGGTTGACTAATTAAATCACTAACTAATGAACTAGGCTAGTTATTAGGCTCAAGTCTAACTAAAATAAATGTTGGTCCAAGAGTCAATTCTAAACTTGTTAGGTCCACTAACACAAGTCCAAAAATATAATGTAATATCTAAAAATAAATAAATCATACAATTAATTAATATTAATATGCACAATAATTAATTAGTTATGAAATGACCAAAATATCCTTTCCTAGAAAATGTGGATGACATTGACTCTAAGACTTATATGAGTCAGATTACAATTTAGCACTCTAAAAGCATAAAAAATCATACAGGTCGTATAAAGGTCATGTCCCCTCAAATAACAATAAAGTCATAGAGAAGCCACATGCTGCTTGAACAACCAAGCCATAGAGATGCCACATACGGCTTGAACAACTTAGCCGCAGAGAAGTTATATGCGGCTTGAACAACCAAGCCGTAGAGAAGCCACATGCAGCCTGAACAACCAAGTTGCAGAGAAGCCACATGCGACCTGATCAACCAAAGATCTAGAAGCCATATAGTATACTCTATGTGGCCTGAACAACCACAGAGCAGGGAGGCATTATAAAACATCCTTGACACAACATTCGATGATTGTTAGACTCTGACATATGACTCGTCACACTGAAATGCTTCAGGATTCGAGAAAACTGTTGAGGAAAAGACAAAATGTCATGCATTAATGGCCTCGACAGACGTGCCACGCCACGTGCCCATTCATTTGAGGCTATGTTCCTATACGGCTTCGTCATTATGCGGCCAGAGTTTCCATCCGAATGAGTCCATACGAGAGTTTGCATCCGGCTATATACCATTGCGATCTCGCTATCATGTGGCCAGAGTGTCCATCCGACAAGGCCAAATAAGAGCACGTATGTGGCCACGGCAATATACGACTAAGACGTTATGCGGCTCTCGACTTGCAAGATCTTTTTGTTACAACCGAAGATAATTTCTTGCATAATTGGTGTTAACTACTGTTTGATAATAAACAAAAGAAATGAAACTAGGTTTATACGAAACCCTTTCTTTGGTTTACAAACAAGAAAAAGAAGTACAATTAATCCTATACGAGGATATTAAGTACGAAAGTTTAATTCTAGGGAAATATTGCTATAGGAGTCTGATCTGCGGTCGATCACTTTGTCCCTTGGACCACACGATGATGAAGAAGTACTGTAGAAGAAGGAGTACCTTCAAAGATTGCAAGAGGGAGTGGATGCTCGATGCCAAAATCATCGATCACTACTCTTTGTCTGTGCTCTGGATTCTTCTGTCTCAAAAATCAATTTCTGACCTCTTTTTCTGACCTAGGACCTCCGTGGACGGAGGTCTCTATTTATAGAGTTTAGTGACAGTAACCGTCTAGTCAGCGTAGAAGCCAAACGGTGGAGAGTGTGGCACTTTTTATGCGGTGGTTATAATAACTACCACCCACGTATAAATGATCTTCTGAATCCGCGTGTGACGCATGTCCCATTATGAGGTAACGCGTATAACTGCTGTGAAGATCACGACATGCAAGCCACGTAGGTAACTGCCCCTCTCGTAGAAAAGGTTGGCGTAGAAGCCAATGACTGTCACCATGGCGTAGAAGTCAAATAGTTGTCAAGTTGGCATAGAAGCCAAGTAGACGTAGAAGCCCAGTAGGCGTAGAAGCCTGATGCTGTATGGATAGGTAGCTAGCGGAAGGACAGCCGATTATCCTTGCTTGACTGAGGTCTTGAGCGTATTCTGGACCAAATAGCCTTATTACGCACCAATGCAAATATAGCCTGAGTTGGCGTATTTCGAGGAGATAGCATACGGCATGCTCCTATAGCTGAAAATAGCCAGGTTGGCGTATTTCAAGGAGATAATGTACAGCGTGCTCCTATAACTGAAAATAGCCTGATGGCGTAATATGTAGAGGTGCTGATGTGGATGTATTAGTCATAATTATGGCTCATCCAGTCTTTGAAAGTAGAACCAAATCTTGTGCATTAAATGCAGAGATCTGCCCCCATCACATGCATTAACGGCAGAGACGTGCCTCGAGCTCTGTACGAAGAGCAGCTTTTGACAAGGCGGTTCGTTTCGTCTCCTGTTGAGCGTAAAAGCTCACGTCTGCCTGTGTAAAACTAGGCAGCATATTCCTTTGAATGCGTAAAAGCAATTTATATCAAGGAAATGTCACTAAACGACGGTCTGGGTCTCTGTGCCGAACCATCATTACAACCGTCGTCTGGATAGTCGTGCAGTACTCTTTGTCAGGAGTCAGGTTCATTGCATGATCTGACAGGTTCGTTCGAGGAATACGAAGAGTTCCCCGTACAACTTCCTACTGCATTAAAAGCGAGCAGGTTTTATGCCAAAGTGGCGATGTAACAACATTTTTACGCTGAAGCAGTCTGAAAATACTGTATTATGCGGGTTGTTCTGGAGCTATATTTTACGCTGTACTAGCGATGAAGCTCTGTTGTACGTCGATGGCTTTGAAGTCATGTCTTACGCCACCCAGTGCTGGAACTCTGCTTTATGCGGGTTTTATGCATACTGCGTATAATTCTGCAGCGTATTTTTCATGCTTCTACAAGACCCCCTTCAAAGTTTTCAAATTCCTCGTAATTTGAAATACTTTGAATGAAGCATGAAACGGTCAAGTCTGACTCTTTTCTCGAGGCTTATTTTTTGGCGGATTTTTAGGAGTTTGTTGGGATTCGGTATATGCTCCTCTGCCTATAAAAAGGCGAAATGGGTTAACCTATTTTTCCCACACTTCCTTCACCACACAGATATGGTTGCCGAGATTCGTCGGGTTGACTTAAGGAAGAAGAAGATTATGCTCTTCCAGCATGTAAGGAGCCGTAAAAAGAGACATCTCTGAGCAAATATCCTCTGCAATGATGGATCATAGAAGGATATCATAGCTTCCTTTGCTTGGGATGATCAGCAATTTCATATGGCAATTCGTCCAGGAGAGAGGAAGGGTCACATTCGACCACACAGCTTGTAAGCTGTATTTTCTCCCATTTTGGCGCTGGCCGAGGATAGGCAGTTTGGCCCTGTCTTCGAGTATTGAGTTGGGTCTGAACCCCCAACTCAATTTCTAGGGCTCTGCCTACCATGGCGTATAGAGGATGGGCTTGAATAATTTACACAAGCCCAGTTCTGTATCCTCCCGCCATTAATCATTTTCTTGTTCATCGACTGTGGAAGTCGATGAACTGTTGTAGAAGATAGAAAGGATCTCCACCAATATGAGAACCTGGCAGAACAGATTCTTGGCATGATCCTAAATAAAAATGAGAAACCCTTTGTAGCAAAAGGATTTCCATCATATGTAATCATGAAGATGAAAAACCCTTTGTAGACTGGATTTCCATCATATGTAATCATGATTAATAAAATTATCTTCTTTTATCCATCTGATGATTTGCCATATTTTGCTGTGATGAAGTCTGAATAGTGTGCAGCTTTGACACATCTAAATATTTTTACGCCGACTCTAATAAAAGAGTATCTGAAATCGTCCCATCTTTTATGCATAACTGAAGATGCGTAGAATGCTGCTTAGAATTTTAGTTGAAGATCCAAACTGTCATGCTGTCTTGGACAAGGAGTAGCGTAGAATTCTGAACTGTCACTTCTCTGATAAGAAGAATTCTTGTTCAGACCATCATCTTCAAGAATGATTTCCTGAAAATCCCTTGAAATAGGGCGAGAAATGGCTGTCAAAACTGGCCATACTTGAACTGTAGAGAAAAGATTCTGACTGAATTTTGGATGAACTTCCAATCGACCCAAGAAGAAGAGTCATTTTTAATGCTGAACTCTGTATGTTTTGGGTACTTGGGGTATTTTGTGGCCAAGAAGGAGAATCTTCTACGTAAACCCTTGTAATTGCCCGTCTTGAGAATTGTTCAGATATACGCATACTCTGGCCTGCGTATTTTAAGATATGCAGAAAGTCAAAGATCCGTAGCATAGATTTGTAACTTCTGAGCATAAAATTATAGATTTGTACCCTCTCGAGCGTAAAAGCTGATGAGCGTGAAATCATATATTTGTAGCCTCCGAGCATAAAAAGCTTCTTAGCGTAAAATTATAGATTTGTAGCCTCTGAGCGTGAAGTCGTAGGTTTGTAGCCTCTCAAGCGTAAAAGCTACCAAGCATAAAAGCATTCGGGCATAAAACCACAGACTTATAGCCTCTGAGCATAAAACCGTTGATTTGTAGCCTCTGAGCGTAAAAAGCTCCTTAGCATAAAACTGTTGATTTGCTCTGCGCAAAAATTTTGAATCCGCTGACTGTCCGTCTTCCCTAAAAGATAGGCTGATGTAGTCCCCAATCATAACCGAATATTAAATATCGGATTTGGTTAGGGATTCGAAGAGTTTATCTGAACTCTATAAATACCCCAAGGCCTTTAGAGAAGAAACCCTTCATCTATCTTTTGCAAAAATCCTTTGTTCCTTTGAGAGCTCTTCTTCGTCTCTTCTTTTGAGAACTCTGAGTTTTAGCCATGGAAACCAACTTCCACCTCTAAGGGAAAGAAAGCTGCCTCTTCTTCTCGCTCTTCTGCTCAAGCACGAGCGACTCCCATTGGGCTGAGCGAACCTCGCTCTGAACGAATTGTCCCACCGTCAAGCTGTGCGCCAGGCGTCATAGGTAAAGCTTTTGGGACAAAAAAAATAAAGAAAACCCTTCGCACACGTTGTACGTGAACGCGCTAGGTCATCTTCTGTGCTGAGAGCCTCTTCGAGGAAGATGATGCACAGAGATGTTTTATCATTTATGCCCACATTCCTAATGTGTCAGCGTAAAAACTCCATATTTCCGCAGTCTGGCATAAAAGTTTTGACTGTCAAAATTTGGCGTATATGACAAACTTTGACTGTTACGCTCTGGATGAAAATTCTGGCGTAACAACTCAAATTTTGGCAGTCTGGCATAAAAAACACAGGCTGTTATATTTTGTGTATACTGCCAACCTTGAATTTTATGTCTCGGAAATAGGTTCCAGCGTAAAAACTCAAGTTTTTATAGTCTTGGCACAGACCGTTGATCTTTGGCGTAAGGTGCAAGACTGTAATATCTAGTGTAGAAACTAACTTGTTCTTCTTACTTTTTGTAGTGGACTTGCAGATACCTCTGTTGGCTGAGGTAATAGGTTATGCTGTTGGGATGCTGAACTCCAATTATCTGAAGGATTTGTCCCATGTGACATTCCCTATTTCTGGAACCCAGTATCATGAAGGAAGGAGAATTCTGATATCGTCTCAAGGAGAACGAATGCTGTTGAGCATGATCAGCGGGGAGCCCCTGACGTATATAGATGGGGCCAAATATATAAAATCAGCTTTCCTATTCGGTGATATGATTGATAAAAAATCCCAAACGAAGCCCAAGAAGGAAAACTAGGTTTTTACTGCTGAGGGCTTGGTCATGTACCTGCCCACGATGCCGAGATATTACCCTATCTCGACATTCTTCCATGCCATGCATCCCAGGAAGATGTCGTGGACCCTGATCCCTAATCTTCACGGCCAGCCGGGGAAGATATTTTATCAGAAAAGATCAGGCCAAGGATTATTTGTTAGCCGCCCTTCAGGCCCTGTCATGCCTTTCAGGGGACTACTGTCGGGCAATGTCCCGAGGGAAGACACTTTACTGCTCCAGCTAGTCCAATTATCGATATTTTGTAATGACTTCATGGGGCATGGAGGAGTATACCCCAAGGTTAATCCTCGGACCAGCAGGTGGCTTACCCCTGGAAATCTTCGATGGGCTCGTTTAGCTGCCTGGGCCATGAAGCATTTTCAGACGGAGCTGGAGAGCATTGGTCTGTTTGCGGCTGTGAATGCTACCAGTGTTGGGCTGCCTCCCAACCCCAACCTGTTTTTGGCTTTGATGGAGCGGTATATCTCGCTCATTGGGACTTTTGCCACTCCGCTAGGGGAGTCAGGATTATCCCTTCACGAGATGGCAGAGATTTCAAGACTGCCAATGGGGGATACTCCTTATGAAGAGTATGTTCCCACAAATAGGGAGCTGAGGGATACAAACCCTCGGGTAGTGGCAGTGTACCAGGAGCTAATGAGCTATTATCTAGCGGCACCACCTTCTATAATGAGCCCTCTGATTTGGCTCATACCAACAAATAGGCGTCCTATCTCTTCTTTCATCAGGCCAGAGATGCTAAGCCAGACAAAGTTGTAGATAACAGGGATAAGCCTTTGAACCTTCTGAGCGTGCTTAATGCTCAAATAGTCGATGATCTTATTGAAGACGCTGGGGCTTCAGATCAAGTTCTCGATGAGGAGATAAGGAGTTATCCTCCAGGCACTAAAGCCTATAGTTATATGAGACATTACCGCAAGCCTCTGTCAAGGGAAGCTCAATTGGCTGGCTTCCTCTCTGTATGGCTACACCGATTGGTAGTACCTGGCATTGCATCTTCGGATCGCATTCATCGTAACACCTTATGGCCTGCAGTGCATTTGGTATTTGGGGCAAGACTGGGCCTGCTCCCTGCCATGATATGCCGGATACAAGATGGCCTGAGGGCCATTACTGATGGGCTGCTTGCAGATGAAATACGACGTGAAAGCTTTTCCAGGGTAGAGTTACCGTTCCTGTACCTGATAGGATGGTTAATTCTTCATAACCCCAGGGTTATGTCTCCCGGCTCTGCCAGTAGTTCGGGAAATAATTTTTTGTTGAATTACAAGAATTCCACTTGGAATGTGACCACCGTCGTAGACTGTCGGCGAGCATTAAATTTTGCTCATAGTTGAAAGCTTTTCTGTATCGTCTCCACTGTACATATCAATCAACAGGGGACGATACTTCAGGATTCCGGTGACGGGAGGAATATTCTTTCTCCCGAAGCCTTTTATTGGTTGGTCTGCATTAGAGCTTCTCATCTGCTGTACAGGAGTGAGGACCACTGCTATCTATCTAGAGTCGTATCTGCCTAGCCGATTCGCCAGGCAATTTGGGTACGACCAATTGCATGTGGGAAATGCCATCACCAACTTCAAGTCCAGAGGAGGACTTATTGATGGAGCGAGAGGATGGCGGTATTTCACGATGGGTTGTACTGGAGCAACCTTTACTGTGCCCGCGACTTCTCTCTCCATGGAGTTGCGCATCCTCCATTCGTACACCCAATTTTATGTGGCCATCAATACCTTCCATCGCGATTTTGATATGCGTAGGAGTTTTAGGATGCCCTCTCATAAGTCCAGTAGAAGAGAGGAGGTCCCATCAGTCTCCTCTGACGAAGGTGAAGATCCTGTCGGTCCAGATGAGTTTTTGTTGACAATACCGAGAGGCATAATACCTCCGCCTGCGGAGCCTCTTATTATCCCCAGTAAGCGAAGGGCTCATATTCTGAAAGAGACTTCCCCTGAAGAGACTTCCCCTCGCAAGAGAAAGAAGACTGTTAGTGGTCCTGTCAGGACTTCCAGCCATGAGGCTCCTAGGAGTGATCTTATTGCTTCCCCTGTCAGGGATGATCCTTTGATTAGAGGTCCCTCGCCTTTTAGAGAGGGAACCTCCACAGTTCCGGCTGACAGTGCTGGTGATTCTTTGCTCGAGACTGCTGTCGCTACTACCGCTTCAGGTAGTGCTACGAGATCGCCTTCGAGGCCGAGCAAATTAAGGATATCTTTATCCAGACCAATAATGGGTCCAACCCCTTCTTCATCTTTAAGTATCTCCAGCGAGATTCCACCCGATGAACCTCGAGTGGATCTGGCTGAAGACTTGGAGGACTACCCCCAGACGTCGTTTGGTGCACCCCCTTCTCCAGGTATGACAGCTCGCTTAACATCATTAAGAAATGATTTAGCTGTACTGGCTGCAGACGCGATATATATACCATCGGCCATGGGTAAATGTCGTCTTTATGCCTCTTTTAGAAAAAATTAACATCATGTTGATATTAACTTTCTCTTGTCTTCTTTTCAGGGGAAGACATCTACGGGGAGGGCAGCATCGATGTCATACCCCAGTCCCAAAATATCGAGGGACTGGACACGTGGCAATGGCCAGCAGCACACACCGATGGACAAACCCAATTTAATGGATCCATCGGGGCACACTTAAGCTGTAGTACAATAATAATGGTCTAAATATACTAATCTCATCCACAGAAATGAATACAACAATATCAGAATTATAGAGCAAGATCAATCTCAATAAATATAAACTCAGGAAATAACCCGACAATGAGTCTGATATAACTGTCAAGATATAAGAATAAAGATAACCACAACAAATACTGAGTATGGATAAAGCATATACTCAGAAGATATCCTCGGTAATCACTCGTCAACTGGGTCTGGTACTGCTCCTGTGCCTGCTCCTGATAATGCTCCTGCTAATGCTCATGTCCTGTATACCTCGGGATCGATCTCGTCTGCTAATCCTGGGGACATAATCCGGATCCAGGTCCTCAGGGGACATAGCAAGGTATAAATAATATAAGACAAAATAAATGCAGTACAATAATAAATGAATTAATATAGGGTAAACTATATAACCAGCTAAGTGAAATGCAAGATAAGAGCAGCACTAGAACTCAGGCTGAGAGCACTACAAGCTCTGTGTCGGGGAGCCGGTAGTAGTGATATCATGTGGTTATCTAGCTCGGAGAGAGACTGAGACGCCGGCATAATATAGTCAACCTGTAGCCTGTGTGACTCTCCAGCAATAAATGAAATAATAGGGTAAACTATATAACAAGCTAAGTGAAATATAAGATGAGAGGAACACTATAACTCAGGCTGAAACTACTACAAGCTCTGTGTCGGGGAGCCAGTAGCAGTGATATCATGTGGTTATCTAGCTCGGAGAGAGACTGAGATGCCGGCATAATATAGTCAACATGTTGCCTGTGTGACTCCCCCCACCCAATGTAATCATACGTCTCATGTCCACGATGTCTCATGTCCATGCCACGCAGGATCATATCTAATGCAACCAGTCATGTAATATCTAAGTAAGAAGAATATGTCATGTAACATGTATCCTACACAGAATTACCATGAATATGTCAGGAAGACTCTGTCTCATGAATAGTGTCAAGTGTCTTGGGTTATGATGTACTTTATAATACAAGCACAAGAAGTATAGGGTCTCGGTATCCATGTCTAGGTGACTTTACACAACTTCGCGTACAGTGTTGGCACGACTATTAATCGGACGCTAAGTAAAGTCACATTATCCTAGGTCAAGCATGTACAACAATGTATAAATAAGTCAAGAAAATAAATAACAAAACTATAATGTTGGCAATGTACACTTGCTTGGGGTTTTGGCTCCAACTGTAGCTCTGGTCTCAGTGGGTTCTGCAGGAACTCCTCCGGTTGCTAAAATAAATATCACCATCAGATTTAGAAAATATCAAATAGCTAGAAACGCCTGTCCTTGAGTCCAATTTGGACACAGGGGCAAAAATCACAGTTTCTGGTCAAAGCGGGGTCCACATGTGGGCCGCTTTGCACCAAAAAATGTGTCAGGGTCAAAAGGTCACCAAATTCGTCAAACTTAGTGTTAACAAGTCCAAAACGATGATACGAACCCAACAGAACTTCCAGAATTGGATTCCGATAAGCCGATCACAAAATCGCCCGTCAAGTGGAGTCGCGGGGCCCACGATACGCGATTTTGTCAACGTTCTTAGAATCGAACCAAACTTGGGTCACAGGACCAACGTATTTGTACGAGTCCGATGGCACAAGTTTCGTTTCGATCTGACGTATATACACAAAGTAACAACATGATCCAGAATAGGCAGATACGGGGCGTTATCGGTGGATACGCGTCGATTCCGGTGTGCACGCATATCCAAATCAACTTCTGCAAAATCCTGCATGTCCGTATCGACAGCGCGCATCTTACGGTGAAGACCGCACGCGACCAAGTCGTCCCGTTTGGCGGGGCGCACTCTGTTCCGGGAGAAAATGGGGTATTAATTTTCCTATTTTTGGATCGCGGTTCGTAATCGCCACAGGACGCGATGCACTGAGCTGGTTGCACGGGCATCGAGAGGGTTACGCAGTCTATGCGTCACAACAGACGGAACAAATAATGGAGCAATGAGGAGAGAGAACGGGTTACCTGAACAGGGCTCCATGGAACGGGATCTTCGTATCCGTGGGTTGTCTTGACACACCGACACAGGGCTGTGCCGTGTCCGGGTTCTGTGTCCTGGCTAGGGTTCCGATCACAGCGGCTGGGGTTGGGGAATTCGTCGGAGGGCGGAGGCTCGTCTGCTCGAGGCCGAGGGGGCTGGTGCTCAAGCGGCTGGGCAGAGGCGGGGGAGGCCTCGGCTGCTGCTGCTGGTTCGAGATCGAGGCAGAGGAAGGAGGAGGGAAGGCGGACCGGGGCTGGTCTCGGGAGGAGGACGGCGAGGGGATCGTCGGGGACGAAGGGGCTATGGGGTGTTGGTGGTGGTGCTCCAGGCGAGGCTGGAAGAGAGAGGAGGACGACGGGGAGGAGGTCGTGGGCTCAAGGCTTTGGGGAGGCCGTGGGTGGTGGAGCTCGTCGGGGTTGAGATAAGGAGCTGGTGGCCAGGGGATGACAGGAGACGGTGAGGGGACGGTCGGCTGTGGGGGTATTCTGGTTGGGGGAGGAGATCTGGGCGGTGATCGGGTGGAGGACGTCAGGGACGGGTGGAGATGCAGTCGGCGGAGATGGTGGATAGGGCAAGGGGCTAGGCGGAGCTGTGAGGGGATGGTCGAGGGAGATGGTCGAGGAAAGTCTGGTCGAGGCGGAGGAGTTGGGGACGGGCGGTGTTCGTCGAGGGTTCGACGACGGTGGAGTCGAGGGCTTTGGATACCAGGGCGGAGCTGCGGTCGGCGGAGAGAGGAGAGAGAGAGAAAGGGTGATCTGGCGGCGGAGCATGGAAATCGAGGACAATAAATAGGGCGCCGGAACAGTGATTCCATTAGGTTTAGGATTAGGATTTCAGTGAGGGTTTCGGATCCGGGTCGGGTTCGATTCGGATCCGACCCGACCCGACCCGTTAATGCTCGGTTTGGTCCAGTTTGGTTTAACCCGGTTTACGTCGGTTTGGTTTGGTTTATTTAAGAATAAACCGGATTCAGTCAGGGTTTATTTTGGTTTAAATCTATATTAGTTTTTTAGGCTTTAAAAATGCTTCTGGGGTCCAATAAATTCCCCGAAAATAATCCTATTTCTAGTTTTTCATTTTACACTAGAAAATATTATTTTCATAATATTTTAATATTAATTAATATCATTTAAAAATCATTTAATTATAAATATCTTAGTTTTTAATTACAGAAAAATCCCAGAAAATTATAAAAAATTGAAAAAAATACAAGTTAAAAATTTTGAAAAATCAGGGGGCTTACAATCTACCCCCCTTAAGAGGATTACGTCCTCGCAATCAAAGAATAACCGGTCAACAGAGATGCCACGGTTGCAAATATTATTCGAAGCACATCAGGATCAAGGAGAGTCAATGGTGAGGGTTAAGCAAAATCACATAGGGAATTATTTCCCTAAGCAATGGAAGTTATGCAATTTTTCGGATGAAGAAAATCTAGAAGACTACAGTTTATCACTTATAAAAACATATTAGGTTATCAGTTATTAGCAAATTCAAAATTACTAGGTCAAGGCTAAGGTCACGAACCAACGGGCATGAACTAAAGCAATATTAGAAACGATAGCTATGAATCACTTACGCGCATTAGCTACTCCATGAATCTGTGCGTTCTTCAAGTTCATCACCCGAGCTTGTTCGCGTCCTTGGGGTCGATTCCTCTGCTGCTGTTGAGCTTGCTGGAAGAGTGCTGCTTGCGGTGCCAAGGGTGGCCTCGGCTGATTCCCTCTTGGGACTGGTGGTAGGACTCCTTCAACTTCCGTTTGTGGTGCTCCCAAAGCTGGACATGCTTTACTCGGTACTAGTAAAGCTTGTCGGTTAACCATTGGTGCTTCTCCTCGATGCATCGTGCAACTTCTGGCTAAATATTTGCTGGATCCGCAAATCAAGCACAGTCCCAACTTACGTCTGCACTCGTCCTCAATATGGCCTCGCTTGCGACAATATTGACAAATAGGTAGTGCCTGTGAAGATGCTCCTGGTGGCTGGTGCATGTGAGGTCTCTTTGTAGCTTCTTCCTGTAGTGCTCCGGTTGGTGCTGATGTGGACGACCGCTTTAGACTGGTCTCTCTCCTGGTGACGCGCTCCATGCGTCGGACTGCAGCGAGAATGTCCGAGTAAGATATAGGTACAACAAATCCAATTAGTTTCTGTAGCTCAAAGTTTAGTCCATCGAAGAACTTCTCAGCCTTCTCTTCTTCTGTCGAAATCAAGGTTGGGGCAAAGCGACTCAAACGAATAAATTCTGCGTTGTACTCTTCCACTGTCATAATATCCTGAGTGAGGCGATTGAACTTGTCGCGAAGTTATGATCGAGCGATGGCTGGTATGTACATCTCCTAAAAGAGTCTGGAAAACTCTTCCCAAGTGACTCGGTCTGGTCTGAGCCGTGTCTCCTCAGATAGCCACCAGTGATGTGCATTATCCGTCAACTGCATTCTGACGGCTGCCATCCAACGTTCTCTTGGAAGCTCAGCTGCTTCTAATTGATATTGTGTGTTGGTGAGCCACTCATGAACCTCAGTGGGCTCCTCCTTGCCTGAGAAGGTACGGGGTTTCAGTTGGAAGAAATCTAAAATAGAGCCCGTCGTTGGTCGTCATGCTGGTAGATTCGCCTGCTCCAGTGCGATTGCTAGGCTGTGACTCAAAGCCTCTTATTGAGCTTGCATTATTGCATAGATTATTTGAAACATCTGCTGTCCATCCATGGCATGCCCTTATGGAAATACGGGCATTTATGGAGTAAATTGCGTCGATGGTAGAATGTTATCTTGCTGGATTCCTGAGGCATGCTGATTCGCTTGACTGCTTTGGTGTGCTGATTGATCTCCATCCGCTAGTGTTACTTCATCTTCGTTGGTTACCACAGCATCTTGTGGTGATCTTGCAGGAATCTTGTCATTTGCTTGTGGGTCCATAACTCGGTATCCAAAATAAACAATTAGAGGCGCACATGAATCAAGGCAGGATGCAAGTCAAAAAATTAATTCGAATCCGATATAGATATCAAGAACAATTCAAGCAAGTGGATGAGATCCTAAAAACTTATCCTATTCTTATTACAGGCTTGCTCGGTCCTTAAGTTGAAACCGAACAATTTAGTCCCTGCATGGGCCACCACAAAAACTATGTCACACCCCAGTCCCAAAATATCGAGAGACTGGACACGTGGCAATGGCCAGCAGCACACACCGATGGACAAACCCAATTTAATGGATCCATCGTGGCGCACTTAAGCTGTAGTACAATAATAATGCTCTAAATATACTAATCTCATCCACAGAAATGAATACAACAATATCAGAATTATAGAGCAAGATCAATCTCAATAAATATAAACTCGGGAAATAACCCGATAATGAGTCTGATATAACTGTCAAGATATAAGAATAAAGATAACCACAGCAAATACTGAGTATGGATAAAGCATATACTCAAAAGATATCCTCGGTAATCACTCGTCAACTGGGTCTGGTACTGCTCCTGTGCCTGCTCCTGATAATGCTCCAGCTAATGCTCATGTCCTGTATACCTCGGGATCGATCTCGTCTGCTAATCCTGGGGACATAATCCGGATCTAGGTCCTCAGGGGACATAGCAAGGTACAAATAATATAAGACAAAATAAATACAGTACAACAATAAATGAATTAATATAGGGTAAACTATATAACCAGCTAAGTAAAATGCAAGATAAGAGCAGCACTAGAACTCAGGCTGAGAGCACTACAAGCTCTGTGTCGGGGAGCCGGTAGTAGTGATATCATGTGGTTATCTAGCTCGGAGAGAGACTGAGACACCAGCATAATATAGTCAACCTGTAGCCTGTGTGACTCTCCAGCAATAAATGAAATAATAGGGTAAACTATATAACAAGCTAAGTGAAATGAAAGATGAGAGCAGCACTATAACTCAGGCTGAAACTACTACAAGCTCTGTGTCGGGAAGCCGGTAGCAGTAATATCATATGGTTATCTAACTCGGAGAGAGACTGAGATGCCGGCATAATATAGTCAACCTGTAGCCTGTGTGACTCCCCCCACCCAATGTAATCATACGTCTCATGTCCACGACGTCTCATGTCCATGTCACGCAGGATCATATCTAATGCAACCAGTCATGTAATATCTAAGCAAGAAGAATATGTCATGTAACATGTATCCTATACAGAATCACCATGAATATCTCAGGAAGACTCTGTCTCATGAATAGTGTCAGATGTCCTGGGTTATGATGTACTTGATAATGCAAGCACGAGAAGTATAGGGTCTTGGTATCCATGTCTAGGTGACTTTACACAACTCCGCGTACGGTATTGGCACCCGACTATTAATCGGATGCTAAGTAAAGTCACACGGTCCTAGGTCAAGCATGTACAAAAATGTATAAATAAGTCAAGGAAATAAATAACAAACCTACAATGTTGGCAAGGTACACTTGCCTGGGGTTCTGGCTCCAACTGCAGCTCTGGTCTCAGTGGGTTCTGTAGGAACTCCTCCGGTTGCTGAAATAAACATTGCCATCAGATTTAGAAAATATCAAATAGCTAGAAACGCCGATCCTTGAGTCCAATTTGGACACAGGGGAAAAAATCATAGTTTCTGGTCAAAACGGGGTCCACATGTGGGCCGCTTTGCACCGAAAAACGTGTCAAGGTCAAAAGGTCTCCAAATTCGTCAAACTTAGTGTTAACAAGTCCAGAACGATGATACGAACCCAACGAAACTTCCAGAATTGGATTCCGATGAGCCGGTCACAAAATCGCCGTCTAGTGGAGCTGCGGGACCTACGATACGCGATTTTGTCAACATTCTCATAATCGAACCAAACTTGGGTCACAGGACCAGCATATTTCTACGAGTCCGATGGCGCAAGTTTCGTTTCGATTCAACGTGTGTACACAAAGTTACAATATGATCCAGAATAGGCGGATAAGGGGCGTTGTCTGCGGATACGCGTTGATTTCGGTGTGCACGCACATCCAAATCAACCTTTACGAAATCCCGCATGTCCGTATTGACAGCACGCACCTTACGGTGAAGACCGCACGCGACCAAGTCATCCCGTTTGGCGGGGCACACTGAGTTCCAGGGGAAAATAGGGTATTGATTTTCATGTTTTTGGATCGCGGTTCGCGATCGCCACAGGACGCGATGTACTGAGCAGGTTGCACGGGCATCGAGAGGGTTACGCAGTCTACGCGTCATAATAGATGGAATGGAAAATGGAGCAACAAAGAGAGAGAACGGATTACCTGAACAGGGCTCCGTAGAACGGGGTTCTTCGTGTCCGTGGGTCATCTTGACACACCGATACGGGGTTGTGTCGTGTCCTGGTTCTATGTCCTGGTTAGGGTTCCGATCACAACGGCTGGGGTTGGGGAATTCGTCGGAGGACGGCGGCTCAGGGCGGAGGCTAGTCTGCTCGAGGCAGAGGCGGGGGAGGCCTCGGCTGCTGCTGCAGGTTCGAGATCGAGGTGAAGGAATGAGGGAAGGCGGAGCGGGGCTGGTCTCGGGAGGAGGACGACGAGGGGATCGTCGGGGACGAAGGGGCTGCGGGGTGTTGGTGGTGGTTCTCCAGGCGGGGCTGGAGGAGAGAGGAGGACGACGGGGAGGAAGTCATGGGCTCAGGGCTTTGGGGAGGCCGTAGGTGGTGGAGCTTGTCGGGGTCGAGATGGAGGAGCTGGTGGCCAGGGGATAACTGGAGACGGTGAGGGGACGGTCGGCTGTAGGGGTATTCTGGTCGGGGGAGGAGATCTGGACGGTGATCGGGTGGAGGACGTCGGGGATGGGTGGAGATGCGGTCGGCGGAGATGGTGGCTAGGGCAAGGGGCTAGGCAGAGCTGTGAGGGGATGGTCGAGGGAGATGGTCGAGGAAAGCCTGGTCGAGGCGGAGGAGTTGGGGACGGGCGGTGTTCGTCGAGGGTTCGACGACGGTGGAGTCGAGGGCTTTGGATACCGGAGCGGAGCTGCGGGCGGCGGAGAGAGGAGAGAGAGAGAGTGATCTAGCAGCGGAGCGTAGAAATCGAGGACAATAAATAGGGCGTCGGAACAGTGATTCCGTTAGGTTTATGATTAGGGTTTCGGATCTGGGTCGGGTTCGATTCGGATCCTACCCGACCCGACCCGTTAAGGCTGGGTTTGGTCCGGTTCGGTTTAACCCGGTTTGGGTCGGTTTGGTTCGGTTTATTTAAGAATAAACCGGGTTCAGTCAGGGTTTATTTTGGTTTAAATCTACATTAGTTTTTTTGGGCTTTAAAAATTCTTCTGGGGTCCAATAAATTCCCGAAAATTTACCCAATGTCCAGTTTTTCATTTTACACTAGAAAATATTATTTTCTTAATATTTTAATATTAATTAACATTATTTAAAAATTATTTAATTACAAATACCTTAGTTTTTAATTACAGAAAAATCCCAAAAAATTACAGAAAATTAAAAAAAATCCAAATTAAAAATTCTTGAAAAATCAGGGGGCTTACAGTCGATGCAACCTTTGGCTTTGTTGCGGCCCCCGCCGATGAAACGGCGGTGCTCGACCTTGAAGAGGAAACATTTTCGGGTGCCGGCCCTCCCAATACAATCCCGATATCTTCAGAGGAGGATGAGCCAGTCATCACGACTTTGCCTCCTTTGTTGAGTACGCCAGCTACTTTGACTGTTATTGGTGCCTCTACTTTTGTTGCGCCATCTGCTGAAGTGACGACTGTGACGACACCCTCCGTAGTCGTTCTTGGAAGGGGATTCACCGACATTGCGGCTACTCCCAGCGTCCATTCAGATTTTGCCATGCTAGTTGAGCAGTATACTAGCATTTTCTACATCACTTTGAAAACGGTGATATCAATGGTGCTGGAGAAGAATCTAGGCTTCGAGGCTCTGAGGATGTCCTCCCAGGTTGCGATAGCGCCGATCAGAAATTTCAACGATGCTGGATGTCACGACCCGCACCCGGAAATTGGGCATGAGTCGTGGGTACGTCCAGCCTACGCCGCAGCATCGGCGGTAGAACGCTGTCTAGGTCACAAACATAGTATATCCTGTCAATAGTCTCAACTCCGTACGGAGAACAATGATAAATAAATCACAGTTCTATTATATACTCAATCACAACTATAAACATAATGGCACGATGAGAATTGAAAAGAGTTCTATTTAAACCAATCACAAGAAGTTCAACTCAAATCCTGGGTCCAAATGACCTCACAAAGTCACAAATAAAAATAAATATATCTCAGTCTCAGTCTCAGTCTAAAACAATAAATGCAGAAAAATAATCTAAGCATGGGCAGGCAAGTTCTCCTCTAAGATAGGCACCTCCTCTGGGATTTCTGGGGTGAAATCCTCCTCTATTCCTGGACCGTAATGAGTAGGGCAAAAGTCCTCCAGGTCCTCTGAAAAATGTTGGTTATCCAGTCAGGATTGGAGCGAAGCACAAGCACTAACAGCAGTTTCATTAATTGACAAAATCTGTAAACAGTGTAAGAGATACAAGATGGAAATAAAAGCTGAACATGTGAAGTACTGGAGAAACTGAAATAGACAGTAGGCATCTAGCAATGAGCAATAAGTAGTAAATGCTAGAACAAGTAAATCTGAATAAAGATAAGACATCTAGCTAAGTGTTTGAATTATTAGTTTATCATGTGATCGGCTTGGGACTGGATCAGGCTGGTTATATATGATTAGCTATGGTTCTTTTAGGTCAGGCTAACCGCATGGTTAGCTATGGTGCATATAATGGTCAGGCTAATCATATATAACAGCTATGGAGCATATAAGTGGTCAGGCCGCACCCGACGTGAGAAGTGGGGTGAGCTATGGTGCATATAAATGTTTGGATATGATCACATAATCTACTAATAGTTCCCCATCCCCCAGCTAGCACGATGGATTCCAACCACGACTCCTCGTGATGGGGATCTAGGGTGCTAACCCGTGTATCCATAGTGTCGGAATCAAGTATGAAATACACTACAATTTATAGAAGTAATCAACCATGAAAACTGTCAGAGAATGTACTCGCCTGTGGTCCGGAGCAGAATGTGAGGATCGAGGTCCAAAATGGAATCACAATAACCTATTTATGGAAATTCAATGTTAATTAATGAATTAAAAGAATAACATGCTTAACAATTTAAAAACGAGGTTTCTAGGTCATGTCTAAGGTTTTCTGGTCAATACTAGGTCCAACTAAGTCCATTCTAGGTTTTTCTCATGAGTATCTAGATACTAGGTATCATATAGCTATATAGACTATATAGTGAGTCGTAATAATATATATATGACTTATAAATATACTTGCCCAATTTATCTATAGGATAGTGTTTATACCTTACTCATATACTTAATACCATTAACCCACAGCACCCCATATCAACATCTATACTAATTTACCAACTCACTCACACTGCTAACTGATGCATTTCTTCCTAACACTAATACTGAAACCCCAATGCCCAACACACTGGACAGGAAATACACAGTCACACATAGACAGGTATGGCACTGCTAAAAACACACTGGAACATAAAACTAAAACTAGGAACTCATACATATGTATTTACACTGATATCCAAATCCTATACACACACAACAACACACTGATACCCACTGCACTTGTCCACATCTAACCTAGATAATTCACTCTCAAAAGGGCACACACACATGTATCTCAATGGCTAACTGAGATAATTTGGACTGCAACAGCCCCCCCCCTTCTTAATCTACTCTGAACCTTGCTAATAGAGCATCAGCCAAGTATCAGCAACAAGGGTATCAATATCACATTGATACTGAATTTCACAACAGAACTCCCCACTGCTACTCAAGACTACACACTATACATTATACCTTAGGCCTGGGAATTTCTGAGACACATCTACTAATATTCTAGGCCTACTGCTACACCCCTACACCTGCACACTGAGGTTGATACACTGTCACACATATACCTCCACACACATTGATCATTGAGTTCTAAACTCACAGATTTCCCTCCCCTGCACACTGATAACTACTGATACACTAATTTAAACCCTTACATAACCTAATTCCTACACTACCACACCTATAAGCTACTGACACAGTCTACACATGAATCTAACATACAACTTAAAACAGGGGCACACAGATATCTTACTGAAATTCTACACACTAGACACACTAAACTAACAGCATACACACACACACAGTTACACAGTATAGACACACACAACATAATACCAGACTGCTCATATTAACCCTCAAGAAAACCATAACTCAATTACCTACTGCTACACACTGACACAGAAATACACCTACTGACACAGGTATACACTGGTCATTACTGGCACCCACACAGGCATGCACAGTTACACACCTCAAGTTATCATCTACACACAGGTATGCATCTAACACATAGTTCACATAAAACACACTGGCTAACTGGACTAAAATACTAAGAACTCAACAAAATTCATAACTCACACAACTCCCTGATACATATTTATACTACCCTCACAGAATTCAGTTAACAGATTCGAGCACACAGTATAGTTCTGAAATTGGCACACACATGTATATAGATTGATACACACACTTACACATATAGAAGTACTCATTCTCACAGGCACCCACTGAAATCTGGCCCTAATCAAAACCCCAATGCACACTGATGTAAAAATACAGTCCCTATATGTTCACTACACCCACAATTAAAATACTGATGTACACAGTCACTTGAGTTCACCCTACAGAAATACACGTCATCCTACAGAAATACACAGCACAGCACAGCTCTAAAACACTCTACACCACATTATCTCACACACAGATGCACAGCAAGGAAATCAAACCCCTGTGCACAGAAATCTCTCAAACTCGATACACAATGAACCCAAGACACCCACACAGGCCTGTACATACTCGACTGAACACCCAGTCCCCTTCTTAAAACACACACACATATCTACACCTAGATACATATATACCACATACATCTATCTATATACTTATGCATAATATATATATATACACACCATACATCAAATTAAATAATTTAGAGCAGATTAAATAGGTGTTCTTCCCTTTTTGGCATTACAACAAACACTTATCATGCGGAAAACAGGGTTTCATCTAGTTTACTCATGAACCTAACTTAAAACCCTACAAATCAAGATCAAACCTAAACGTAGAAGATGTGAACATGCCTACACGAAATCCCTAGGATTAGTGTTCCAGAAATTTAGGGAAAAACCAAATGAAAGTTCACCAAACCCTAGATCTCCTAGGTTTACATGAAAAAGCCCTAAAATTCGAATTCCAACCTTAGGATGGGTTCCTAATGGCAATGAACATCTGAAAACAGGAATTAAATGAATAAAAACTAGGGTTTTACCTGCAGGGAAGGTTTCTTCAACGAGGCTCTTCTTCTCCAAGGCTCCCTGACCCACGTTCTTTGCTTCTCTTGCTTTGGAGGAGGAGAAAATGGAAACTAGGGTTAGGGTTTCGAATTTTTGGAGTGGGAGATGGATTTCTCTAGTGGAGGCTAGGGTTTCTCCTGTTTACATAAAGGATGGCTTTGTGAGAAGCTTCCTTTATATATAAACCTAGTTTCTAGGGTTTCCTTGCACAGCTTTAGGTTTAAACCTTTATGTTAAGTCATGTAGGACCTAATAAACTCAGGTTTAGTCAGCCTAGGGTTTTGAGGGTTCACCCTAATTTTGTATTCTAGGGTTTTTGCTAGAATAGGGTTTTCTAATGGATTCTAGGGTTATGACCTAAACTAAACATTCTAGTAATAATATAATTAGTTACAAGACTCAGCAATTAATTTAAATTCATAATTATTTAAAATAGCTAAATTACAGAAATACCCTTACATGGAAAAGTGGTAGTGACAAGTCTACCCTCCTAAAAGAAATTTTGTCCTCGAAATTGGACTGAACTACAACAAGAGTGAAATCAGAAAAGGAATATACCTCAAGTCTAGAAGAGATACGGGTATTGCTCGCGCATCTCGTCCTCTCTCTCCCAGGTCGACTCCCCTGGAGAGTGATGTCTCCATGCAACACGAACCAAAGGAATAGTTTGGTTCCGCAACACCTTCTCTCTGCGGTCCAAGATCTCTACTGGCTGCTCAGGGTAGCTGAGCGTTGGACCAACCTCAATCTCCGAGTGATCAAGTACGTGACTAGGGTCTGCCACGTACCGTCTCAGCTGCGACACGTGAAACACATTATGCACTCCCTCCAATGCAGGCGGCAAGTCCAGTCTATATGCCACTGCACCTACCCTCGTCAGAATACCGAAGGGTCCGATGTAGCGTGGGCTAAGCTTCCCGCCTCTGCCAAAACGAATCGTTCCACGCGTCGGAGAAATCCGTAGGAAAACTAGATCGCCAACCTAAAACAACAGTCTTAGCACGCAGTCTAAACAAACAACAAACACAACCAGAAAACAACAATCTATACCTGAAACTCAAGGGGTCTACGGTGGCTGTCGGCCCAATGCCGCTGTCTGTCCTGCGCCACTCGCAGTCTGTCTCTGATGAGTTTCACCTTTTCTGCTGCATCCACGACCATTTCTGGTCCTAGCAAGGCTCTCTCTCCAACGTCGTCCCACGATAGCGGTGTACGACACCTCCGTCCATAAAGAGCCTCAAATGGTGACATCTCGATGCTGGCCTGGTAGCTGTTGTTGTAAGCAAACTCTACCAGGTACAGATGATCCTCCCAAGAACCTCCGAGATCTAACACACAAGTGCGTAGCATATCCTCGAGAGTCTGAATAGTCCTCTCAGACTGCCCGTCTGTCTGGGGGTGATATGCGGTACTGAACTTGAGCTGGGTGCCCAAGCTAGCCTGCAGACTCCTCCAGAAGTGGGAAGTGAAACGACTATCCCGATCTGAGACGATGCTCACAGGAACTCCATGAATCCTAACAATCTGTCGCACGTACATCTCTGCTAGCTTCTCTGTCGACGTGCCCACCTTGAAAGGTAAGAAATGGGCTGATTTGGTCAACCTGTCCACGATGACCCAAATCGCGTCCTTCCCTCCTGGAGAACGTGGAAGCCCGGAAACGAAATCCATGGTCACGTGCTCCCATTTCTATTCTGGAATCGGTAAAGGTTGAAGCAAACCTCCTGGCCTCTGCCGGTCTGCCTTTACCTGCTGGCATACTAGACACCGAGATACGAAGCGTGCTACCTCGCGCTTCATTCCATACCACCATACGTGCTCCCTCAAGTCTCGATACATCTTGTTGGCACCGGGATGCATCGAGTACTGAGAGCGGTGTGCCTCCTGTAAAACCTCCTCGCGCAGCTCCCCGCTAGGCACACATATCCTCGTGCCGTGCCGTAGAGAACCATCATCTGCGATAGTGAAGTCGTCCGACAATCCCATCTGAACCTGTGCTCTGATACTCCTCAGAGTCTCATCATCGTACTGCGCAGCTCTGATCCTGTCCATCAGTTCGGACTGTATCTGTAATCCCCACATCTGAATCTCGGTACCGGGAACTAACACCTCAATCTCCAAGCTCTCTAAATCAGCCAACAAATGCCTATCTGTTGTCAAGTACATAGCCATCGGATACCTGCTCAAAGCATCGGCGACTACGTTAGCCTTCCCTGGATGGTACTGCAATGATATGTCAAAGTCCTTCATCAGCTCTAACCATCTCCTCTGCCTCATGTTCAGCTCCTTCTGTGTGAATACGTACTTCAAGCTCTTGTGGTCTGTGAAGATTTCCACACGCTCTCCGTACAGGTAATGTTTCCACAGCTTTAGAGCGAAGATAACTGCTGCCAACTCTAAATCGTGGGTGGGATAATTCTTTTCATGAGGGCGTAACTGCCTGGAAGCATAGGCAATTACCTTCCCGTGCTGTTGAAGAACACATCCCAGACCCTTCCCTGAAGCATCACTGTAGATGGTAAAACCACCTGTCCCTGATGGCAACGTCAAAATTGGAGCTGTCGTCAACCTCTTCTTCAGCTCATCAAATGCAGCCTGGCACTCCTCCGTCCACACAAAATCCACATCCTTCCTAGTCAGTCTGGTCATCGGCGCTGCAATCTTGGAGAAGTCTTGTACAAACCTCCTGTAGTATCCTGCAAGCCCGAGGAAACTCCTGATCTCAGCTACCGAACTGGGGGTAGCCCATGACTCCACTGCCTCGATCTTCTGTGGGTTAACCGAGATTCCGTCACCCGATACCACATGCCCAAGAAATTCAACCTTGTCAAGGAAGAATTCACACTTAGAGAGTTTCCCGTACAGCTTCTCCCTCCTGAGAGTCTCTAAGACCAATCTCAGGTGCTCTTCGTGCTCCTCCGGGGTCTTGGAATACACAAGAATATCGTCGATGAACACCACCACGAACTTGTCAAGGTACTGGTGGAACACCTTGTTCATCAAGTTCATGAATACTGCCGGTGCATTGGTTAAACCAAATGGCATCACCATGAACTCAAACTGGCCGTATCTGGTCCGAAAAGCTGTCTTCGGCGTGTCTTCTTTCTTCACCTTCACCTGGTGATAGCCTGACCTCAAATCAATCTTTGAAAACACCCTCGCCCCGCTCAACTGGTCGAAAAGATCATCTATCCTCGGCAGCGGGTACTTATTCTTGATAGTGATATTGTTCAAAGCTCTATAATCAATACACATGCGCACCGTGCCGTCCTTCTTCGGTACGAACAATACCGGAGCTCCCCATGGTGATGAACTGGATTTGATGAAGCCTTTGTCCTGCAGCTCCTCAACTTGCTTCTTCAGTTCTGCCAGCTCGCTGTTGTTGACTCTATAGACATGTTGTGAAATGGGCTCCGCTCCTGGAACCAAGTCTATAGAGAACTCAATGTCTCTGTCTGGCGGCAAGCCTGGCAACTCCTCTGGAAATACATCCAGGAATTCCGCTATCAGAGGATGTGGCAACTCCTCTTCTTCCGCCCTGGCTCCGCAAAATGTGCTCCTGCTCTGTTCCGCTGCTGCTCTGACGACCTCAAACTCCGGCTCTCCTGGTGGTCTGAACAATACTCTGCCTCTATAACAATCTATCGTAGCATGATGCCTACTCAACCAGTCCATTCCGAGTACAATATCGTACCCCGGAAGTGGCATAACAAGTAAGCTCACGCTCAAGTCTCGGCCTCCTACTGACACTCTCCGGTCCTTGCAGTGATCACGGACTAGGATAATACCTCCTCCAGTCATGATCTTGCAAGTCCTAGCTAATGGTTCTGTGTCTAAATGATGTCGAAGTGCATATGATACAGACACAAAACTATGGGAAGCGCCAGAGTCGAATAAGGTAAATGCAGGAATACAATCGAGAAGAACCGAACCTGTGATCAAGTCTCCTGCTGGCTCGATCTCCTCGACTGCCATGGCGTACGCTCGCCCCTGGGGCGCACCTCTCTGCTGCTGATGCTGGGCGAACTTCTGATTTTGCGGTGGAAGTGGTCCCCTCTGTTGTTGGCCTCCTGGTACGGTAGGTACCCTGCCTGGTCCTCTCTGGGCGGCTGCTCCACCCTGACCTGGACGAGTCCGAATGGTAGGGCAATCCCTCAGCTGATGTGTCGTCGATCCGCAGGACAAACATGAGCCCAATCTGTGCCTGCAGATATCTCTAGTATGTCCCATCTTCCCGCAGTACGCACACTGGATGGCGGGCTGAGTCTGCCTCTGCTGCTGTTGCTGAACCTGCCCTCGAGCTGGTGCCTGGTGCTGTTGCTGAAAGTGTCTCTGCTGCTGCTGAAAGTGTGGACGCTTGCCTGTTCCCGCACTACTGTTTGCCCCTCCGGTAACATCGCGTCCCCTCTTGGGCCTGAGGTCCAAGTCATCCTCGGCTACTTGGGCATCCATCAATATGCCCTCGTAGGTAGCTGTGCGACGTCCCGACGTGCGAGACTTGATCTCTCTTGTCAGCCCCTTTCTGAATTTCCGGGCCCTGTCCCCCGGATCTCTAATCATCGACGGTGCGAAGCGGCTCAGACGGCTAAACTCCGCGGCATACTCATCGACGGACGAGCTCCCCTGGGCTAAGTCATGGAATTGACTCTCCAAAGCTCCCAGGGCGACATCAGGAAAGAACTTTTCTTTGAAGAGCTCCTTGAAAGCTTCCCAAGTGAGTCCCCCGCGCAAGAGTCTCGGCTCCGTGCGAAACCACGTCAAGGCAATGTCGAACATCTGGCTGCCAGCGGCCTCGATCTGGAGCGCCTCTGGAATCTGCGCCAAACGCAAGTTCCTCTCGATGTCCTCTAGCCAGTCATCGGCGTAGAGTATCCCTTCTGTCCCCTTGAACTCCCGAGGCATCATCCTCTTGAAGTCCACAATGGTGCCCGGCCTCTGTTGTTGCTGACCAGGATGTTGCTGCTGCTGAGTGACTCTCTCCACAGCCTGGAGAGCCACTTGGTGAGCATTCTCCATGTTCACCCTCATCATCTCTGTCTGGGCCTGATGTGCCTCAGCCTGCACTCTCTGGGCCTCTGCCGACGTCCTCTGGGCGTCGACCATGCCCTGAATCAAGGCGAACATCTGTGCCCCATCGACGGGCACACCTCCTGGATGCTGAGCTGGTGGTGGTGGAGGTGGTGGTGCCGTCGTAGCTGTGGGGACCCTCTGAACTGGTGGTGGAGGACCCCCGAATGCTGCAGACACTCCCACCTGTCCTGGAGATGTAGGAGGTGCTGCTGATGTCTGTCCGGCAGCGCGAGAGGTGGCAGACCTCTCTGAATCTGCTGCTCCGAGTCTCTGGGACCTTCTTGGCGGCATCCTGGAGACAGATCGAAAGATTCAATTAAGGCAATAGATATGATATCAAGGAAGGACAGAAAAATTTCTAAAGGAATTAACCATTAAGAATAGTATCATAAGAATCAGAATTTCCTAATTGTGATTGAGCATATCCTTGGCCTAATTCCTATTACTACAATATCGCTCTAATGTGAATCTAAGACTACTGACTACAGACTAGAGACTACAAGACCTGCATGGGCCACCACTAAAACGTGTCACGACCCGCACCCGGAAATTGGGCATGAGTCGTGGGTACGTCCAGCCTACGCCGCAGCATCGGCGGTAGAACGCTGTCTAGGTCACAAACATAGTATATCCTGTCAATAGTCTCAACTCCGTACGGAGAACAATGATAAATAAATCACAGTTCTATTATATACTCAATCACAACTATAAACATAATGGCACGATGAGAATTGAAAAGAGTTCTATTTAAACCAATCACAAGAAGTTCAACTCAAATCCTGGGTCCAAATGACCTCACAAAGTCACAAATAAAAATAAATACATCTCAGTCTCAGTCTCAGTCTAAAATAATAAATGCAGAAAAATAATCTAAGCATGGGCAGGCAAGTTCTCCTCTAAGATAGGCACCTCCTCTGGGATTTCTGGGGTGAAATCCTCCTCTATTCCTGGACCGTAATGAGTAGGGCAAAAGTCCTCCAGGTCCTCTGAAAAATGTTGGTTATCCAGTCAGGATTGGAGCGAAGCACAAGCACTAACAGCAGTTTCATTAATTGACAAAATCTATAAACAGTGTAAGAGATACAAGATGGAAATAAAAGCTGAACATGTAAAGTACTGGAGAAACTGAAATAGACAGTAGGCATCTAGCAATGAGCAATAAGTAGTAAATGCTAGAACAAGTAAATCTGAATAAAGATAAGACATCTAGCTAAGTGTTTGAATTATTAGTTTATCATGTGATCGGCTTGGGACTGGATCAGGCTGGTTATATATGATTAGCTATGGTTCTTTTAGGTCAGGCTAACCGCATGGTTAGCTATGGTGCATATAATGGTCAGGCTAATCATATATAACAGCTATGGAGCATATAAGTGGTCAGGCCGCACCCGACGTGAGAAGTGGGGTGAGCTATGGTGCATATAAATGTTTGGATATGATCACATAATCTACTAATAGTTCCCCATCCCCCAGCTAGCACGATGGATTCCAACCACGACTCCTCGTGATGGGGATCTAGGGTGCTAACCCGTGTATCCATAGTGTCGGAATCAAGTATGAAATACACTACAATTTATAGAAGTAATCAACCATGAAAACTGTCAGAGAATGTACTCGCCTGTGGTCCGGAGCAGAATGTGAGGATCGAGGTCCAAAATGGAATCACAATAACCTATTTATGGAAATTCAATGTTAATTAATGAATTAAAAGAATAACATGCTTAACAATTTAAAAACGAGGTTTCTAGGTCATGTCTAAGGTTTTCTGGTCAATACTAGGTCCAACTAAGTCCATTCTAGGTTTTTCTCATGAGTATCTAGATACTAGGTATCATATAGCTATATAGACTATATAGTGAGTCGTAATAATATATATATGACTTATAAATATACTTGCCCAATTTATCTATAGGATAGTGTTTATACCTTACTCATATACTTAATACCATTAACCCACAGCACCCCATATCAACATCTATACTAATTTACCAACTCACTCACACTGCTAACTGATGCATTTCTTCCTAACACTAATACTGAAACCCCAATGCCCAACACACTGGACAGGAAATACACAGTCACACATAGACAGGTATGGCAATGCTAAAAACACACTGGAACATAAAACTAAAACTAGGAACTCATACATATGTATTTACACTGATATCCAAATCCTATACACACACAACAACACACTGATACCCACTGCACTTGTCCACATCTAACCTAGATAATTCACTCTCAAAAGGGCACACACACATGTATCTCAATGGCTAACTGAGATAATTTGGACTGCAACAGCCCCCCCTTCTTAATCTACTCTGAACCTTGCTAATAGAGCATCAGCCAAGTATCAGCAACAAGGGTATCAATATCACATTGATACTGAATTTCACAACAGAACTCCCCACTGCTACTCAAGACTACACACTATATATTATACCTTAGGCCTGGGAATTTCTGAGACACATCTACTAATATTCTAGGCCTACTGCTACACCCCTACACCTGCACACTGAGGTTGATACACTGTCACACATATACCTCCACACACATTGATCATTGAGTTCTAAACTCACAGATTTCCCTCCCCTGCACACTGATAACTACTGATACACTAATTTAAACCCTTACATAACCTAATTCCTACACTACCACACCTATAAGCTACTGACACAGTCTACACATGAATCTAACATACAACTTAAAACAGGGGCACACAGATATCTTACTGAAATTCTACACACTAGACACACTAAACTAACAGCATACACACACACACAGTTACACAGTATAGACACACACAACATAATACCAGACTGCTCATATTAACCCTCAAGAAAACCATAACTCAATTACCTACTGCTACACACTGACACAGAAATACACCTACTGACACAGGTATACACTGGTCATTACTGGCACCCACACAGGCATGCACAGTTACACACCTCAAGTTATCATCTACACACAGGTATGCATCTAACACATAGTTCACATAAAACACACTGGCTAACTGGACTAAAATACTAAGAACTCAACAAAATTCATAACTCACACAACTCCCTGATACATATTTATACTACCCTCACAGAATTCAGTTAACAGATTCGAGCACACAGTATAGTTCTGAAATTGGCACACACATGTATATAGATTGATACACACACTTACACATATAGAAGTACTCATTCTCACAGGCACCCACTGAAATCTGGCCCTAATCAAAACCCCAATGCACACTGATGTAAAAATACAGTCCCTATATGTTCACTACACCCACAATTAAAATACTGATGTACACAGTCACTTGAGTTCACCATACAGAAATACACGTCATCCTACAGAAATACACAGCACAGCACAGCTCTAAAACACTCTACACCACATTATCTCACACACAGATGCACAGCAAGGAAATCAAACCCCTGTGCACAGAAATCTCTCAAACCCGATACACAATGAACCCAAGACACCCACACAGGCCTGTACATACTCGACTGAACACCCAGTCCCCTTCTTCAAACACACACACACATCTACACCTAGATACATATATACCACATACATCTATCTATATACTTATGCATAATATATATATATACACATCATACATCAAATTAAATAATTTAGAGCAGATTAAATAGGTGTTCTTCCCTTTTTGGCATTACAACAAACACTTATCATGCGGAAAACAGGGTTTCATCTAGTTTACTCATGAACCTAACTTAAAACCCTACAAATCAAGATCAAACCTAAACGTAGAAGATGTGAACATGCCTACACGAAATCCCTAGGATTAGTGTTCCAGAAATTTAGGGAAAAACCAAATGAAAGTTCACCAAACCCTAGATCTCCTAGGTTTACATGAAAAAGCCCTAAAATTCGAATTCCAACCTTAGGATGGGTTCCTAATGGCAATGAACATCTGAAAACAGGAATTAAATGAATAAAAACTAGGGTTTTACCTGCAGGGAAGGTTTCTTCAACGAGGCTCTTCTTCTCCAAGGCTCCCTGACCCACGTTCTTTGTTTCTCTTGCTTTGGAGGAGGAGAAAATGGAAACTAGGGTTAGGGTTTCGAATTTTTGGAGTGGGAGATGGATTTCTCTAGTGGAGGCTAGGGTTTCTCCTGTTTACATGAAGGATGGCTTTGTGAGAAGCTTCCTTTATATATAAACCTAGTTTCTAGGGTTTCCTTGCACAGCTTTAGGTTTAAACCTTTATGTTAAGTCATGTAGGACCTAATAAACTCAGGTTTAGTCAGCCTAGGGTTTTGAGGGTTCACCCTAATTTTGTATTCTAGGGTTTTTGCTAGAATAGGGTTTTCTAATGGATTCTAGGGTTATGACCTAAACTAAACATTCTAGTAATAATATAATTAGTTACAAGACTCAGCAATTAATTTAAATTCATAATTATTTAAAATAGCTAAATTACAGAAATACCCTTACATGGAAAAGTGGTAGTGACACTGGAAGAGCTGATGTGCTAGAGCAAATAGTTAATGGTTTAGAACAACCCATTAACAATTATTTGCAACTATCCCGAGGCAGCATTGATGACCTGATTCAGGCTGAATATGACTCCATGACTGCGGAACTTGTTGGGGAGATAGAAACTCTGAGCAAATCCATAGAGGCACAGCAGCAAGAGATGAATGAAGAGCATACCGTATTGGGGTATGTCATTCCCCAGTTGGCTAAGTGCGAGGTCGAATATGAGGAAGAGGTAGCGAGGGTCCACAAATTAAAAGATGAATTCGCTCAGGCAGAGGAGAGGGCTCTGGCTTTATCGGCAGCTCGAGATGTGTTGAAGGACCGAATGGAAGCGGCTCAGCAGAACCTGGCACGTGCGGGTGTCATCCACGCAGGTTTTGTACATGCTCGGTCTGAACTCTCTGCCTTGAACAATGAGGAGGCAAGGTTGGAGCGGGCTTGCGCTAACGTCTTAAACTCCAGGAATGAGAAGATGGCCGCTCTGGCACAGCAGATCCATGATTTGACTGCTCCTCCCCAATGATGTACTTTTTTGCTTTTATATGTAATTTGCTCTTTCTGGAGATAATAAAGTGACTTTATCTGACTTTGGTGGACCCATCATTTTTTGAATATAAATGATAGGTTAGGGTGAAAGTGATATCAGAGGTATCATTAACATGACATACTTTCGTTAAGGTTTTGCTGAATGTAAATCTATTCAGAGGTAATATGAACCTGCTAGAATATAATCCAACTAAATTTGTATACTAAACACTATCAGAGGTAATATGAACATGATAGGTTTACAAATTAGTTAAGCATATCCATTAAGAGGTCATATAAATCTGATAGAATGTGATCCAGCTAACCTTTGTGCATGGTATCGTCAGAATAAGATCTTCGTCATACTCCGTTAAACGAAGGAGGTCAAGTATAGTACTTCTTCGGAAAGTTGCAGTTGATAGTAGCCATTGCCAAATTTTCATTAGGCTTGGCTAATCTGTAAGCGCCATTTGCAATCATATAAGAGCCCTCCATTTCTTTATGATTGTTTGTGCAAATTTTAAACATCGTACTAGAGGTAATATGGACGTAGTACGATACCATATTTGTTGAGGATATTCCACTGGGGGATTTTTGGTGGACCTATCATTTGTTGCGCATGAGAGTGCAAATAATAGGTTTGAGACAAATCCTGACAGAGATAATATATAGACACGATAAAATACGACTCTGTGGGAATGAAATAGGGACTGACCCTTTCTTCACTGGGAAAATGAGGATAGTTCAGAGGTAATATGGACATGAACATTTTGTTTTTCCATTGCGGGCATTCCACGGGGGAATTTTTTGTGTGGACCTATTACTTCTTGTGCACGAGAGTGCAAGTAATAAGTTTTAGGACAAACCCTGCCAGAGGTAATATGGACGTGGTAGTTTTTGTGGGCCTAACACCACTAGCGTACGTAGAGTTAAGTACGGATGTTAAGTTTGAGATGACAACCGATATCATAGGTAATATGGACATGATAATCGATAGCCGAACCAGGAAGGTTTGTTCAGAGGTAATATGAACATGACAAACTTTTTTGAGTTGTGACTCCATTGGGGCTGGAGGTATACATCTGCTCAGAGGTAATATGGACATGGAAGTTTTTGTGGACTTAACACCACTGGCGTACTTAGAGTTAAGTATGGGTGTTAAGTTGAGATGACAACCGATATCAGAGGTAATATGGACATGATAATCGATAGCTAAAACTCGGAAGGTTTGTTCAGAGATAATATGAACATGACAAACTCAGCCGGAGAAATAAAGAAATGTTTGTACAATAGTTCAGAGGTAATATGGACGTGAACTCATGTCCGAAAAATTCACTGTGGAGTGATTTTCCTGAGTGGGGATAGTCTTAAAGAATCCACTAGGGAAACTTTAGGGACTCATCATCCGGTATATTCCTGAGGGGGCCAATTATCACATTTAGAGTAAAATCAATTTGTAGTGATCGTCCCCTCGTTTACAGATACAAGGTGATAACTTTGGCGTCGATCAACTCCTGGATTCTCCTTTTTAGTACATAGCACGCCCTTGTAGGGTGATGAATGTACCGATAAAAGAGACAATAATCAGGGTCATCGACTTTGTCAGCCCTCTCAGGGTATCTGATGTTGGGTAGCCGAAGTTTGTATTCCTTCGTCAATATATTGAAGATTTCAATAATGTCATCTTCATTGAAGAAGAAAGTCTTTTTTGGCCTTCGGGCTCCCGATGCCTGAGTTTTACGATCTTCCGGGAAGATCGTCATCGTTGCATCATCTTCGGACTCAGAGGGAATTCTACCCCCAGCTTTGGATGCTGCTCTATTTTGTCGAGGTAGGCTACCCCCAGACATATCATGGCGTTTGTCCACAGAAGTTGATTTAGAAGGACCTGCGTCTGGTATTACAAGATCAGACTCTCGAGGTTTTGAGTTTGCAGGAGATGCAGTATACCCAACCCAAAATAAGTTTGTTGACAGTAAGGATTACCATGCAACGGTGTTCGTCTGCCTTTTCCATAGTTGAGGCCTTATTTCAACTTCAAAGTATAGCCCATGCTTTGTATAATCTTTAAAGCCTGTGGGCTATATCTGTGGATTTGTATTTTCCCACCATCTGACTTGTGAGATCCTTCTTGTACAATCAGTCTGCTCCGCATGCGACCGAAGACTATTGGATGCTGGTCGTCGTGAGTTGGTGGAACAATAAAGGCAACATCCTCATGTGGTCCACATGTCATAATGATATTAGATGTTGACGCATCTTCCCACATGATCTCCCCATATTTGATAGCTAGGGGAACTGAATCCTGGTTATGACTCCTGTCTTTGCATTTCTGGATCAAGAATTCTCGCAAGTCAGGAGGATTAATGGAAGAAGAAGAAGAAAGCTTGTTCTTCCTATTTATATCAGTTGGAATGCGGATATTGGGAACCATAACTCTCCTCCTGCCACCCGTATATAGCAGTTCAGCCATATGAGTAGCACATGATCCTCGAGTAACGTGTCTATCTGCAAACTGGGCCTTCTTTACGCTAAGGGGCTTGACCTGGCGTAATCTAGGATTTTGCTCAGACTGGAATAAAACTGAGGAAGTCTCAATCAGCCATCAGCTTCTCGCGTAATCTGGAGAGCGGGCAGATTCTTCTCTTGATGGCGTAAAGGCCGAGAGGTTGGGAAATCTGTCACTTATTTTCCCTTGCGTTGTTTGCAAGGACCATCTACTTTTCCACGGAGAGAAGATGCATTTTTACGCTCGGAGCACGTTTGGAATTTCTGAATTGGCGCCAAGGCATTATCAGAAATTTTGTCTGCCACGTCACAGACGGGAGACAGAGTTTTATGCGCGGGGCACGTAGGTTGCAAGGCTACAACCTTGTTGGTCGGAGAAACCAGAGAGTCGACAGGAATGGTAGGGGATGTCCGGGTCATCCACACCTTACACAATTTCCTGTTATCTTGGACAGAGAGGGAATGAGAGCTACCCCTTGCTCGAAGCATGTCTTCGTAGGCTGACTGGTCGAATTGGACGACCAAGGTCTTCTTCATTGATCCTACTGATACTGCATCGTGTTGAGCAATTTCTTTCTCGTCAGATGAGAACGTGTTCCCCAGCAGAGTCGCCATCTTGGCGTTTGATAATAAACGAAAGAAATAAAACTAGGTTTATACGAAACCCTTTCTTTGGATTACAAACAAGAAAAAGAAGTACAATTAATCCTATACGAGGATATTAAGTACAAAAGTTTGATTCTAGGGAAATATTGCTACAGGAGTCTGATCTGCGGTCGATCATTTTGTCCCTTGGACCACACGATGATGAAGAAGTGCTGTAGAAGAAGGAGTACCTTCAAAGATTGCAAGAGGGAGTGGATGCTCGATGCCAAAATCGTCAATCACTACTCTCTGTCTGTGCTCTGGATTCTTCTCTCTCAAAATCAATTTCCGACCTGTTTTTTTGACGTTGGACCTCCGTGGACAGAGGTCTCTATTTATAGAGTTTAGTGATAGTAACCGTCCAGTCGGCGTAGAAGCCGAACAGTGGAGAGTATGGCACTTTTTACGCGGCGGTTATAATAACTGCCACCCCCGTATAAATGATCTTCTGAATCCGCGTGTGACGCGTGTCCCATTATGAGGTAACACGTATAACTGCTATGAAGATCACGGCATGCAAGCCACGTAGGTAACTGCCCCTCGCATAGAAAAGGTTGGCGTAGAAGTCAATGACTGTCACCATGGCATAGAAGCCAAATAGTTGTCAAGTTGGCGTAGAAGCCAAGTAGGCGTAGAAGCCCAGTAGGCGTAGAAGGCTGATGCTGTATGGATAGGTAGCTAGCGTAAGGACAGCCGGTTATCCTTGCTTGACTGAGGTCTTGAGCGTATTCTGGACCAAATAGCCTTATCACACACCAATACAAATATAGCCTGAGTTGGCGAATTCCGAGAAGATAGCATACGGCGTGCTCCTATAGCTGAAAATAGCCAGGTCGACGTATTTTGAGGAGATAACGTACAGCGTGCTCCTATAACTAAAAATAGCCTGATGGCGTAATATGCAGAGGTGCTGATGTGGACGTATTAGTCATAATTATGGCTCACCCAGTCTTTGAAAGTAGAACCAAATCTCGTGTATTAAATGCAGAGATCTGTCCCCATCACGCGCATTAACTGTAGAGACGTGCCTCCAGCTTTGTACGAAGAGCAGCTTTTGACGTGGCTGTTCGTTTCGTCTCCTGCTGAGCGTAAAAGCTCACGTCTGCTTGTGTAAAACTAGGCAGCGTATTCCCTTGAATGTGTAAAAGAAATTTATTTCAAGGAAATGTCACTAAACGACGGTCTGGGGCTCTGTGCCGAACCATCATTACAGCCGTCGTCTGGATAGTCGTGTAGTACTCTTTGTCAGGAGTCAGGTTCACTGCATGATCTGACAGGTTCGTTCGAGGAATACGAAGAGTTCCCCGTACAACTTTCCACTACATTAAAAGCGAGCAGGTTTTACGCCAAAGTGGCGATGTAACAACCTTTTTACGCTGAAGCAGTCTGAAAATACTATATTACGCGGGTTGTTCTGGAGCTATATTTTATGCTGTACTAGCGATGAAGCTCTGCTGTACGCCGATGGCTCTGAAGTCATGTCTTATGCCACCCAGTGCTGGAACTCTGCTTTACGCGGGTTTTATGCATACTGCGTATAATTCTGTAGCATATTTTTCATGCTTCTACAACTACGTGTCCAGCTGACCAAGTTACGGACATAATAACTCCAAGATCTCTTCAATAACATATCATAACTAAGACCACGTGGCAGTCAGTCCATGGCATGCGGCCCAGTTACAACTGTATTCTTTTGAAGGAACCCCCATACGGCCTCCAAACAGAGGCATATGCAACATCTATAGCCCGTCAGCTTGATGGCTATAAATAGCAGGGTAGCATACCCCACAGAAGGGGACAAGAGAGGGGCAATGAGAATAGGTGAGAGAATAGAAACAACGCTTCCTTGCTCCCATATTAGACCATCAAAGGAGTAAAAGAGTGACGGTAGCACTCGGTTTCTATCGTCACACCCCAGAATCAAAAAATTATACTTAGATTGTCTGTCTAGGACCTCTATGTACTTTTTTTAGTTTATTTTTAAAACAATCATGATTTAATGGCAAACAAGGGGGTGACTCAGCTGGGGACATTCTTCTCCCCTGATGAGAAGGTCGTGACGCAGTCTGATGCGGCCAAGCTGTGCTCAAACCAGAGAATGCTAGTAGTACGCTTCGACCAACAAGCGTTCGAGGAAATACTCTCCGGGGACAGTGCGAGTCCTTCTCCAAGGCTAGCAAAGACTAAGAAGACCCACATGACATAGGTTGCAAAGGCCGCTGCGCCTCACCCAACGGTGGAGCATATGCTTTCCGCCTATTTTTGCAGCAGAGGACACTCGTCATGCGACCACGTGGGCTTATGCCTCTCATACGGCATCCTTTTTGACAAGAAAAGTGCTCAACACTTGAAGACCCACAGGACATGGCTTGCAAAGGCCGTTGTGCCTCACCCAACTACGGAGCATGTGCTTTCCGTCTCTCTCTCAATTGCTGAAGATGCTCGTCAGGCGTCCACCCAGGTTGTCTATGTCCATACGACATCCTCGTTTGACATAAAAAATGCTTGACACTCAAACTCTGACAGAGGAATATACTACAATGCCAGACAATCGGGTGCTGATGCAAGTTCCATGCGGCAAAGAAGAAGGCCGCATAAGATCGATTATTTGGCATCGCTTGACAACCGTAGGCAGATGGCCGCATGCTGTTCTATCAGCATCATAACCTTTATTTTTGACCGAATCTCACGCGGCACTGATCCTATGCGCCATATTGATAATGGTGAAAACCCAAACTTGGACTCTTCGTATTAGGAACCAGCACGTGCAAGGACAAAGAAGTCTTGGGCAGCACAAGCTCGCCAAGATCAAGCAACTGCCCATTCGGCTGACCGTTAACATGCATCGCTGACTGTTATTCGTGCCTCATACAGAAATCTATACAAGATTGACCCACGTTTCCAGCCCGCAGCGGCAAGTAAACCGGGTCAAAAGTCTTCCACTAACGACTTGGGAAAAGTTCATCCATAAAACCCAGGTCAGGGAGCAAAAATAATACCTATACACCCATTTCCTCACAACAAGGGTGTAAAGATAAATCAACTCTCGCATGACTTGCGCAACATGATCAATCACATGCGCAAAGCGAGAGAAGCAACCACGAAATATAAAATGGCCCCTTTGGGGCATGACTATGCCAGTATTATTATTAACTGTTGCTGTAATCAGGTAGCAGTACCTGCAAACAGGCAGTCATCATTCTAGCGACTGCAACCAAGGGCACCCATCCGGTAGCAGCCCAGAGAGCAGGTAGAAGTACTAAACGAGGAGTAGCCACCCTTCACCTCGTGTTATTCGGGTTCGAAGGCCCCCTTCACGAATGGAGGTAGGAAGTCCAGCACCTCCAGTCCGTCACTTTCGGCTAGCCTGTCGAGGAGGCAGGTCCAAGTAGGAAAAGCAGTAGGACCTACAGAGAGGGTTTTTCTCGCCACTCTCTCAATAAAGAAGCTGCCACCCACTGGGGGTAGCTCTTTATTTGGACACCAGATGACTGCAGAAGCTGGGGGTCATAATCCCACAGAACTCTACAATAATCCAGCGTTCCGAGACGACGGTGATTCCCAGGGAATGGGTGTTGAGATCCCTGAGGTTAGACACCCTCATAAAGGAGACATAGCCTCCTATGCTGGGTGTAGTGTTCCATCGGAGTCCGAAGGAGACACAACACTACCAACTTTCTCCGACGACTATCTATAAGAGTCCAAAGCAGAAAGTGCTACATCTACCGTCCCATCTATCTTACCTAATATAAGAACAAGATACATGGAAGGAGACGAGCATGAAGGCTCCAATGATCAATAATACCTATAGCTTTGAGCGTATATCCTTCATGGACAGATTCTCATGCTACAATCAAATCAAGATGTCTCATGAAGACGAGAAACTCATATCGTTCTGAACGCCGATAGGGATGTACATCTACATAGTCATGTCCTTCGGTCTGAAGAACGTATGTGCTATATAATAGAGAGCGATAAGCACCATCTTTCGTAAGCATCTATGCAAGACGATTGAGTGTTACATCAATGACATCGTCGTCAAGATTTGCTCTAAAGATGATCACATCTAGGACCTGAAGACTATGTTCGACATCATACGTACGTACCAGCTCAAGAAGAATCCCACCAAATCTTTCCAAGGAGTCTCCAGCAGCAAATTCCTAGGTTTTATTATAACTTCGAAAGGTATCTATGTGGACCCTGACAAGACTAAAGTAATCCTTGAAATGCGCCTACCGAAGAACCTTAGAGAACTTTGTGGCCTTCAAGGAAGACTGGCCTATATTATGAGGTTCATATCGAACCTCTCTGGGTGTTGTCAGCCATTCACTCAGCTCATGAAGGAGCCTCCTTTGTCTAGAACAAAGAATGCCAGCGCGCCTTCAACAACATCAAGGAATTCCTTATGAGCCCTCCAATATTGGTAGTCCTAGTTATGGTAAAGCCCTTTTTACTTTATATACAAGCAATGGATTACTCTCTTGGCACTCTGCTAGCCCAGAAGAGTGGCATATGTTATGAGCAGGCCATCTACTACCTCAACAGGATGATGGTTGGTACGAAACACAAATACAACCCCATCGAGAAGGAGTGCCTTTCTTTAGTCTTTGCTATCTAGAAAACTCAGCACTACGTGACAAGATAAATGGTCCATGTGATCTTACTGTTCAACCCCCTCAGGGTCCTCATAACTAAACCCGGGGCACTCAACTCCTGCTTGGCTAGGTGGGCAATATTGTTTTCACCATACGACATGGTGTTTGTTCCGCAAAAGCTGTCAAGGGCTAAGCATTAGTTGACTTCCTGGCCGCCCACTCGGTGTCAAAAACTTTAAAACTCTATAAAGAGATCCCCGACGAAGTCGCAAACTCCAGCACCGTGATGAGCGTAGAAGTCGTTTGTCGAATATTAATATTCTTTGACGGTGCTTCGAGAGCAAGGCCCAAAGGCAATATCGTCGTTGAAATTGGGATAGTATTGATCTGTCCCTACGAACTAGTCATTAACCATGCCTACTCTCTTATAGAGCCATGCTCCAATAATGTGGCAGAGTATAACGCCCTCGTTATTAGACTCCAGCTTGCTAAGCAAGTAGGAGTCAACTACCTAGAGGCCTACGATGACTCTAAGATGATCGTTAGTCACGTCCGGGGCGAGTATGAAGTACGGCATGAGGATTTGATTCCCTACCACCAAGCAGAGGTCGGTATAATCTTCACCTTCGGGGGGTTCTTCATAGAGCACGTCCCTCGACTACAAAATATCGAGGCTGATGCCCTTGCCGGTCCCGCTGCCTCCTTGGTCGTTCCTTCCGACACTCACCAGTCGTTCATCGTGGTCAGCCAAGAGCTACTCTACCCGAAAAACAACCTCTACATGTGTCTTAGCTATGCCGCAGAGGCATAAACTGGCATCCTGGACTGAGGCTCCCGTTTATCGACTACGATGTCTATGGAATCCTCCCTGAAGACCCAAAGGAAGCTAGTTCCATCATAAGATATTTCTTCCGATTCTACTATGATATGGCTACCAAAATATTGTATCATCGTTCGTATGATGGACTTCTGCTATGGTGCCTATCAGAAACAGAAGCCAAACAAGTACTCCGGGAAGCCCATGACGGCATCTGTAGTGCCCAACAACCTGGTCCTAAGCTACATGATCGCCTCAGGCGTTTGGGCTATTACTGGCCAAAGATGGTATAGGATGCTGTCAACTATGAAAGAAAGTGCTAAGCGTGCCAAATCTACGTTGACTTCATCCACTAAACCTCGAAGTTCCTACACCCGATCGTTGCGTTTTGGCCATTCGAGACGTGGGGGATAGATATCATTGGACCGATTAGTCCACCTTCGTTGAAGGGACAACGGTTCAACTTGGCCATTATCGACTAAATTTTTAATGAGCAGAAGCTGTTTCGTTCGCTGAAGTAAAGACGTCAAACGTGATCAGCTTTGTTAAGCATCACGTCATATACCGCTTCGGCTTGCCATATAGGATCATCCATGACAATGTTCCATAGTTTACAAGTCATACGTTCTACCAATTTTGTGACAAAAAATGGATTCAGAATATAGCGTCGACTACCTACAACTCGGCAACAAAGGGTTTGGCTGAGGCGTTCAACAATACTATTATCATGCTCCTCAAGAAGTTCGTGTTATATAACAAGCATGACTGAAATGAGAAGCTGGATGAATGTCTCTGGGCCTACCGCACAATGATCAAGACACCAACTGGTAGTACGTCATTCTCCTTAGTCTACGGGAGTGAAGCAATCCTCCCCATCGAGGTCCAAATTCCCTTGCTTCGAGTGGCTCTCTCCAACTGGCTAACCGTCGACGACAATCACCACATACGGCTACAAGAATTGGAAGCACTCGACGAGAAGCACCTCTTAGCTTAACAATGCATTGAACTGTACCAGGCACGTCTTTTTGGAGCCTTCAACAAATGGATCAAGGAGAGAACTTTCCAATTGGGTGACCTCATCTTGATGGTAAGAAGACCCATGGCTATGACCCACAAGAAGGCCAAAAAATTCTAGCCTAAATGGGATGGCCCATTCATCATGGAATCTGTATCTCCAATGGTGCCTACCGGCTCACAAAATCTATTGGTGACTTGCTTATGATGCCCATAAATGGAAAGTTCCTGAAAAACTACTATGTCTAAGGCTAGGCTTGTACTTCTTCTTATCCCAAGTAGGACAACAAAGATTTATATAATTCTCACTCCTTGTTCATCCCCAACGAGTGCCTATGCACGACATTCCTCAATAAGCCATTATCGGTATTCAGGAGTCCTGGATACGCAATATATAATGGATCCTTAAAAGCTCCCCAACGGAGTAATCCTCGGGTCCACCTGTACACTCCCGTAGGGACCACTCAAAAATCAGTCTCGTTAGACGCTAGCCATGTCCATACTGCCTCTGAGCTATCAGCCTAACTATCTTTCTAGTGGAGTAACTCTCAGGTCTATGTATATTCCCGGATAGACCACACTCAGCCAATCACTCTTCAGTGAGTTCTCGGACATTGGTTCACGTCCATACTACCTCTGAACTACTGTCCTAACATTTCTCTCTAGCCATATTTTCTATGTCCATATTACCTATGAGAAAACCTCTCGGGTTTGGCTATCGATTATCACATCTATATTACCTCTTATATCGGTTGACATCTTAACTTATCATCCGTACTTAACTCTAAGTATGTCAGCGATGTTAAGTCAATAAAACCTGCCACGTCCATATCACCTCTGAAAGGCTTATCTAGAACCTACTACTTGCATTCCAGTGTGTAAAAAATCCGTTACATTTTAAAGGTTTTTTTATTAATATTCAAGATCATTAGTATAGGTGATAAAAAAATTCTATAATCAGAACTTTCTCCATCTAGGCGCCCCTCCGAACGATTGCAGCTACTGATACAAGCAGAGCCCGCAGCAGAACTCAATGCTTTCTGGATCATCCCTCTACAGTATAAACCTCAATATATGAAAAAGAATATATACCGACGGATGTGAAGGGAGGAGCATGTCACTACCACATTTATAGATGATGGCATTCTTGTCATTTAGAATATTCATTGTTTAGTAATTTAGTATTATATATGGTGCTACTAATTAATTATTTTATATTGTGCTATTTATTATTTGTTAGTGGGCTAGCCTATATTTAGTTTGACTTTTCATTAGTGGACCCATTGGATTGTCATGACAAATTGAGCCCAACATTAGACTAAGCCAATTAAACCATTTTTCTTAGTTAATTAAAGAGATTATCTTAATTTGCATTAGTTTAGAGACTTTCCAATATAGCATTTCCTAATTATTTCTTATAACTAGCAAGTGGGGGTACATTAGACATTGTAGGTTGCTTGGGAAGGGGAAAAAATAGGGTCGGCCATAATATGGGACTTTTCTCTCTCCCTCTCTTCTTTATTTGTTCATTCCATCTAGATTTTCAATTTAGTTCATCCCCAAATTGACTCATTCATTCACCAACTTTAACCTAATTTACACCCATTACCTCTGAATTTCATCATCCAATAAGCATTAGTGCTTGGATTTCAAGGAGCACTTGAAGAAGGAGAAATTGACAAGGAGATTGTGTCTTAATTGTGTCCATTGAGCATTTCATTGGAAATGCATCTCCCAATAGGTAAATTCTGAGTCTACCTCTTAATTTAGTCTTTAATTCATGCATTTAACTATTAGAAATTATCTATTGGCTTAGGGATACCCATAGGATCAAGAACTAAGTTCATCTGACTTGTATTATGGATTTTATATCGTAATTTATGTCTAATTAGGGGGAATTACAAGATTAACACATCAAGTGTGTTTCATAAGACCAATTAGATCTAATTAGACTTAGATCGGGGTTGTGAAACTAATTACGTATCCACAATTGGATACGAGTAGAGCGTATCAAAGTATTTTGTGATACAATATGATACATGACTCATTTTGGGTGTTTTTGTATGAATACTCTTTAATTCCTATTGTAACAAGTTACATTAGTTATAAAATAGTGTATTTGATGTGTAAGAATGTTTGTTGCTATATATTATGAGTTTTGACTCTCATTTTGGGTACGTATCATAGATTATCTTGTATATGCACTATAAGTGTTTGGTTTTTATGTCTATTATGTGTGTTTTCCAATATATGTATTATTTCAATAGCTAGGTTGGTATATATATTAGTACTACATATATAGTATATGATATTGTATTATAACTATATAAGTATATAGTTACTTGTATATATATATGCATATTTGTGTGTGTGTGTGTGTGTGTGTGTGTGTGTGTGTGTTTGTGATAAGTGGGGGTGCTTGAGTGAGGAATGATGGAGTTTGTCTAGTGACTTTGAGCTGAACTTGACGTGTTGCAGTGTGTTAGAGAGGGGAGGGTATTGTTATGGCCTGTGCAAGACTGTGTTATAAGTGTAATGCATTGCACTTAGTTGTAACAGGAAACTTGGGGGCAGCCTGCAGATGTAGAAGTGTTCGGGAACTACAGCAGTGCACTACTTATTGTTGTTGTATGTAGTTTTGGTGTTTGGGTGCAGGCAATGGAAAGGAATGATGCTCAATGGTACAAAGTTATAACTCTTGTGTTCTGTTGTAGCTAGCTTGGCAGATGCTTTGGAGGGGTCAAGTTTCAGCTCATCATTAGCCAACAGAAAGGGGGTGCACTGTCTAGTACACACAGTGCGATACAATATCGAATATGCACAACAGTAAACAACAAGGTAGAGGAGAGTTGGCTCCCTGTTATAGATGTTGCAGGCAATTAAGGATTTGGGGTTCGGGTCTGTTGTAATTCAATGATGTAGTAGGTAGTTGTGGTGGCAGTAAGTAGGATAGGAAGATGGGCGACTGTGTTCACAAGGTATCAGATGCCTTTGTGTAACAGGTTTTATGTATTTTGCACACTATCTTAGTGTATATCAGTACAGAGAACTGTAAGTCATCAGCAAGTGAATTATACTTTAGTATATAAGTGTGTGTATGTTAGTGGTGGCAGTGTGTGTTGCTAGGGTATTATGTGGATATGAAGTAATGGTGTCACCCTTCATGGAGAAGTGATCATGCTTGTTTATTAGAGTGCACAGACAATGTGTTAGGCCGGAGAGGGTGTAGTGCATCTAGAAGGGAATGTGTAGGTATTTTTGACATGTTAAGGTAAGGTTCGGTTGAGGTCTAGTGAGTTAGTTAGGTTGATTAGAGTTTGGATAGTTGGTATCAAGGGTGATACATGAATGTGGATGGAGGTTAAGAATAATACCTAGGTATTGGATAGTGGCCAAGATATTGATAATTAGCTAAGGTAATAGTCTTAGATCATAAGTAAGGTATTAGCATAACTTAAGTACTAGTATATATAGGTCATATATATTAATATTAGCTAGTAACCTAGTATTAGCTATATGTACCTTAGCAAGTATCAAGGTAATGACTTTTATGAACTAGAAAACCTATATAGGTAAGGTATTGACTTAGTTTAGCTAGAGTGACATAGAAATGGCCTAGAAAAAGATATTAAAGCATTTTGACTCATTTCTCACTCCATTACACCAAGTAACATGATATTCATATTTAGGTGTGTGTGACACCAGCTCAAATTCCGAGATATACTATTTTCTCAGGACCACATACGAGTACATTCTCTGATAGTTTCCTTATTTGATAGCCTCTATGTTTCATATATTTAATATTGAGATATTTGATTCTTGACACGATGGTTTCACGGATTGGTATACGTGGATCTTGGTCTTGAGATATTATTGTCGTGGTTACTTAGTGATCGCCTTGTCATGTTTCATGATTATTCAGTAATTACAGTGATATCTTAGTAATTATATAGACCGTGATCATAGTACATGATATTATAGACCGTGCAGTGTGATATACGTGTTATAATGTGTCGTGATTTGTATTTGTGTACTAGTCGGGGTTGGAGAAGTATTAGTGGATATGTGATTATACCTTATAGCCCATGATTTCGTGTAGCCCATGATAGTTAACAAATCATGCAACTCTCACGTGATCACGCTAGCGCACCTTTTGTATATAGCCCGTGCTAGTCCCAAGACAATCATATTATCTTACTAATATTTCAAGAAACATTTATATTTTTTGTTTCTTTTATTCTAGTACATTATATTATTGTTTCTCACCATATTGATCTCAGTTCTTGCCATTATTTACAATGATGCTTTTCTCATGATATTTGCTCATTCAGTTACTTCCATCATTTATTTTCATGGCTATTGATGTTTCATAGTTTTTGTCAATTATTGGTACTGCTATTTGGATTGTACTTCGCTCCAATCCTAACTGGATATATTTTTCAGATGATTCATTAGAGGACTGGTGTCCTATGCACTATGGGTCACAGGATGACGAGCCAATTGATTCCTGAACCATGTCCGAAAAGAACTTCTCCTTGAAAAGCTCTTTAAAAGTTCCCCAAGTTAATCCTGCTACCGTAATCCTCGGGTCTTTCCTGAGCCCTGTCAATGCTATATCGAACATCTGGATGCCTATTGCCTCTACTCGTAGACCCTACGAAATTTGTGCCAGTCGCATGTTTCTCTCCATATCCTCGATCCAATCATCAACATATAAGATTCCTTCCATGCCTTTGAAGTCTTTTAGCCCCATCCTCTTGAAGTCTATGATGGTACCCGGCCTTGGCTGATACAGAATAAACTGAGCTGGTGCAATCGGTGGCTGACTGTAGTAGCTCTTACAACTGCTGCAAGTACGATCTGGTGAGCATTCTCCACGCTCTATCGTAGGACCTCGGACTGTCGCTGCTGCACCTCCATCATCTGCTGGAAGAGTGAGAACATCTAGGTCTGATTAACTACAGGTGTTGGAGGAGGAAGATCCTCGAAAACTGTCTACCCTGTCCTCGGTACTGGAGGTGGAGCACCTCCGAAAGCTGCTGCTAATACGCCTACCTGGACCGGTGAAGCTGACCTCCTGAATGTAGGTACTGGACCATCGACTGAGAGTGCTTCCCTCAAGGGTGATAAAGTGACTGATCGTCCTGTTGCGGCACCTGATCGCTGGGAATGCGTCTTTGACGGCATCCCGAAGATAGATTTAAATACAGAATCAATATTGAATATGATACGATATCATCAAAGAAAGACAGAACTTTATTCAAAGCAAAGCAATATTCCATAGTTAAGGATTTGTAAAACAGATTTTGGAATGTTTCCTAGTTGTGATTGAGTAAACTCTCAGCCGAAATCCTATTTCCTAAATCAGGCTCGTAGCATTAATCTAGACGAGCACAACTATAAAATTATACTAATTGCGAATCTCGACATGCATGGGCCACCACTTGTCATGCCCTAGTCCAAAAATACATAGGACTAGGAATACGCGACATACCAGATACGCATTCGACCAGACTCTGGTCTGACTCGAATACGTATAAGCTGTAATAACAATGGTCACTATCTAAATAATCCAGAAAATATAAACATCTACGTCTCAATCCATAATGAACAACAATATACAAGAAAGAGCTACATGTGCTAAAGTTGGCCGCCCAATAACACACAAACTCGAATAGACTCGAGAAGAGATGAGTCTACAAAAGCTCGGCTACAACAGCAGAAGAATAATCAATATGAATAAAGTAACCATCATGCCTGTAGAAATGATATGAGTACCTGGTACACTGCCCGCAAGACATGCAACTCCATCAGCAACTCCAAATGCTCCGTAATCGTCTATGCTGCAAAACTGGTAGGGGACCAGTTCCTTAGAGGGACGTAACAAGGTACAAAACTACAGCATGCCAAAGTACAACAGAAAATACAAGTACAACGACGGTGTAATCTAGCATAACCACCTAAGTGAGACACAGTTTAAAGACAATGTTCGATGCGTGGGCTGTCCAAAATAAAATCGTAGCTCCGGACACGAAAACACAAGGGACGTACCGCAGCTCCGGGCAAAGAGTCACACGGGTGATACAACTACACTAGATACAGGATCACTACAGAGATAGTACATATACATATATAAGCGCGTGTAGAGGAGCCCAAACGTCTAGTAACTGTCTTCCCTATCCCAAGTGGTCATTGATTGTGCGTTGAACCTGAACCTCTATCTAACAGTCTCGTCACACAGAAATAACTATTAACAGAGGCGACCCTAAGGTCGTCCCAGTCTTCGGTCATGATGTCAGTATCAAGATACAGAAAATCTGGCACGATAATAGTGTATGGACGTGTCCTAGGGTTATGATGTACACAAGTACGTACATCAAGGTGTTGCGAACATCTAACACTCGTTACAGACGTTACCGACGAACGTCTGCACTCGATTTTTGACCCGGACGTGGAGTAACGATTCTAATCAAACTCGTACATAATGTACATAATAAAATAATAAATATCGGGTAACTGATATACAGGGTTGCAAGGTACACTTGCCTGGATCCGACTACTAAAGATGGGGATCTGGTACAACGTCCAAGTCCGCAGGTCCCATAGTACCTAGAGACGAGATACAAACTCAATCAATAAACTATCACGCGGCTAAAATAAGATGTGACTCACGTCTAATATATGTTCAATCTCTGTTAGAACTCACATAGACACTAATCTAGAGGGTTAACCCAGGTTGATTAAGGGTTCATTACAATTACGACCAATCACCTGTTTAATACCATCAGAACAATCCTCAATCATATACCATCATCTATCATTCGTCTTAAAACTACTCCTCGATCCATTTCATTACTATCCCTCAATCTTCCATCACTGTCTAATCGTTTGTTGTTACACCCATTCCCCAATCATTCACCTACTGCTAATGTCCATCAATATTTTAATATTATAGTATTATCTCGTCAATAATTTAATCTGCTCATCAAAATGATAAAAATACATAAAATAATTTAGACAACACCTCAAATGTCTCATGTGGCACTTAAAACCCAACCCTATTATATATCATATTTCCAACCATCTCATTTATATATTTCATATCCTCACACATGAATATCAATGCAAGTTTATACCAAAATTAATTAATTAGCCATTTACCATCACTTGTATTTAATAACACTAACACCTCAATACATAATGTAAACTTAACTAGATCTATATCATCCTTAAATCCTAAACTCAATGCATAAACAAGCCTAACTAAGTTCTATACACAATAAACAATATTAGACTAACTATGGAGCGGGGGAAGGGGTTACCTTGGTGACGGTGTGGGGGTGCGAGGTTGTATATATAAAAGCTTCATCTTCTCCATGAGCAATAGCACAGCCGACAACACAACATATGGAAGCACACGACGTAGTCAGGGTCGACAAGGAGTAGAAACTCGAGTGACCAGAGTTACGCATGGAGTAGCACACGACTACCATTGCGCTGCGACAGCGAAAGTAGAGCCGCTGGTGTTGAGTGGCTTAGGGTGGTGGACTGGAGGCCGGGGTCGGTTTGGTCGACTGGAGGTGATGCAGGTGGCGTGTGGTGGTGGGAAGTCCTGTGGAGGTGGTGGTAATGGCGGATGGTGGTGGTGGCAGCAGCTGGTGTGGTGGACTCGTCGAGTGAGGCCAGTCGAGGGGCTCGACGTGGAGGAGGCGATAAGGAGGCAGCGGGCTCGCGGGGTGCAGCAGTTCATGGGGTGGTCGTGGGGATGACTGGAGGTAGAAGTGGTGGCGGTACGGGTGGAGGAGTCGTGGGGAGGTAACCAGAGGTGGCCGGAGAGCACAGCAGGTGGTGGCAGTGGTGGCGTTGGTGTGTGTTGGTGGTGGCGTTGGCTCTTGGCAGCGGTTGTGAAGTGGAGTAGCAGTCGAGGAGGGCACGACGGGTGGCCAGAGTGGGAGATTGTGGAGTAGGGTGGTCAGCCGTAATAGTTGTGCTTCTCAAGGAAGAAGGAGAAGAAGAAAGGAAGAAGGAGAAGAAGAAAGGAAGAAGAAGGAAAGATGCGTTCGGTTGAAATTTTGTGAGGAGGGAGAAGAGGGAGAGGGTTGTGTTCTCTAGGTTTGGGGATTAGGGCCGGCATGGGGAAGAGTGTGGGACAGAGACATTTTATAGGGAGTTGTGTGTGTGTTGTGTGGTGTGGATGAGCCCCAATTTGAATGGATGGTGAGGATTTTATACGGAAAAAATTCCACATCCAAAGGAAAGAGAGTGGGGATGGGCTTGACCGATCAAAGAAGCGGGGGCTTGTTCATTTGGTCTTGACCAATGAGGTTATGACACATATTACAATATTTGCAAATAAGCCCTTTAATTTTGGGTATTTGCACAAATACATAAAATGATGCAAAATTTGTGGGAAAATTGGTGTTTTGTGTTTTGTAGGGTGAGGGGGTGTTGTGTTTTTTATATAGGCTTAATTCAAGGGACATTGGAATTAAATTGGGATTAAAATAGGTTTAGTCAAATTTGGTATCCCCAATTTAATTAGAATAAATTATTATGTGCTCTTAAATTAAATGGGGGCACATGGGATCTCAATTGGAAGTGACACAAAGGTCATGAATGGTGTAGGCTTGGTGTCAGTCTTGGACCCTTTTATTGGTCCGGCTCAACGGGTTAAATTGGTATCTCAAAATTGATGACAACGACACAGGTGCACGACACGAGATTAACTAATGGATTTCGGTTAGGGAAAAATTGTGCAATTAAATTAGAGCACAAGGAATTATGATTTTGAGAGACGGAAAAGTCCAACGCCTAAATTGGCGTGTTAAGTCTAGAATGCAACAATAAGTTGGAAATTATGGGCTAATGTTGGGCTCCTAATATTTCAACAATGGTAGAGCGCACCAAGGGTTTAATTAAATAGTTTTAACATCTGAAACCCTACTTCTAAACCTCTATTTATTGATGTTAAACCAAAAAATTTCAACCCAAAATCAGTTTATCTATAGAAATAAATGAGAGAGTTTACATCCTTCCCAACTTAGAAAACTTTTGTCCCCGAAATTAAAAGTAAAGCACGATAATAGCTACGAGAATTTAAAAACAAACTGGTAATCCAATGCGGTAAGTAAATTCGTACCTCGATCCTCAAATAAATACGGAAAACGCTGCCGAATAGAATCCTCGCGCTCCTAGGTAGATTCGCCTGGCGAATGATGCTTCCATGCGACTCTGACCAGTCAATTAATCTGACCTCTCAAAGTCTTCTCACTGTGATCGAGTATCTCCACTGGCTGCTCCACGTAAGATAAACTGGGCTCGACTGTAATCTCTGAATGATCAAGCACGTGGCTAGGGTCCGCCACGTATCTCCTCAACTGTGATACGTGAAATACGTCATGCACTCCTTCTAATGATGGAGGCAATGCAAGATGATAAGCCATTTCACCAACTCGTTCCAAGATGTCAAAAGGTCCGATGTATCTCGGACTCAGCTTGCCTCTGCCTCCAAATCTGATGGTACCACGAGTAGGCGATATCTTCAAAAATACATGGTCACCTTTCTTGAACTCCAAGGGTCTGCGGTGCACATCTGGCCAATGCTTCTGTCTGTCCAGTGCTTCACGGAGGTGGCTCTGAATCTGCTTGACTTTCTCCACTGTCTGTGTCACCAACTTTGGACCAAGTATCTGACGCTCTCCTAGTCACTCCAATATACTGGTGACCTACACTTCCTGCCGTACAATGCCTCATAAGGTGCCATCTGTATGCTAGCCTGGTAGCTGTTATTGTAGGAGAATTTTACCAAGTGCAGATGGTCCTCCCAAGATCCTCCAAAGTCGATCATGCACGCTCTCAACATATCCTCTAGTATCTGTATCGTGCGCTCTGACTGGCCATCAGTCTGAGGATGATATGCAGTGCTGAACTTGAGACAAGTTCCTAGACTCTCCTACATACTCCGCTAAAAATATGACATAAATCTGGAATCATGATCCGATACAATGCTGATATGCACTCCATCTAGTCGTACTATCTGCCTCATATACATGTCAGCTAATATCTCCGTGGACTGCCTAACTCTGAAGGACAAGAAATATGCAGACTTGGTGAGTCTGTCTACGACAACCCAAACTGCTCCTTACCGCTAGGGCTCCGTGGGAATCCTGTGACGAAGTCCATAGTAATGTGCTCCCACTTCCACTCGAGAATGGAAAGCGGCTATAATAGTCCTGCAGTCCTCTGATGTTCAGCCTTGACTTGCTGACAAACCAAACATCTCGCCACGAATCTTACAATCTCTCTCTTCATCCCATGCCACCAGTAATATTGTCTCAAATCTCGGTACATCTTCGTACCCCCGGGATGAATAGAATAAATCGAGCTATGAGCCTCGGTCATCAACTCCTAGCGTAGCTTGCCACTCGAAACATATAGGCGATCTACATACCTCAATGTTCTGTCTTTATGAATCCTGAGTCCCGTCTGCATGCCGGCCTCTGTCCTCTCTCATAGTCGTTAAAATTTTGCATCTGTAGGTAGGGTTGCCTTGATCCTCTTAATCAATGTAGACTGAACCTCGAGACTGGCCATCTGTCCATCCATGCCTGGCAATACAATCTCAATCCTGAGTTCCTGAAGATCCTCTAACAACTGGCGCTGAGTCATAAAAATATGCCACGGACTTTCAGATTAAGGCATCTGCTACTACATTCACCTTGCCAGGGTGGTATTGCAACTCTATATCCTAGTTTGTCATCAACTCTAGCAATTACCTCTGTGTCATATTAAGCTCCTTCTGAGTGTAGAGATACTTCAGACTTTTATGGTCTGTGTAAATCTCAACATGCTTTCCATAAAGGTTGTGTCGCCATAGCTTTAGTGCAAATATCACTGCATCTAGCTCTAGGTCGTGCGTCGGATAGTTTTTCTCATGAACTCTCAGCTGCCTTGATGCGTAGGCTATCACTTTGCTGTGTTGGATAAGTACACATCCTAATCCGCTCCCAGACGCATCACTGTACACTACAAATCCTCCTGATCCGGAAGGAAGTGTCAAAGTTGGTGCTGATGTCAGACGCTTCTTCATCTCATTGAAAGCCGTTTGACACTCTTCGGTCCAGATAAACTCCTCGCCGTTACACGTCAATCGCATCATAGGCACAGTAATCCTCGAGAAAATTTCTACAAACCTCCGATAATATCCAGCAAGTCCAAGAAAACTCCTAATCTATGTAACTGATGTAGGGGTTGGCCATGTCTCAACTGCAACTATCTTCTCCGGGTCAACTGATAGCCCATCTCCGGTGATTATGTATCCAAGGAATGGTACTCTAACCAAGTAGAACTCACATTTGCTGAGCTTGGCGTACAGCCTCTCCAGTCTCAGCGTCTCCAACATAATCCTGAGATGTCTCTCGTGCTCCTCCTAGCTCTCGGAATATACCAAGTTGTCGTCGATAAATACCACCACGAACTTATCTAAGTACTGGTGGAAAACATTGTTCATCAGGCTCATAAATACTGCTGGCACTTTGGTTAAATCAAATAGCATGACTAGAAACACATAGTGTCTATACTTCGTCCAAAAAGCCGTCTTCGGAATGTTCTCTCTCCGTACCTTGATCTGATGATCGCTTGATCTGAGATCGATCTTCGAGAATACATATGCGCCACTTAGCTGATTCAAATAAATCATCGATGTGCGATAATGGGTACTTGTTCCTTATCGTTACAGCATTAAACGCCCTGTAATTGATACACAAACATACCGTCCCTGAAATTAATACACAAACATACCGTCCTGTCCTTCTTCGGCACAATAAGATGGGTATTCCCTATGGAGAAACACTATCCCGACTGAAACCCTTGTCTAAGAGATCCTCTACTATGGACCTTCAACTTAACCAACTCTATCGGTGCTAGTCTGAAGATGGGAAAATAACTGGCTCGGCTCTTGGTGTCATCTTTATAACAAACTCTATCTCTCTGTCAGGTGGCAGGCCTGGAAGATTATCTAGAAACACATCCTCAAACTCTGATATAATACGGGGGTACACTGGTTCACCTGCTGCAATGTGTGTCGCTAAGGTAGGTTGGACACCATGCCCTTAGGCTCACCGAAGAAACTCTAACTCAGGGTAATCTGGTGGTCTAAGTATAGTGCAACCACGTCGACAATCTAGCATCGCGTGGTATTGGCTCAACCACTCTATTCCTAGGTCAATAGTCTAGACTTAACCTCATAATAAATTCTTTCGTTGTATCTTTAACACCAATCCTCCAAAATAAAAATTCTTCTTGCCTAATGTATAGTTTCTCTTCTCCTCAAAGTTGTCCCTAAAATTTTATTCCTCAAATTTCTTCTTTCTGTTATTTATTGCTCTGGGTTACATAGTACAATTATAATAATAATATCACCCAAGCACATACTAGAATTTTTGGTATCAGATCATCATCTTCAAGGTGAGAGCCTAAAATTTTATCTCCTCTAGCTTATAACATCGTTTCTGGTATTGCTATTATATACAACTAATTTCTAGCATCGGGGCATGCACTTCCATAAATTATTCTAGAGGGTTATGATCATCAATCTTTCCAACTCCCAGTACTTCCCAAATCACTGCTATCTCAAGTACGGGTAGGGTACTACTGGGTCCAATTCTCTTGCTAACCTTCCACACTAGTTTTAGATTCCAAAAAGAACCTATCAATCTATCCTACTAAGGGTCACAATCTTCTCAGAGAATAATAGTACACGAATTCTGTCTTCTATCGTCGGACTTCGATCTTCTTCTGGAGCGAACCATCAGGCTAAAGCATCCGTCTTCCCGAATAATAGGGGATGAGAAACAATGATAACGATATTGACGAAAATTGAACGAATACAAATTGGAAGTCCAAGGGCGATAATCATATACAAAGTGAGTTTTTAAAATCAATTATGGATTGAGATCCTATACAACAATAAATTATAATATCTATTCCTAAATCGGACCTATATGGGCCACTACAAAAACATGTCACGCCCTAGTCCCAAAATACGTAGGACCAGGAATATGCTATACGCCAGCTACGCATTTGACCAGACTCTGGTCTGACTCGAATATGTATAAGCTGTAATAACAATGGTCACTATCTAAATAATCCAGTAAATATAAACATCTACATCTCAATCCATAATGAACAACAATATACAAGAAAGAGCTACATGTGCTAAAGTCGGCCGCCCAATAACACACAATCTTGAATAGACTCGAGAAGAGATGAGTCTATAAAAGCTAGGCTACAACAACAGAAGAATAATCACTATGAACAAAGTAAACATAATGCCGGTAGAAATAATATGAGTATCTGGTATACTGCCCGCAAGACATGCAACTCCATCAGCAACTCCAAATGCTCCATAATTGTCTATACTGCAAAACTAGCAGGGGACCAAGTCCTCAGAGGGACGTAATAAGGTACAAAACTACAGCATGCCAAAGTACAATAGAAAGTACAAGTGCAACGACGGTGTAATCTAGCATAACCACCCAAGTGAGACACAGTTTGAAGACAATGTTCGACGCGTGGGCTGTCCAAAATAAAATCGTAGCTCCGGACACGAAAATACACGAGACGTACCACAGCTTCGGGAAAATAGTCATACGGGTGATACAACTACATTAGATACATGATCACTATAGAGATAGTATATATACATATATAAGCGCGTGCAGAGGAGCCCAAACGTCTAGTAACTGTCTTTCCCATTCCAAGCGGTCAACGATTATGCGTTGAACCTGAACCTCTATCTAACAGTCTCGTCACACAGAAATAACTATCAACAGACATGAGCCTAAGGCCGTCCCAGTCTCCGGTCATGATGTCAGTATCAGGATACAAGAAATCTGGCACGATAACAGTGTATGGACGTGTCCTAGGGTTATGATGTACACAGGTACGTAGATCAAGGTGTTACGAAAATCTAACACTCATTACCAAACGTTATCGATGAACGTCTGTACCCAATTTTTAACCCGGACGTGGAGTAACGATTCTAATCAAACTCGCACACAATGCACATAATAAAATAATAAATATCGGGTAACTGAAATACAGGGTGGCAAGGTATACTTGCCTGGATTCGGCTGCTGAAGATGGGGATCCGGTACAACGTCTAAGTCCGCAGGTCCCATAGTACCTAGAGATGAGATACAAACTCAATCAATAAACTGTCATGCGACTGAAATAAGATGTGACTCACGTCTAACATTTGTTCAATCTCTGTTACAACTCACATATACACTAAGCTAGAGGGTTGACCCAGGTTGACTAAGGGTTCATTACAATTACGATCAATCACCTGTTTAATACCATCAGAACAATCCTCAATCATATACCATCATCTATCATTCATCTTAAAACTACTACTTTATCCATTTCATTACTATCCCTCAGTCTTCCATCACTGTCTAATGGTTTGTTGTTACACCCATTCCCCAATCATTCACCTGCTTCTAATGTCCATCAATATTTCAATATCATAGTATTATCTCGTCAACAATTTAATCTGCTCATCAAAATGATGAAAATGCATAAAATAATTTGGACAATACCTCAAATGTCTCATGTGGCACTTAAAACCCAACCCCATTATATATCATATTTCCAACCGTCTTATTTATATATTTCATATCCTCACACATGAATATCAATGCAAGTTTATACCAAAATTAATCAATTAGCCATTTACCATCAGTTGCATATAATAACACTAACACCTCAATACATAATATAAACTTAACTAGATCTATATCATCCTTAAATCCTAAACTCAATGCATAAACAAGCCTAACTAAGTTTTATACACAATAAACAATATTAGACTAACCATGGAGCTGGGGAAGGGGTTACCTTGGTGACAGTTTGGGGGTACGAGGTTGTATATATAAAAGCTTCATCTTCTCCATGAGCAATAGCACAACCGACAACACAACATATGGAAGCACACGACGTAGTCGGGGTCGACAAGGAGTAGAAACTCGAGTGACCAGAGGTACGCACGGAGTAGCACACGACCACCATTGCATTATGACAGCGAAAGTTGAGCCGCTGGTGTTGAGTGGCTAAGGGTGGTCGACTGGAGGCCGGGGTCGGGTTAGTCTACTGGAGGTGATGCGGGTGGCGTGTGGTGGTGGGAAGTCCCATGGAGGTGTTGGTAATGGCAGATGGTGGTGGTGGCAGCAGCCGGTGTGGTGGACTCGTCGAGTGAGGCCAGTCGAGGGGCTCAACGTGGAGGAGGCGATAAGGAGGCAGCGGGCTCGCGGGGTGCAGCAGCTCGTGGGGTGGCCGTGGGGACGACTGGAGGTAGAAGTGGTGGCGGTACGGGTGGAGTCGTGGGGAGGTAACCGGAGGTGGCCGGAGAGCACAACAGGTGGTGGCAGTGGTGGCGTTGGTGTGTGGTGGTGGTGGCGTTGGGTCATGACAGCGGTTCTGAAGTGGAGTAGCAGTCAGGAAGGGCACGGTGGGTGGCCGGAGTGGGAGATCATGGAGTAGGGTGGTCGACCGGAATAGTTGTGCTTCTCAAGGAAGAAGGAGAAGAAGAAAGGAAGAAGGAGAAGAAGAATGGAAGAAGAAGAAAGATGTGTTCGACTGAAATTTTGTGAGGAGGGAGGAGAGAGAGAGGGTTGTGTTCTCTAGGTTTGGGGATTAGGGCCGACATGGAGAAGAGTGTGGTGATGGAGACATTTTATAGGTAGTTGTTTGAGGGTTGTGTGGTGTGGATGAGCCCCAATTTGAATGGATGGTGAGGATTTCATATGGAGAAAATTCCTCATCCAAAGGAGAGAGAGAGGGGATGGGCTTGACCGGTCAAAAAGGAGGGGGCTTGTTTGTCATGACCCACACGCGGAATTGGGGCACGAGTACGTGGGTACGTCCAGCCTATGCCGCAACATCGGCGGTAGAACGCTGTCAAGGTCATGATACTATCTAAACAATCTCGCACGAGTATCCAACTCCATAAGGAGACAAGGATAACACAATATAATATGAACAGCATACTCAATCACATAACTACAATACGATAAGATATCGAAGAAATAAAATAAAATACAACACAAGTCTAATAGAAGTAATCTAACTCAATAATAATATTCAAGTCTCAACAAAGTATGCCGGAGACAAATCCGACAGCAAATAATCTTCTAAGAAACTAACTAGATAACAAGTGATTTCGGCTAGACCTCCCGGAATCACAACTGAACTACCAAGTCCAAGTCTGCAGCTACTCTCCCTGTGGTCCATAGAATATCGGACACCGGTCCTCTAAGGCATAGTCTGGAAAAATATTTCTAGTCAGGAAGGAGCAAAGTACATCCCTAATTGCAGTTCTATATCAATGATATAAGATATATAGCATTAAATAGATGGAAATATACAAGATGTATATACATGTACGAGAGATATACAATAAAGAAAATACTGTAAATAAATACGGGAAGGAACAATATGTCAATGAACAAGAATACTATGACTAAGTGTGTGAGTACTAGCTTTAATATATGATCGGCTTGGGAACTTGCACAGGAATAATGGCCTGGCTAGTCATACGTGCATTGTATGACCAACACTAACATGTGAACAAGATTTGTACATGAAGGGTATGATCACATATCAACACTAAAATACTCCCCACCCCGGACTAGTATAGTAGATCCAATCATGGTACGCTATGGCACAGGATTCCCTAGGAAGGTAGCAAGTCTTCCCAGAAATCAGTGTCTGTACATGCACAAGATAACAATGAAACAAGACTTGTACAAGATACACCATGAACAAGGAATAACATCTCATGACGAGATCCGGATATACCAATCCGTGTAACCATCATGTCAAGAATATGGATATTTATACTAGATACAATGAACATAGGGGATATCATAAATAAGAAACTATCAGAGAATGTACTCGCCATGGTTCCTTAGCTGGCAATACCAATTTCCTGTCCCAGAGTATCGTCTGGATGATACAACAGTCCTATAGATATATCATAAAATATAAAATTTGTATCAGAAGTTACACTAACACAATCACAAATACATTGAACTCAGGGGCTACGCCAGGTATGACACTAGTCAACTAGGGTCAAGTGCGTGTCTAATTGCGCGGGTGTCGTGTCTGTAATTATTGTGAATTCAGATAGTCGGTGATACGGGTCTCGCTAGTACGTCGGTGTACATGTGGCAGTCGACTAACATTTTGATGGTCACAGGTCAATGTAACTACGGGGTATCCGTTGGTTACACTTGGGTCGCCTAATATATATATAATTATACATATTATCAGTTTGCTTATATCATTAATTAAATATATATATATATGTGTATACCAATAATTACATAGAAAAATATGTATAAGTGTATATACACTAATAGAATTATATACTATATATATATATATATATATATATATATATATATATATATATATATATATATATATATATATATATATATATATATATATGTTTAAAAATATACATACTATATTTTTATATATATATAACAACCCATATTTATATGTATCAAAGGAATATATATATATATATATATATATATATATATATATATTTACCAAGTAAAAATATACGTATACTACATTTATATATATATACACCAATTTAATACTTATACCATATACGTATATATGTACATATATATATACCAATACATATATATATATTATGCTACATATATATATATATACCAAAATACATTTTACTAAACATATACTATATATATATAGATATATGTATATATGTATATATATACCAAAATACGTTTAAACCTATACATATACCATATACGTATATAGTAATATATATGTTTAATACATATATATATCAATAGAGAAATATAATATATATGTATATGCATATACACATACGAATCCTACACATACCAACACACATACTACATACATACATACACCAAACGAATACGTACACGCGTACGTGTATGCGAGGGAAGGAAGCCGTACCTGTGTGCGTGCACGACGACGACAGGGATGACGACGACGAAGGCGACGGCAAAGACAATGATGACGAAGACGACGAAGGCGCGTGGGGGTTCTGATGATGTAACCTCCGATTTTCAATTTCCGAAATAATTAGACTTTTAATTTATTTTAAATATCAAGTTTATAAAATATTTTCTCCTTGAAATTTTATTTGATTTTGAACAATGTTGATTGTAGAAGGTGATTTAAAATCTTTTATAAAAATCATTTTTCCTAAATGTCGATGTATTACAAAATAAATAAATAAATAATATATATATATATATATTTCTCTAGTTTCAAATGTTTATTGGCTTGAAATCATAAAATTATTTAATTGATAAAATTAATTAAAGGACTAGTTGTTTTCTCCATAATAATTTTCATATCCCTTTTGGAATAGTAAATAAATAAATTACATATTTTTTAGGGTTTTCAAATATGGGTTTGTTTAGTAGCTAATTTAATCAGTTAGCCTTGGAAGCCCTTAAAAATATTTTTCTTAAATTATAATATTTTCTATTAATTTTATAAGGTTACCGTCCTCCAATTTCACCCTCATTCCCACATGAATTTATTCATGTATGATCTTGGGCCATTTGTTATTTGGGCCAACCCTCACCCTTTATCCCACACCCTCTCTCCCTATTTAAGTCCCTCATCACAACTTCCTAGAAACCCTAGCTAGCCCTCACAAATCCCCACAAAGCCAAAGCCACCACCATTTTTGTATGCTCGTGTCCGTGTGTCCAGCATCACCGTGTCAGCCGTGATGGCCTCGGGTCCGACCCCGGGTGTCCCACCGTATCCATTCATTTCCTGTGTCCGGTTACAACATTACAATCAGATTTTCGTGTTCGATACACCCGGACACATCCACCTCCACCACAGTACATCATCCCTGTGTCCGACAGACCTGGACACGTCCACCCCCAATACCAGTACAGCAACCCATCGTGTCCTGCCCCGGACACGATCCACAGACACGGTTCACAGAGAAAACCTAACCCTAACCTAGATCCCGACCTACCGCCGGCGGCCTGGACCTCCTCCTCGGCGTCGAGCTCGCCGTGGCCGACCAGACGCAGCCGGATCCGGCGTCGAGCAGCACGTCTCCTCGGATCTGGCCCGCCGTCGCTTCAGACCCGCCGCCGCCCTCGGATCCTCCTCGAGCCAGATCCGCCGGTGGCCGCCGAGAAGAACGTCGAGCCCGCGTCGAGCCGTCGACCGCCGCTGGCGCCTCGGACCTCCTCACCCTCGCAGAGTCGACCGCCGCCTCAGATCCGCCGCCTCGAAGCCACCGCTGCTCTCGAGTTCAACGCCGCCGCCTCCTCGGGACGAGAGCACCGCCGCCTCCTCGAACAGAGCACCCGCCGCACGCGCCGACCCCGGCGAACCCGCATCGACGACGAAACCGATCGTGATCTTCTCTTTCCCTCTTTCCCCTTTTTTCTTTCGATTCAGAACTGAGTGAATTATAATTAGAATAGTTATTTAGTTCTTAATCATTTAGTTAAGTTATATATAATTAGTTAATTAATAAATCATTTAGTTAATTTATATTAGTTAGTTAATTATTAATTAATCAGTAATTTCTTAATTAATTAGTTAATGTGATTAGTTTAGCAAATAATGAATTGTTTAGTTATATCATTAGATTAGTTAATATATAATTAATCTTATTTATTTATGGATGAATTTTAGTTATTTTTATGTGTAAATTTAGTTATGTATTATATATAGGGATTTGGTTATATTAATATGAAAGGGTTTTTGATTATGCAAAAGTAATAATTTCTGGTCTATATCATTAATTAAGAAATAGTTTCAATAATAATAAATTTGTTCAAAATTGGTTATGTGGACTGGTAACTGAAATTACTAGAGATATAAAAATGTATTGGCTTTTACGTAAATTCTAGATTTTTATAAATAAACTTTTATTTGTAATTATTGTTCGAGAATATGCATATACACATGAGTATATATATAATGATATGTAGATGTATAAGTACTTATTTAAATAAATGTAAATACTTGAATATGCATAGTATATAAATACATTAGTAAGGTTAATTAAAGATATGTATATTATTTATTTTATTAATAATTAATTGTATAAGTATGTATGTAGGTATTTAATGTATTTGTGTATTTGCGTATTTGTGTATGTGTATACAAGTACTAAAATGTATTTTAGCATAAATATTTCTTAGTATATATATGTTAATGTATATAGGGTATTTCTATTTAGTGTATATATATTTCATATATATACATATATATATATCTTGCGTATTTCTCTATTTTTCTATATATGTATAATAAAATGTATTTTAGTATAAATAGGTATTAAATATATATGGGTATTAATTTAACTGTATTCATATAATTTATGTCAATGCATGTTTTCGTATTAATGTTATATGTATATTTAATTGGTATAATTACCTGTATATAGTATAATTATTATTTTGGTACAAATATATATATATGAGTATATATATTTTGTATGGGTATATGTTTAATAAAAACGTATATTTGGTATATATATATACTTGTGTACATATAGGGTATGAGTATATTTTTATTTAGTGTATATAAATGTATAAATGTATATATTCTTAAATAGTGGGAGATGTATATTTTTCATAAATAAAATATATTTCCACTTATGTACATACAGTTATCCCTATCTTGTATATACTTTGGAATAACAATATATGTATTATATTTGATCATTAATAATACTACGTTTAATTGGTGAATATACTAGATGACCCTAGTTGACTAGTGCCCTGCCTGACATGGCCCTGAGACCAGTATTTTTGACTGTGTTAGTGTAGCATCTGATACAAATGTGGTTTTGCTTGTGTTATGTTTATAGGACTGTTGGTTTACCCAGGGGATACTCTGGAACAGGACATCAATAATTACCAGCTAAGGACCCAAGGCGAGTACATTCTCTGATTAGTTTCTAATTTATGATATCTCCTATGTTCACTGTATCTAGTGTAAATATCCATGTTCTTGACACGTTGGTTACACGGATTGGTATACACGGATCTCGTCATGAGATGTTATTCCTTATTCATGGTGTAGCTTGTACAAGACTTGTTCCTTGTTATCTTGTGCATGTACAGACACTGATTTCCGGAGAGATTTGCTACCTTCCTAGGGAATCCCGTGCCATAGCGTACCATGATTGGATCTACTATACCAGTCGGGGGTGGGGAGTATTTTAGTGTAGATATGTGATCATACCCAACTTTTCATGCATCATAGCTCACCCCACATCTCACGTCGGGTGTGGCCTGACCATCTTCGTGCCTCATAGCTGTTACGTGTGATTAGCCTGACCTCTACATGCATCATAGCTAACCAACGGTTAGCCTGACATTCGTGAATCATAGCTAATCATATGTAACCAGCCTGATCAAGTTCCCAAGCCGATCACATGTTAAAGCTAGTACTCACACACTTAGTCATAGGATTCTTGCATTGACATATTATTCTTTTCCTGCATTTACTTACAGTATTTCCAGTATTTCTCTCATTGTACATTTCTCGTACCTATACATGCATCTTGAATATTTCCATCTAGAACTGCTGCATAGTTTATGTCATTTATATAGAACTGCTATTTAGAGATGTACTTTGCTCCTTCCTGACTGGAAAATATTTTTCCAGACTGTGACCTTAGTAGACTGGTTCCGACACTCTTGGAGATTGGAAGTTAATGATTGCAGGTATGATTATGTTGTCATTAGACTTGTGTTGTATTCTTTTATTTCTTCAAATTTCCTATCGTGCTGTAGTTGTGATTGATTATGATGTGAATATTTTTATAGTATTATCCGAATCTCCTTATGGAGTTGGATACTAGCGTGAGATTGTTAGATAGTACTCGACCTAGACAGCGTTCTACCGCCGATGCTGCGACGTAGGCTGGACGTATCCACGCACTCGTGCCCCTAAACCGGGTGCGGGTCGTGATACGTTTTTAGTGGTGGCCCATGCAGGTCAGACTTCGCGAGTTGTGCGATGTCGTAGTAGTGCGACGTCTTCGTTGTACTACTGCGTACCTGCTATAGGATATAGGACATAGGATACTAGGATGAGAGAGGATACTCAATCACAAATTATTTGAGAGATTCCTGGGACGACCCTTGAGAATCTTATTATAATTTCCAATTTAAATCTTTTTCCTTGTTTCCGTCCGCTCTCGCTTGTTGTTACTGAACATGATTCTTGTTGAGCAGTTATTAAATTAAAATCTTGGTATCATTATTGAGTTTGATTCTTGTTGACCAGTTGTTAACTTTAATTCCTGGTATCGTTGTTGAGTTGATTTCAAACTGAGATGAATTTTACGGACTAAAATTTACGGTATCATCTGATGACATATATTGATGAGGACAGTGAGAAAGGTAAAAATGTCTACTTTGGTTATGGAACCTAGAGTTTATCGCAGCCATATTAGCTGTCGTGACGAGAACGTAGGAACCTGACTTGGATGTACATACTGTAGTTATGAAACTTAGGGTCTCTCGCAGCCATACCAGTTGGCGTGGCGAAGATTCTAGATGACGTGATTATAGAGTTGCATACCTTAGTTACGGAACCTGTCGTTTATCGCATTTATGCTTACTGGCATGGCGAGGATTCTATGTGTCATGATTTCTGGCAGACGTGTATGATTATCAGGTTGTATCTTAAATTGGTTCTTAAAAGATCATCTCAAGATTTATCTATTTCTGTTATTCCAGGACTTTGTTCCATCGCTTCTTTTCTTTACTAGCAGTAAAGATACCTTCCGTCCTTGATCCAGTTCCTTTTTGAGCTTATTTCCTTTGAGGATTCCTTGTTAGTATGATAATTAGTGACTTGTAATTTTGGTTTTGTCTTGAATTGGTATTGACTGAGTGTTGCTTGTGAGTTGTAAGTGTTTCCTAGTTGGACATGTGAGAAGTAGACTTTAATCTGGAATTAACCCATAGCATAGTACCTTATAACAATGGTTCTAGGATAAGGTCATTAGAAACTATAAGTAGAAGTAGAGTATAGAGTATCAGTGATATTTCAAGAGTTAGTATCAGAGCCAACATACCCGTCCTGGATAATCATGATTATGCAATTGGATGATCTATGTGAACAATTAGGTATCAAGGAAATTTTGTTAAAAATTAATGGAGCATGATGTTCAATTTGATGATTGATATCGGAAGTGTCAAGGGTAAGGAAATATATACGCATAAAGTTAATGAGCTGTCATGAGTGGAGGAATATCGAAATTGGTAATGAAAATGGTGAGGCGTATCACAGATCAGTTTAACAGGCTGTAAAGGGTTAAAGGGAAATACCTACACAATAATCGAGATGAGGAACCATATACTTGCCCATGAGAATAAGAAAAATGAGTGTTATAAAAGGTACAGCTAATCATGAGTTCTAATGAGCTTGATGAGATGATGCATTAATAAAACTAGTGATATAATACCAAGAGTGCTAATGGTTCTATTTCAAGGGTTAGTCGAGAATGACACTCAAAACAATAAGCACTTCAAGTGATGATAATTAGATTGGTGTATTAGTGTGCACCTTGAGCATTAGAGACCATGAACATTTATAAATGTGTACTTGTGGATTTAATTTTTATCGTTTCAAGAATGGAAATGAAATGAGATTTTGAGAATTTTAAGGAGTTGATATTTTATGTTGTTAAAATATTGAGGATTTAAATTTGATTCAATAAACATAGTCAAGCTACAAAGATTTTAGAAGTGATTAAAATTTTTATTTCGATGTTGAGTATCTGACTTCGAGGAAGTGTATGCAATCTAGTTTTAAGTTGATCGAGAAGTTAAACCTCGATGATTATTTTTGAGGATTAATTCTATGGTAGATGAGAAATAGGAATATTAATATATGAGTAGATGATATACATGTGTAAGGATCTGATAACTTGAGCAGGATTGAGATGGCACCGCAGGCTGACTTGGGTGTCCATCTAAAGTTGTATTGGAAAGAGCAGTACTTAGTATGGTGTTACACTTGACGTGTATTGAGTGATAAGAACGACTAGTATGAACAATTGTAGTAGGAACGGGAACCGACAGAGGGTATGGTACTAAAGAGATAGAGGTATCAACTTGGATGCATTATTGAATCATGGTTATATTAGAGGTTCTTGGAATCAGATTTCGGTATTAATAAACAGGTGTGTGTAATACGGATATATTCATGGATTTTGTAGATTAATGATTAGTTGATATGGGTACCAGTGTACAGGAATAGGAATTTGTTAGTGAATGTGCTAGAGTTAAGTGTTTGTTAGAGATAGCAGATACCGCAAGAAATATGTTAACAGGTTCTTTCTTCCCCTCCTAATGATTCCTTCTTCCATCTTTCGATTGATTGTTTTCCTAACACTGTAGTTCGTATTCATGATTTTCTTGTTAAAATATAACTAGTAGTACACCTTAGCAGAGACTGAAATACCATGACCAAAGATACATGACCTATATTTTTCTTAAATTGCATGGCTGTAGGTAGAGTTTTCTTAAACCATGATCATTAGGATTTTGACCACAACAAAGATCTATGACAAGGTTATGACCGATAAAAGGGACAAGATGATTAAATTATGGATGAGCATTAATTTAAATAAAGAATTTAGGGGATTGTTATAACAGAGTAGATAGATCATTGATTTTGCGAAAAGTGAGGTATGATTGAAATTCGGGAATAAACAGTAACTTAAATGGAGAGTTAAGAAATTCACAGGGCAAATTGAGAATTTATTAATTTTAGGAAGGTCTTGATATGATTAATTGATTATTAAAATTTGATAAAATTGAGAGATATCATTTTATCTATTTGATTGCAAGATAGAAATTTTATAGTTTATATTATGAATGTTGCATTGAAGATTCTGAAAGTATCGCATCGTTGAGTATTTGAGGAAAAAGAAAATCAGGAAATAAATCGTTAATGGAATAGTGTCAAATTCAATTCTCGGGAGGAGGATTTATATTTGAATAAACATCAATTGAATTTGGGTTAGAGGAGTAAGATGAATGATGGATCAGTGTTTAAAAATTTAAATTTGGGATACAGATTTTAAATGTTATAAATATACATTGATTGGAATTCAATTGGAGGATTGGATATTAAAATCCTTGAGTAATTAGATACGAACTTAAATTTTGGAGGAGATTATGATAAAAAATTTGAATTTGATTTTAAAACTTGAAGATTTTTCGGAATATGATGATATAGAATTTTGAAGGTTGTGAGATAACAACATGGAATTACTTCTTGATTATTGGGTTGAAATTTAATTTTTGATAGAAATAATATGATGAGTGAAGGCAATTATTGAGGATCTTAAATTTCGAGGACGAAATTTTTCTAAGGTGGATAGACTTGTAACCTCCGATTTTCAATTTCCGAAATAACTAGACTTTTAATTTATTTTAAATATCAAGTTTATAAAATATTTTTTCCTTGAAATTTTATTTGATTTTGAACAATGTTGATTGTAGAAGGTGATTTAAAATCTTTTATAAAAATCATTTTTCCTAAATGTCGATGTATTACAAAATAAATAAATAAATAATAATATATATATTTCTCTAGTTTCAAATGTTTATTGGCTTGAAATCATAAAATTATTTAATTGATAAAATTAATTAAAGGACTAGTTGTTTTCTCCATAATAATTTTCATATCCCTTTTGGAATAGTAAATAAATAAATTACATATTTTCTAGGGTTTTCAAATATGGGTTTGTTTAGTAGCTAATTTAATCAGTTAGCCTTGGAAGCCCTTAAAAATATTTTTCTTAAATTATAATATTTTCTATTAATTTTATAAGGTTACCGTCCTCCAATTTCACCCTCATTCCCACATGAATTTATTCATGTATGATCTTGGGCCATTTGTTATTTGGGCCAACCCTCACCCTTTATCCCACACCCTCTCTCCCTATTTAAGTCCCTCATCACAACTTCCTAGAAACCCTAGCTAGCCCTCACAAATCCCCACAAAGCCAAAGCCACCACCATTTTTGTGTGCTCGTGTCCGTGTGTCCAGCATCACCGTGTCAGCCGTGATGGCCTCGGGTCCGACCCCGGGTGTCCCACCGTATCCATTCATTTCCTGTGTCCGGTTACAACATTACAATCAGATTTTCGTGTCCGACACACCCGGACACATCCACCTCCACCACAGTACATCATCCCTGTGTCCGACAGACCCAGACACGTCCACCCCCAATACCAGTACAGCAACCCATCGTGTCCTGCCCCGGACACGATCCACAGACACGGTTCACAGAGAAAACCTAACCCTAACCTAGATCCCGACCTACCGCCGGCGGCCGGGACCTCCTCCTCGGCGTCGAGCTCACCGTGGCCGACCAGACGCAGCCGGATCCGGCGTCGAGCAGCACGTCTCCTCGGATCTGGCCCGCCGTCGCTTCAGACCCGCCGTCGCCCTCGGATCCTCCTCGAGCCAGATCCGCCGGTGGCCGCCATTAAAGAACGTCGAGCCCGCGTCGAGCCGTCGACCGCCGCTGGCGCCTCGGACCTCCTCACCCTCGCAGAGTCGACCGCCGCCTCAGATCCGCCGCCTCGAAGCCGCCGCTGCTCTCGAGTTCAACGCCGCCGCCTCCTCGGGACGAGAGCACCGTCGCCTCCTCGAACAGAGCACCCGCCGCACGCGCCGACCCCGGCGAACCCGCGTCGACGACGAAACCGATCGTGAGCTTCTCTTTCCCTCTTTCCCCTTTTTTCTTTCGATTCAGAACTGAGTGAATTATAATTAGAATAGTTATTTAGTTCTTAATCATTTAGTTAAGTTATATATAATTAGTTAATTAATAAATCATTTAGTTAATTTATATTAGTTAGTTAATTATTAATTAATCAGTAATTTCTTAATTAATTAGTTAATGTGATTAGTTTAGCAAATAATGAATTGTTTAGTTATATCATTAGATTAGTTAATATAAAATTAATCTTATTTATTTATGGATAAATTTTAGTTATTTTTATGTTTAAATTTAGTTATGTATTATATATAGGGATTTGGTTATATTAATATGAAAGGGTTTTTGATTATGCAAAAGTAATAATTTCTGGTCTATATCATTAATTAAGAAATAGTTTCAATAATAATAAATTTGTTCAAAATTGGTTATGTGGACTGGTAACTGAAATTACTAGAGATATAAAAATGTATTGGCTTTTACGTAAATTCTAGATTTTTATAAATAAACTTTTATTTGTAATTATTGTTCGAGAATATGCATATACACATGAGTATATATATAATGATATGTAGATGTATAAGTACTTATTTAAATAAATGTAAATACTTGAATATGCATAGTATATAAATACATTAGTAAGGTTAATTAAAGATATGTATATTATTTATTTTATTAATAATTAATTGTATAAGTATGTATGTAGGTATTTAATGTATTTGTGTATTTGCGTATTTGTGTATGTGTATACAAGTACTAAAATGTATTTTAGCATAAATATTTCTTAGTATATATATGTTAATGTATATAGGGTATTTCTATTTAGTGTATATATATTTCATATATATACATATATATATATCTTGCGTATTTCTCTATTTTTCTATATATGTATAATAAAATGTATTTTAGTATAAATAGGTATTAAATATATATGGGTATTAATTTAACTGTATTCATATAATTTATGTCAATGCATATTTTCGTATTAATGTTATATGTATATTTAATTGGTATAATTACCTGTATATAGTATAATTATTATTTTGGTACAAATATATATATATGAGTATATATATTTTGTATGGGTATATGTTTAATAAAAACGTATATTTGGTATATATATATACTTGTGTACATATAGGGTATGAGTATATTTTTATTTAGTGTATATAAATGTATAAATGTATATATTCTTAAATAGTGGGAGATGTATATTTTTCATAAATAAAATATATTTCCACTTATGTACATACAGTTATCCCTATCTTGTATATACTTTGGAATAACAATATATGTATTATATTTGATCATTAATAATACTACGTTTAATTGGTGAATATACTAGATGACCCTAGTTGACTAGTGCCCTGCCTGACATGGCCCTGAGACCAATATTTTTGACTGTGTTAGTGTAGCATCTGATGCAAATGTGGTTTTGCTTGTGTTATGTTTATAGGACTGTTGGTTTACCCAACTTTTCATGCATCATAGCTCACCCCACATCTCACGTCGGGTGTGGCCTGACCATCTTCGTGCCTCATAGCTGTTACGTGTGATTAGCCTGACCTCTACATGCATCATAGCTAACCAACGGTTAGCCTGACATTCGTGAGTCATAGCTAATCACATATAACCAGCCTGATCAAGTTCCCAAGTCGATCACATGTTAAAGCTAGTACTCACACACTTAGTCATAGGATTCTTGCATTGACATATTGTTCTTTTCCTGCATTTACTTACAGTATTTCCAGTATTTCTCTCATTGTACATTTCTCGTACCTATACATGCATCTTGAATATTTCCATCTAGAACTGCTACATAGTTTATGTCATTTATATAGAACTGCTATTTAGAGATGTACTTTGCTCCTTCCTGACTGAAAAATATTTTTCCAGACTGTGACCTTAGTAGACTGGTTTCGACACTCTTGGAGATTGGAAGTTAATGATTGCAGGTATGATTATGTTGTCATTAGACTTGTGTTGTATTCTTTTATTTCTTCAAATTTCCTATCGTGCTGTAGTTGTGATTGAGTATGATGTGAATATTTTTATAGTATTATCCGAATCTCCTTATGGAGTTGGATACTAGCGTGAGATTGTTAGATAGTACTCGACCTAGACAGCGTTCTACCGCCGATGCTGCGGCGTAGGCTGGACGTATCCACGCACTCGTGCCCCTAAACCGGGTGCGGGTCGTGACAGATGATGATGGTGGCCGGAGTAGGGATGGCCGGATACTGGAGGGAGGTGCTGGCGGTGAACAGCTCGCCGGGGAAGAGAGACAGGTCGGGGAGTAGTTCAGTCGGACTGAACTAACGATGGTGGTGGTGCTGGTTCTCGCGGGGGACTCGAGGAGGAGGTGGTTGGCTCGGCGTGGAGGGGCCTGGTGGTGCAGGGGTGGTCGAGAAGGAGGAGGCAGGGCTGAATGGAGTTGTGGTGAGGAGTGGTGGTGATAAGGGTGGTGGCTGGTGGTGGTGTAAGGTGGCAGCGGGAGGAGAAAGCGGCGAGGAAATGACAGGTGGTGGTCGAAAGGATCGGCAGTGGGTTCTGGACGTCGGCTCCGGCGAGGCTTGACTAGGATTAGGCGGTCGGGGTGAGCGCGGGATCAGCGGCTGTGCAGACAGTCTTGATGGGCTTCCGACGAAGGAAGGTGGTACGGAGTGGCCAGAGTAGGTGATGTTGCGGGAGGAGGGAGCTCGGGAAGAGGGAAGACCGGAGTACTGCCGTGTGGAGCGGCGGCTGGAGGTGAGTTGGTGGAGATGCTGGAGGTCATGCAGCGGGTGAGCTCCGGCAGGTTGGCCGGAGCTGGGTGTCAGGGTTTGGCTGGGTGAACGGTGATAGCGGTGATATGGTTTTATTTCCCTCTTTTTCTTTTAAAAGGAGGAGAAAAAGAAGAAGAAGAAGAAGAAGAAGAAGAAGAAGAAAAAGAAGAAGAAGAAAAAGAGAAGAAGAAGAGAAAAGAAAAAATTTCCTACGGTGGTGTTTGTGGGAAGGGAGGAGAGAGAGAGGTGGGGGCTTTCCTAAGTTTGGGGATTAGGGCATGCTTGGGAAGAGTGCATTGAGGAGACATTAAATAGAGGGTGTGATATGGGAATGTGTGGTAATGATGCTCCCATTTTGAATGGGTGGTCAGGATTTGTCATGAGGAATTTACTCATGTAAGGAGAGGGTTGGGTTGACTAGTCAAATATTAGGGCTTCTCCATTGGTTTGAATCAATGGTGTGTTGACACCTAATCCAACATTTGCAATTGAGCTCCCTTAAAATTGGGTATTTGCACAGACACATGAAATAATAAAAAATTGGCTGGCGATTTGGTGTTTTGTGTTTTGTAGGGTGAGGGGGCGTTGTGTGTTTTGTATGGGCTTAATTAATAGGGTATTTGGATTAAATTGGGTTAAAATAGGATTAGTCAAAGTTGGTATCCCCAATTTAATTAGAAACAAATGCAAGCGATGTTCTAAAATTAATTAAAAATATATTGGGCTAAAATTAAGTAGGACAGAAGTGTCATGAGTGAAGAAGACTCAGAATAAAATATTATCCTAAATTGGGTTGCTCAAAATGGATCGAGATTGTGTCTCCGATTTCGATTGGAACGCACAACGATACAAAGTTGGATTTTATTTAGAAATTAAATAAACGTCCGTGACGAATATTGTGAGGCTAAATTGAAGCACAAGAGAGCATAATTATGAGTGACACAATGGTCATGAAAGATGTAGGCTTGGGGTCAGTTTTAGACCCTTTAATTGGTCTGGCTAAACGGGTTGAGTTGGTATCTCAAAATTGATGGCAACGACACGGGTGCGCTATACAAGATTAAATAATGAATTTCGGATACGGGAAATTATGCAATTAAATTAGAGCACAAAGGATTATGATTTTGTGTGACAGAAAAGTCCAGCGCCTAAATTGGCGGGTTAAGTCTAGAATGCAACAACTTGTTGGAAATTATGGGCTAAGGTTGGGCTCCGAATATTGCAGCAACGGTAGGGTGTAACAATCACGGTAATAAATTACATATCTCAAAATTAAATCCTAAATAATACAATATAAATTCATTACCTATCGTTCGGTCAGGTGTCCATCTAGTGGGCTTCTACGTCAAGTCTACTAGCTCAACATTAAGAACACAATATATAATATATTTATAAATACACATCTCATACAATTATTTAAATTAAATACATGCAATCATTTATAAATAACTACCACAATATTAATAATATATAAAAAGTCAAAATACCCCTATTTTTAGAATGTGGTAGTGACAAGTCTACCCTCCTTAAAAGTATTTCGTCCTCGAAATTTAAAATCCTCTATAGTAGTATTTACTGATTATATATATTATTTTCCATTAAAATTTAAATTCATCAGCCCACATAATCATAAAATAATACACCTTGTCATTTCATAATTTTTTCAAAATTCTGTAATTATTTTATTCCTGAAAATCCTCGAAATAAAAATCAAATTCCATTTTTATCATAATTTCCTCTAAAACTTTAAGTTAATAATTAAATACTCAAAAATTTAATATCTAATCCTCTAATTTAATTCCAATCAACGTATATTTATAAAATTTAAAATGTCATCCAAAAAGTTTGAATTTAAACACTAATCCATTAATCATATTACTCCTCAATTTAAATCCAATCGATGCATATTCAAAAATCTAAATCCTCATCCCGAAAATTGAATTCAAACACTAATCCATTAATAATTTTATTCCTTGAATTCTTTTTTCCAGAAAATACTCAACAATGCGATACTTATGGAATCTTTAAATGCAACATTCATAATATAAAATTTTAAATTCATATCTTGCAATCAAATAATGATAATCTCCTTAATTTTCTTAAATTTTAATGATAACTTCAATCATATCATAATCTTCCTAAAATTAATAAATCTTCAATTCTGCCATGTTACACTCTAAACCCTTTATTTAAATCAATGCTTATCCTCGAATTTTAATCATCTTGTCTCTCTTGTCAAGTCATAACCTCTTCATAAATAATCGCTATGGTCAAACCCCAATAATCATGGTCTAAGAAAATTTCACCTACAGTCATACAACATACAATCTAGAGAAAACATGCATGATTATGGTCTATTTTATCATGGTATTGGAGTCTCTGTCAGGGTGTACTACTAACTACATTCTAACAAGAAAATCATGAATACAAGCTACGGTACTAAGGAATCAATCAATCAATCAAATAGAGAGGACAGAAGGAAAGAAAGGAACAGAACTTGCTAACACGTTACCTGCAGTATCGGTCTCCTCGACCGTCATCGCAAATGCTCCGCCCTGCTGGGGTGGCTCCCTCCGTGGGTGCTGAGCAATCTGCAGTTCCACAGGTGGCCTAACTGGATCTCTATAATTTGGAGCTGCGCGCTGAGCTAGAGGGCAATCCCTTATTCGGTGTCCTACATCACCACAGCGCAAACAAAGTCCTAGCCTCAATCTATAACTCTCCCAAAGGTGACCTGGCTTCTTACAAAAATGACAAGTCAGTTGATTCTGCTGAACACGAACTGGTGCCTAGTACTGCTGTTGATACTGAAACGTCCTCAGTTGTTGCTAAATATGGGAACGTTTGGTCGGTCCTGCACTACCATTCGTATCTCAAAAAATATTATGACTCCTCTTAGGCTTGAGATCCAGATCCTCTTCTATAATCTGGGCATCCATCAAGATATCCTCAAAGGTAGCGGTACGACGACCAGAAGTGCGCGACCTAATCTCTCTCGTCAGCCCCTTTCTAAAATTTTAGGCTCGATCTCCTGGGTCCCGAATCATAAACGATGCAAAATGGCTCAAACGACCGAATTTCGTGGCGTACTCATCGACCGACATGTTTTCTTGGACCAAGTCATGAAACTGACTTTTCAAGGTTCCCAAGGCCACGTCGATAAAAAACTTCTCCCTGAAAAGCTCCTTGAAGGCCTCCCAAGTAAGTCCTTCATCAGTGAGTCTCGGCTCCGTGCGATACCACGTGAGTGCGATATCGAACATTTGACTGCCAGCGGCCTCTATCTGCAAGCTCTCCAGAATTTGGGCCAATCGCCGGCTCCTCTCTATATTCTCTAGCCAGTCATCTACGTAGAGTATCCCTTTGGTGCCTTTGAACTCTCGAGGCATCATCCTCTTAAAGTCCACTATAGTGCCTGATCTTTGCTGTTGCTGCTGGCCAGGAAACTGCTGGACAACTCTCTCCACAGCTTGTAGAGCCACCGGATGAGCATTCTCCATGCTCTCTCTCATCAGCTTGGTTTGTGCCGGGTGCACTTCTGCTTGCACCCTCTGAGCCTCAGCTTGAACTCGCTGAGCGTCTACCATGCCCTGGATCAAAGTAAATACCTGTGTCCCGTCAATGGGCACATCTCCAGAAATTGGAGTCGGTGGAGGAGGAAGATTGTCCGTCACAGTTGCGGCAATCCTCTGAACAG